>JAPEVW010000033.1:935000-1077500 GCA_027921565.1 Artemia sinica
GACGACCCCTTCTATATGAAGTTTCTCTTGGAAAAAAATAATAAATAAATAAATAATAAAATATTGGAATCGTATGGCCTTTACTATAGACAACGCTATAGCGTTGCCTATGAAAAATACAGTAGCATCAAAGTATATAGTGCGCATGATATCAATACCATATCCACTCATGATCCCACTAAAAATATGCTGGTAGGATTTTTCAAGGAATCATTTAGCTAAACATCAAATATATTTCGGAAACAGCTTAAACCATTCATAGTCCCACTATGAAAAGATCAAGAATACACTAAGCAATCCTTCAAATTAAGGCATGGAAACGACTTGTCCAGGGGTTTTCCGGGACTTTTGTTCGAGGGAGGGTATTTTTGTTCAGGAGGGGGGGGGGGTACAAAAAACTTTTAAAAACGTATCACAAATTAGTTTACATGAATTTCTGTTGCGTTTTTACGAGTTGGAAAAACATTTTGGGGAAGTCAAACATCCTACCCCCTCCCCTAGATACGGCCTCTACTTAGCCGTAGAAACACAAATTACTTAAGCTCAGTGATAGTAGAGAGGGACAAATGAAAAAAGAAGTCGAAACTTTGAAAAAAGGCACAACAGTTCAGTCCTATAAGGGGATACTTTTAGAGATGGAGGAGGATGAGCCCTGAGTATTTCTCTAAGGCTTTATTTTTGGATTATTCCCTTCATTATCAATTCTGTTTGGCTATGCAATGGCAAAGGAAGACTTAATAAATATATTTACACTAACCAACTTCCATAGTATCTCTCTCCTTATAATATTAAATAAAAAAAAACAAGTTTTCTTAACTGAAAGTAAGGAGCAACATTAAAACTTAAAACGAACAGAAAATACTCCTTATATGAAAGGGGCTGTCCCCTGCTCAACGTCTCGCTCTTTACGCTAAATTTACTGTTTTAAAAAATCGAGTTGTGAGAAAGAGTCAAACTTTAGCGTAAAGAGCGAGGCGTTGAGGAGGGGACAGCCCCTTTCATAAACGGAATAATTTCGTGTTCATTTTAAGTTTTAATGTCGCTCCTAACTTTCAGTTAAAATAAACTTGTTTTTTTATTTAATTTCTGAACGCTTTTAAATTAATGTAGGTTTTAATTTTGGCTCACCGTACATGAATAATTAAACCGAAATTTGCATATCAATTTTGCGTTTTTTTTTTTTCTAAATGGCTTTCTCTAAAGTTGTTTAACTTTATTTACGACCGTTTTTATTAGTAATAAATATACGTAACTTCCGGATTAACTTACGTAATGAACTTCTATTTTCGTATATTTTTATTACGCATATTAGGGGGCTCGCCCCCCTAGTCAATACCTCGCTCTTTATGCTAAAGCTCAATTGTTCTTCCAATTATTTAAGGATGATCCCAAATCACAAAGGCCTTCAATTAGAATGAATAGATCTTAAAAAAAAAAAAAAATTAGCGCAAAAATCGAGGTAATGACTAAATTTTAGCGAACCCAATCATATACCTAATAGTTTATGTTCGTTTTAAGTTTTTATGTTGAAAAGTTTCCAGTTGAAAAGTTTTTCAGTTGAAAACTTTCTGATCGTTTTTTTCAAATAATGCTGGGAAATCTGGCGCCCCCATCACAGCAATGTCCTTTCCCCCATGAAAAATTCATCCATGAAAAGATCCTCCCATGTAACCCCCGATCCACACACCCCCCACTACCAGAAAAATCCTCCAGGAAAACGTCTGTATACTTCCCAATAACCAATAGTATATGCAAACATTTGGCAAAGTTCATAACTTGCAGCCCTTCCCCCGGGGACTGTGGGGGATTAAGTCATCTTCAAAGACATAGCAATTATGTTTTCCAACCATGCTGAACAAAATGGCTATCTCAAAATTTGGATTGGGTGACGTTGGGAAAATAATGAGCGTGGGAGGGGGCCTAGTTTTGCTCCTTTTTTTGGTCATTTAAAAAGGGAACTAGAACTTTTAGTTTCCGTTTGAATGAGCCCTCCCGCGATATTCTATAACCATTGCGTCGGTATGATCACCCCTGGGGAAAAAACAAACAAACAAAAAAAAAAAACAAATAAACACGCATCCGTGATCTTTCTTCTGGCAAAAAAAAAAAAAAAATACAAAATTCCACATGTTTGCAGATAGGAGCTTGAAACCTCTAGAGTAGGGTTGTCTGATACGTTGAATCTGATGATGTGATTTACATTAAGGTTCTATGACTTTTACCGGTGTTTCCCCCTTTTTTCGTAAATAAGGCAATTTTTCTCAGGTGTGTAACTTAAGATGGGTAAGACTAAACTTGATGGAATTGATATGTTTGAAATCAGTATAAAAATCTGATTCTTTTGATGGATCTATTGGTATCAAAATTCCTTTTTTTGGGGTCGCTCCTTACTTACCACGTTACCACGAACTGTTTGATCACTGGAGCATTGCACAAAGCTCAGATGAGGTGGGAAGACAGTGACAGGCAGGAAGCGGTATGCAACACATTATTTAAAGAATAAGAAGAAAAAGAAACAGAGAAAAAAAACAGGTCTACTTGAAAAGGCCTGGAATTATATCATGTTACTTTGTTTACCATGTTGCGTAAAAATTATGCATTTTATTCTTTGTGCAGCCTATTTAGCAACTGTTTGCGAAAGACCTAGAAGTTTTGATAAGAAGCGGTAGTTCACATGCAACAAAGTGTCGCAACGGTGACTTGCTAATTGTACCGACAAATATTATTAACGGTTCTATGTGAAACCTTTGTTCTTTACGTCGATTAAAAAGACATAATGGTCTGCTAAAAATGTAGAACTTTTTTCTGAAAGTAATAACAACATGGTTGACACAGAAATTTACATGATGTTTATTCGAAGGGGGTGACTTTTAATTGGGGCCTAACATGGAACAACATAAAACATATACGAGGAATATTAATCACAAAAATTTTAATGTTTTTTTAGGGGAAAAGAAACAGGACTGAAGAACCACCCTTCTTTATTTATGTCTGTTTGGAAACTATTATGGCTAACTATGCAATAATAATCAATTATGGAAGGGTTATAAGGCTTGCATGGTAAGGAGGAGTGCCTTGGGTCCATCATCACGTAAATTTCTTTAGTTTAACAATTCCCCTCATATTTTCTTCTATATAACTTTTAATTTAATTCACCTGTTTTCTTAGCTTTGATGAGCCTGAAACTCTCCCGTTAGATAATTTCTAGTGAAACAATTTCTTATCTAAAAAAACAAAATTTACAAAAGAGATTTTGAAGTAAACTACGCCTAATATTATAACCATAATAGCTATGATATATTAATTATACTTTCTGTAGCATTTATTTTGTGTTTTTATTCTGTTTTTAGTTATTATGTGGGACTGAGGGTTAAATAGTCACAGCAAGGTAGGAAAAAGAAAATAATTTTATTGTTTATTTGCAATAAGGTGTTTTGTTCGTCTTAAGTTTTTTTTTTTGGTTCTAACTTGAATTTGGACTCTGTCTTGTTGTAGTTAAATTTGAAAAATGGACGCTCCTTAATGGTACTTCTCCTTAATGGTGCTCCTTAATGGTACTTCTCCTTAATGGTGCTCCTTAATGGTACTTCTCCTTAATGGTGCTCCTTAATGGTACTTCTCCTTAATGGTGCTCCTTAATGGTACTTCTCCTTAATGGTGCTCCTTAATGGTACTTCTCCTTAATGATGCTCCTTAATGGTACTTCTCAGGGAAAACCTTCTGATGTATACTTAGAGCACGCATTCTCAATCGAAAGGGCTGGTGAACTGGTACTATGTACTAGAGATGTTGGAGCCAGGCAAATTGTAGGAAAGTAGTTGTTCGTACTTTTTAGGCTCAGTCTGTATCCCTGCGTACTTCCATCATGGGACAACACTCCTACAGTTGCTACTATTTTCAGATTGCCAAATTATTTTTTTAATGATATATATATATAGATTGATCTATATATATATATATATATATATATAGATATATATATATATATATATATATATATATATATATATATATATAATATATATATATATATATATATATATATATATATATATATATATATAATATATATATATATATATATATATATATATATATATATATATATATATATATATATATATATATATATATATATATATATATATATATATATATATATATATATATATATATATATATATATATATATATATATAGATGATCTATAGATCTATCTATAGATTATTTATGTATACTATCTTTAAATGTGAGCAATAATTGTACCTATATAGACCTATATATAGCTATATAGATCCTATATAGATCTATATATAGATCTATATAGATCTATATAGGTCTATATATAGATCTATATAGATCTATATAGGTCATATATAATGACCTATATAGATCTATATATAGATATATAGATTATTTATGTATACTATCTTTAAATGTTAGCAATAATTGGACCTATATAGACCTATATAGGTCCTATATAGATCTATATAGGTCATATATAATGACCTATATAGATCTATATATAGATATATAGATTATTTATGTAGACTATCTTTAAATATGAGCAATAATTGGACCTATATAGACCTATATAGGTCCTATATAGATCTATATATATCTATATAGGTCATATATAATGACCATTATAGATCTATATATAGATATATAGATTATTTATGTATACTATCTTTAAATCTGAGCAATAATTGGACCTATATAGACCTATATAGGTCCTATATAGATCTATATAGGTCATATATAATGACCTATATAGATCTATATATAGATATATATATTATTTATGTATACTGTCTTTAAATATGAGCAATAATTGGACCTATATAGACCTATATAGGTCCTATATAGATCTATATAGGTCATATATAATGACCTATATAGATCTATATATAGATATATAGATTATTTATGTATACTATCTTTAAATGTGAGCAATAATTGGACCTGTATAGGTCCTATATAGATCTATATAGGTCATATATAATGACCTATATAGATCTTTATATAGATTATTTATGTATAATATCTTTAAATGTGAGCAATAATTGGACCTATATAGACCTATATAGGTCCTATATAGATCTATATAGGTCATATATAATGACCATTATAGATCTATATATAGATATATAGATTATTTATGTATACTATCTTTAAATGTGAGCGATAATTGTATATGTGTGTCAGGTCTCGAAAAGGGCTCCATATTTTCTCGGAAAAGTTGGTATCTAGGGATATCCTTGCATATAAAGAACGACCTAGATAGGTAAGAAGTCTGGAAAAATTCGTTAAAAACCTTAATTTTGAAAAAAATACTGTGATAATCAAATATCTTTGAATAGAATGCATTATGAAAAGACATTAAACTGCTTAAAGAACAAAAACTTGTAATTGCAGAAACATTTGTATATAATTTAACAAGGGAGTACAACAATCTAAAAATCTTAAGAAATAAAACCAAAAGTTTAAAGCATAGCAGAAATCGCTGTTAGATATTGGACATAATCAAATATCTTTGAAAAGATACAGTATAAAAAGACATTAAATTGCCTTAAGAGCAAAAAAACTGGTAATATGTATGTGATTGACATCATTTTTATATAGATAGATAGATAGATAGATATTTATTGCAACAAAAGCCTTTTCGGGCCATGGCAAAATAACAAAACAAAAATAAATAAAAAAAAACACACAATATATTACTCACAATTCATCAAATAAGTTTCTCTATGTGCCATACCCACTCTTACAAATTTACCCAACCTTCTAAAATCATTAAAATTTCTACTTTTTAAAATTTTTTCAAGCCAATCCACCCCTCCAAAATCTGTTGAAAACACTTCCCTCCTCAAATTTCTTAACTCCTGGCATGTACCCATAAAATGGATGAGATCTTCCTCCTCTCCACACATAGGACACTAGTAAGGACCATTTTTAATCCTTTAATTCCCAATATATTTCCTCCTTTCTCCAATACCCAAAAAATTACCACGAACCGAAATTACCCAACTTACATCCTCACTACTCATCCTCGCTTTAAAGTAAACTTCCTCCCCCCCAAACCTCCTTTGCCAGCCCATACAGCCCCAGGGACGCCGAGGATGATTTCTGATTCTGCCACCTTTGAATTTCCTGCTCTATTAGTCTATCCTTTACTTTTTTTGCAACTAGCCCCACTTCCACACCTAGCCCCTTCCCCTCATTCCAATACTCACTAAAATCACATCTATCAATAGTCTCTTTAACCCGGTTTGGCCAAGAACTTTTCCTGCCATCTACTAACATCTCCTCATATGCATTCTTTACTAGCCTCCTACTAGGCAGATTTATAATCCTTTCCCAATAATTTACTATCCGCACTAACCTTCCCACCCTTAATGATAACAAACCTAAATCACCTTTTAATACTACATGATTAAACTTATCACTAGCCCCCATTAACCGCTTAAAATACATCAACTGTAACCGGTCTACCTTATCCGCCTTCTCCATACCCCACACCTCTGCTGCAAAAGACATTACGGAAGCTAGCTTAGTCTGGAATATCCTTTTCTGAAGCCTAAGGTCTGTCAGGCCTACTTTCAAAACACTACTCTTTAAAACTAGCCATATAGCCCTAAGACCTTTACTAGCTACATAATCAATTTGCCCTTTCCACCTACCATTTGAAGTAAACTTGCATCCTAAATAAACAAAATCTTCAACTACTTTAAGCACTTCTTCTCCTACACTAAACCTTTCCTCTATATTTCCATGTTGTCGAAATACCATAACTACTGACTTTGTGACATTTAGGACCAAACGCTTCTCATCTAGGTATGAGGACACCATTCCTAGCAGTTTTTGAAGGTCAGGCCCATCTTTAGCCACCAATACTATATCGTCCGCAAATAACAGAGCGAACACCTGCATTTCAGACAGATTTAGAGTTGGGGCTCCCTACCCTACCATATAATCTTCTATATCATTAAGATACAGGGAAAACAACCTAGGTGAAATTGTACAACCTTGTTTAACCCCTAACCTACTGACAATTGCCCTAGAGTAAGACTTTCCTACCTTAAATACCATTCTAACAACCAAATACATTTTAACAACCAATCCTACAAAACGTCTCGGCAGCCCTAACTTTATAAGTCCTTCTACTAACAAATCTCGTGAAACTTCATCGAACGCACCTCGCAGGTCCAAAAAAGCTGCGTATAGCCTACCATTTCTTTTCCTCATATACTTCCTAATAAGCCCATACAAAATAAATATCCGATCTACCCCACTATAATCCTCTCGAAACCCTGCCTGAATTTCTATTAACTTATTTGATTCTTTAAGCCAACTATCTAATCTAGCCACTAACTCTTTACAAAATAATTTACTAAGGCTATTTCCTAAATGAATCCCTCTATAATTCTTATGCAATGCTCGGTCTCTCTTTTTAAAAAGTGGTAAAACTATTGAAATATTCCACTGTTGAGGCCAAACCAACTTGCTAAGGACACTTGAAAATAACGTTGATCACAAAGGCAACAAATATACCCTAGACCACTTCCAGAGCCTTGTTGGGATGCCATCAACTCCTGGTGCTGAGGTCCCTCTCATCTTCTTTAGCGAATTCCATATTTCCTCACCTGTGAAAGGCTGCAGTAGTTTGTAATCTTCTTCCTTTAGAGGGAATTCCGCAAGGTTTTCGCCGACCACCCACCGACTCAGGCTATCCGCTTCCTCTCTTTCTGTCATCTTGCTTTCGATGAATTCTGGCCAACTTTCCGCCGGCGGGATACTCGTCTTGTCAGAAGCGTTTGTAACTGATTTTTTTATTATTTTCCAAAACTCATTCTTGTTACTATTCCTAAATTCCCTTTTCATTCTCTCTGCTTCCTCCTCTTAAAATTTATACTTCTTCACTTTTAACAGTTTTTTTTACTCTTTTCTTTGGCTTTTATTCATATTATAAAGATATTCCCTCTCCTCATATGAAAATTGTCTCAGTAGCTCCAATGTTTGCACCAACTCTGATTTTTTCTCTACGCATTCACCATCAAAAAAACCATTTAACTTCCGTGGTTGTTTCTGAGCTGTAGTAACACCTACTTCATACAAACTATTAATTAATACCTTTAATGACTCTTCTATTTTTCCATCATTTGCCAATATTTCTCCCTTCTCTAGTCCTGCCTGAAATTCATCTCCTAACACTTAACCTTAACCTTCTCTTCTTCCTGTGATTCTAGCCTCAATGGATCTCTAACTACTAATCCTTCTTCTAATACCTTGCTCCTAAAACCCCCCAATGACCTTTTTAATGCCCTCTTTATATATCAGTATTGCAACGATGTTGTCACACTTATGAAGAAAAATTGAAGATTTTCAGGTATGGAGAAGTACATTAAATTGCTTAAATAGCAAAAACTGGTAATTGCAAAAATATTTGTATATATTTTGACAAGGGATTACAATAATTTCAAGGCCTTAAAACAGAAAACCAAAAGTTTGAAGCTTAGTAGAAATCGTTGCTAAAAATCGGACTTGCTGCAACAATCAAGTATTTTTGAATAGATTCAATATGAAAAGACATTAAATTGCCCAAAGGACAAAAAACCGGTAATTGCAAAATTATCTGCATGTATTGTTAAGAGGGAATACAAATATTCCAAAACCTTAAAAAATAAAATTAAAAGTTTGAAGCCCAGTAGAAACCGTTGTAAAAAATTGAACTTGCTGTAATAATTAAATAACTTTGATTAGACTGCAATATGAAAAGACATTGAACTGCGGAAAGAGCAAACAACGGGTAATTGCAAAAATATTTGTACATATTTTAACAAGAGACTACAACAATTCAAAAACCTTAAAAAATAAAACCAAAAGTTTGAAGCTTAGTAGAAATTGTTCTTAGAAATCGGACTTGCTGTAATAATCAAATATCTTTGAATGGACTTTAGTATGAAAAGAGATTTAATTGCGTAAAGAGCAAAATAACTGGTTATTGAAAAAATATTTGTATATTTAAATAAAACCAAAAGTTTGAAGCTTAGTAGAAATCGCTGTTAGAAATTGGACTTGCTTTAATAATCAAATATCTTTGAAAAGACTGAAGTATGAAAAGACAACAAATTGTCTGCGGTTAGAAGACAAGCAACAATGAGATCAACAGTTCGTGGTAACGAACTGTGAGTAAGGAGCGAAGCGGCTGAATGGTAACCGAAACTCTAAAAAACCGAACTTTTTTACCAATAGATACATCAAAAGGATCAGATTTTAATGCTGATTTCAAATATATAAACTTAATCAAGTCTTGCCCATCAAACGTTTAGTCTTGCCCATCAAAAGTTAGGCTCCTGAGAAAATATGGCTGATTTTAGAATAAAGGGGGGAAGACCCCCTTAAAAAATATAGAACCTTAGTAAAAATCACACCATCATGTTCAGCGTATCAGAGAACCCTACTGTAGAGGTTTCAAGCACCTATCTACAAAAATGTGGAATTTTGAATTTTTTGCCAGAAGAAAGATCACGGATGCGTGTTTATTTGTTTTTTTTTTGTTTTTTTTCCCCAGGGGTGATCGTATCGACCCAGTGGTCCTAGAATATCGTGAGAGGACCCATTTGAACGGGAATTTAAAGTTCTAGTGCCCTTTTTAAGCGACAAAAAAATGGAGGGCAACTAGCTCCCACGCTCATTTGTTCCCAAAGTCATCCAATCAAAATTTTGAGATAGCCATTTTGTTCAGCATGGTCGAAAATATAATCAGTATATATTTTAGGATGACTTAATCCCCCGAAGTCCCCGGGGAGAGGGCTGAAAGTTATGAACCTTACCCAATGTTAACATATAGCATTGGTTATTGAGAAGTATACAGACGTTTTCATGGGGATTTTTTTCTGGTAGTTGGGGGGGGGGGGGGTCGGGGGCTATACGGGAGGATCTTTCCATGAAGGAAGTTTTCATAGGGGGAAGGGACATTGCTATGAAGGAGGTGCCAGATTTCCCAGTATTATTAAAGAAAAAAATCAGAAATTAAATAAAAATCAACCAGTTTTTCAACTGAAAGTAAGGAGCAGCATCAAAACTTAAAACGAACAGAAAATATTACGAATATGATTGGGTTTACCCCCTAGTCTACTTTCATAAGAGCTATTTATTCTAATTAACGGCCTTTGTGAGTAAGGTGTCATTTTTAAAGAATTTGAACAAAATTTGACCTTTAGCTTAAAGAGCAAGGTTTTTTTTTTAGCTTAAATTGACTAGGGGGCGAACCCCCTTATATATTATTAAAAATCTTTGAATATAGAAGTTCGTTACGTAATTTAATTCCTAATTTACGTATATTTATTACTAATAAAAACGTTCGTAAATAAAATTAAACAAGTTTCGAGAAAGCCATTTAACCAAATAAAAGTAAAATTAATATGCAATTTTTTTTTTAATTATTCATGTACGGTGAGCCAAAATCAAAACCTGCATTAATTCAAAAACGTTCAAAAATTAAATAAAAAAAAGTTTCTTTTACTGAAACTAAGGAACGACGTTAAACTTAAAACGAACAGAAATTATTCCGTATATGAAAGGGGGTGTCCCCTCCTCAACGCCTCGCTCTTTACGCTTAAGTTTGACTTTCTCACAACTCTATTTTTAAAACAATAAAAAACTTTAGCGTAAAGAGTGAGGCGTTGAGGAGGGGACAGGCCCTTTCATATACGGAATAATTTCTGTTTGTTTTAAGTTTTAACGTCGTTCCTTACTTTCAGTTAAAAAAAACTTTTTTTTTTATTTAATCCATATAATGAATCCATATATAGAAGCCTGCCGGGTTCTGAGTGCACGCAGATATCAAATATCTTTGAGTAGACTGCCGTATGAAAAAAAATTTAATTGCGTAAAAAGCAAAAAAACTGAAATTGCAAAAACATTTGTATATATTTTAACAATGGATTACAACAGTTCAAAAACTTTAAAAAATAAAACTAATAGTTTGAAGTTTAGTAGAAATCGTTATTAGAAATTGGACTTGCTGTAATAATGAAATATCTTTGAATAGACTTCAACATGAAAAAATATTTAATTACGTAAAGAGCAAAAAACTGGTAAATGCAAAAATATTCGTATATATTTTAAAAAGGGATTACAACAATTCAAAAACCTTGAAAAATAAAATAAAAAGTTTGACGCTTCAATTCGAATATATATATATATTCGTTCTTTAATACTCGATCCTGACATTCATCGTCATAAACACGTATATTAGTGAGTTTTACCTATAAAAAAGGATTCTCTAATGCACTGAATTTGGTAGAGAATTTTTTTTATCAAGATCACTTGCCCCACTCGGGGCTGTTTCTCCCTTTTTTCAAAAAATAGGGAAATTTTATTCAGGCTTGTAGCTTTTGACGGGCAACCTAAAACTTGACAAATTATATAGTTTCGTAATTACCATTAAAAGCTGATATTGTTATCTTGCGTATATTGTTGCCAAAGCGCCTTTTTCTAGGGTTTCAGGTCACTATTAGCCCAGGTCACTCTTTTCTTACTGTTTGATACTAAAATTCCTTTCGACTTCAGTGCCAATATTGTGTCCCGGCTGAGAATCCACGACTAGATTTTTCAAACCAATCTCTTTTCATTTTATTTCTTCGTTTCTATCGTGCGTTGAATTTGGGGGAAAACCTTATATATATATATACATATATTTTATTTATTTTTTATTATCAAAAGGTTCCTTTTGTGTAGTTAAGGCATTAGAATAATGGACCGTTTGAAAGAAAAACATTAGTTGGTTCAAATTTGTGGGTTTTTGGAATTTAGCGTTGTTAGGAACAGTGGTTACTGCTGTTTTAATCTTTTATAACTTGTAATCCCTATAATATCTATGACCATGGGCGCCGAGAGGGGGGTAGGTGAGCGCCTGGTGGCCCTGGAAATTTTATATTATAAAGAAATTATTATGATACCAAAGGAAAGAGAGCAGAGTAAGATAAAACCATGTAATAAATGTGTGTTTCCCCATTATTGACTGCCTGCCAATAGATTTTGATCCTTAATAATGAAAATATAAATTCTAATTTGTGACTGAGTGACCCCTTTCCAGTTTTCCACAAACATTTTTTCTATATGATTTGGTTGGAGTAGCAAAAAAAAAATCCTTCATAGTAATGAATGGGAAGTAAATAACGATCCTTGTTAATAATAAAAGCCACGTCGGTTTGTTTTAAATTTTAATGTTGCTACTTACTTTAAGTTTAAAAAGCTTGATTTTTTTATTTAATTTCTGATCATTTTTTAAATAGCGCCAGGATATCTGGCTCCAACTCCGCGGAAAAATCCCCCTACCCACACAAATATGCTCTGGACAATTCAATCCTGGTGACAATTTACCCTTGACAATTACCTTTAACATCTCCACGCGTAAAATTGAATCGGTAAAGAGAAAGCGAAACATATAAAGAAATTTCGTATAGAAATTCTGGCAAATTCAGCCAGTATAAAATTTCCCCTGAAAAGTCCACCCCTTGGAAAATTCCCTCTCCATGGAAAATTCTCCCCGTACAAAATCCTCCCATCAAAAATTGATCCTCCCCTCAATACGTAAACAATGGGTATATTTCATAGTTTCAAAACTGCATTTTATAACTGAAGGGGGTCATTTTATCTCCAAAGATATAATTATTGGGTCTTTCAACTATGCTGAACAAAATAGCTATCTCAGAATTTTGATCAGACGGTTTTTGTAAAAAGTGGCATGGGAGGGGGACTAATTGAACTCAAATATTTTGTTAACTTAAAAAGGGCACTAGAAAACTTCATTTCCGTCAGGATGAGCCCTTTCCTGACGTTCTAAGCCCACTGGTTCGATAAGATCACCCCTGGAAAAAAATAAATAAAATAATCACGAGTAGGAACCTATCATGAGCTCCCAGACGACACCACTGCTGCCATCTACAATTTAGTCTAACTCTGACCCCACACCATATATGGGCATAGACTCCCTAGGGGAAATGGATTTCCGAGAAATTGATTGCGTAATCGAAGGGGAACTAAATTTCTGAGAAATTGATTTACTTAATCGGTGGGGAGAATGTTTTGATTCGATAACGGGAAACAGGATCATGTGTCTCCTTCTATGCCAATCAGGTTAGTTTAGGTTAGGTGAGTAGGAATGACCTAATAACTCCGAGACGATACCATTGCTGCCATCTACAATTAAGTCTAATGCTGACAGTACATAATTTATGCATGTTTTTATGGTTTTTGTCACTGAGAATACAAAAAAAGAACCTGTCAAGGTCAATTGATTTGTTGGGGTTCGTCCAGGGAAATGGTCTCCGGGCGAAGTTTGCATATGCGCATTGACGGTGGGGAAGAGATATATTGATCTTAGAGATGAAGAGATTAACAAGGGAAAGGATTTCCTAGGAATTTCAAACGTGACAGCGCAGGGATGCCAAAACAAAAGGAACATGCAGAAATTACGTTTAGGGATTATTTGGGCGAAACCGTTTTAGAGACATTTTAGAAGATGATTTAAGCGAAACCGCTTGAGGTATTTTAGAAGATGATTTTAGAAGATGATTTAGAAGATGATTTGAGGGTGAAACTCTGTTGTCGTTATAATACACAAGTTCCATTTGAACAGTGTTGTGAGGTCCCCTACTCCAACAACCCCCCTACCCCAACCCCAAAGGACCCCGACCCCCTATCCTAACCCCGAAGGAAACCCTCCGGCCCCCAAAGGCCCCCGGTCCCCAAATGGCCCTCCTACCTCAACCCTAAAGGCCCCCAGACCCCATTCTCCCCCCCCCCCCCCCAGGGCCCCCGAGCCCCTAAATGCCCCCGGATCCCCAAGAACCCCCGGACCCCAAATGTCCCCGATCCCCCAAAGGCGCCCCGACCCCCCCCCCAAATGCCCCAAGGCCCCAAAATGCCCCCCCCCCCGGCCCCCCATGTGCCCCCGGGCCCCACCTTTAAAAAAAACTTTTTTGAATCAATTTGTTTGCATGTCTGGGTTGGTGTTTCCAAGTCCAAGAATTTGTCTTTGTTGGTTTGTATGTCTAAAGTGCCTGTCTTCCTCTGTTTGCATTTCTGATTCTATCTGTTTGAATGTCTGGGTTGGTGTTTGCAAGTCCAAGTATTTGTCATTGTTGGTTTGTATATCTAAAGTGCCTGTATTTCTCTGTTTGCATGTCTGATTCTATTTGTTTACATGTCTGGGTTGGTGTTTGCAAGTCCAAGTATTTATCGTTGTTGGTTTGTATATCTAAAGTGCCTGTATTTCTCTGTTTGCATGTCTGATTCTATTTGTTTGCATGTTTGGGTTGGTGTTTGCAAGTCCAAGTATCTGTCTTTGTTGGTTTGTATATCTAAGGCACTATCTTTCTCTGTTTGCATGTTTGATTCTATTTGTTTGCATGTCTGGGTTGATGTTTGCAAGTCCAAGTATTTATTGTTGTTGGTTTGTATATCTAAAGTGCCTGTATTTCTCTGTTTGAATGTCTGATTCTATTTGTTTGCATGTCTGGGTTGGGGTTTGCATGTCCAAGTATCTGTCTTTGATAGTTTGTATATCTAAAGTGCGTATCTTTCTCTGTTTGCATGTCTGATTCTATTTGTTTGCATGTCTGGGTTGGTGTTTGCAAGTCCATGTGTTTTTTCGTTGTTGGTTTGTATATCTAAAGTTCCTGTCTTTCTCTGTTTGCATGTCTGATTCTATTTGTTTGCATGTCTGGGTTAGTGTTTGCAAGTCCATGTATTTTTCGTTGTTGGTTTGTATATCTAAAGTGCCTGTCTTTCTCTGTTTGCATGTCTGATTCTATTTGTTTGCATGTCTGGGTTGGTGTTTGCAAGTCCAAGTATTTGTCTTTGTTGGTTTGTATATCTAAAGTGCCTGTCTTTCTCTGTTGGCATGTCTGATTCTATTTGTTTGCATGTCTGGGTTGGTGTTTGCAAGTCCAAGTATTTGTCTTTGTTGGTTTGTATATCTAAAGTGCCTGCCTTTCTCTGTTTGCATGTCTGATTCTATTTGTTTAGATGTCTGGGTTGGTGTTTGCAAGTCCTAGTATTTGTCTTTGTTGGATTGTATATCTATAGTGCCTGTCTTTCTCTGTTTGCATGTCTGATTCTATTTGTTTGCATGTCAGGGTTGGTGTTTGCAAGTCCAAGTATTAGTCTTTGTTGGTTTGTATATCTAAAGTGCCTGTCTTTCTCTGTCTGCATGTCTGATTCTATTTGTTTGCATGTCTGGGTTGATGTTTGCAAGTCCAAGAATTTGTCTTTGTCGGTTTGTATATCTAAAGTGCCTGTCTTTCTCTGTTTGCATGTCTGATTCTATTTGTTTGTATGTCTGGGTTGGTGTTTGCAAGTCCAAGTATTTGTCTTTGTTGGTCTGTATATCTAAAGTACCTGTCTTTCTCTGTTTGCATATCTGATTCTATTTGTTTGCATGTCTGGGTTGGTGTTTGCAAGTCCAAGTATTGGTCGTTGTTGGTTTGTATATCTAAAGTACCTGTCTTTCTCTGTTTGCATGTCTGATTCTATTTGTTTGCATGTCTGATTCTATTTGTTTGCATGTCTGGGTTGATGTTTGCAAGTCCAAGTATCTGTCTTTGTTGGTTTGTATATCTAAATTGAATGTCTTTCTCTGTTTGTGTGTCTGATTCTATTTGTTTGCATGTCGGGGTTTGTGTTTGCAAGTCCAAGTATTTGTCTTTGTTGGTTTGTATATCTAAAGTGCCTGTCTTTCTCTGTTTGCATGTCTGATTCTATTTGTTTGCATGTCTGGGTTGGTGTTTGCAAGTCCAAGTATTAGTTTTTGTTGGTTTGTATATCTAAAGTGCATGTCTTTCTCTGTGTTGTGAAGTGTTATTCTATGGTATTTGGGGGTTGTAGTCGTAGATGCCTTTATTCTCCCTTTATAGGGGAGATAAACTCTGGCCCTAAGGTAATTAAACTTTGGTAGCGTGCCTTAGGCTATGACCGAACTAATGAGGCGTACCGACTGGGTATGTTCGAGAAGCTAAAAGTAGATCGTAGAAAGGTTGTCTAAAATACAATACTTTTATTCATTTAACATATAATATAATCGGATATATTCTGTCTACTGGGACTGGCTGTCCCAAGTAGACCAGAAGTCTCAAAAACAACAATAATGTATAAATAGATACTTAGACACTTACAATGATAAGACACAGTTCCAAGGTATTTCTAAAAACAACGGACCACAGGTCAGTCCGGCATAAAGTTAGTTTAAGATTTTCCCTTCCAATAAAATGTAGCTTTTATACATTTTTATCAACCACACCTTCCCACGTAATCGCTAGGAAGTGGTAATTTCTCAATTTCCCGTTAAACAGAACTTAGCAGGATATGTTCCTTATCTTAATAAAAAGTGGTATTTCAAAACTTCATATTTGCGTCTTATATATTTTTACTAGATTAATAATTAACTAAATTAGAAAGCTTTACCACATTACTTCCCATTTAAAGAAGAATTGTCCAAATTCTCAATATTTTACTTTTAAAACAACTTAATGTTGTTTACAGCTATTATGCTGCCATCTTTGGGTTATTATGTGCATATACCCTCAATGGGTTTCCTTAGGGTCATGTTACTGGTCCAATATAGCCATGTTCTTTTCTATCGAAGGATTTCAATTCGAAATTCATCCTTGTTTCTCTTTTTCTCTGTCTCTAGGACTCAAAATACTCTTTTTACCCTTCTTATATGCATCTTCTGTTTTAACTTGACCCAAGCGGCTTAAACATTATATTAGTGGTTTTGCTTAAATTAGATTTATATTAGAAAAGTTTTATGAATTATTTGAGTTTAAATTTAATTCCCCTTAATAATTTAATTTATCTGTGTGATGTGGTTGATATACCGTTTATTTTTCGTTTTAGAAATGCCTCGGTAAATTACACATAACACTTTGATTTTTAAATTTTCACATATTTTTCCAGCACAAAGCATTTTCACATATTTCAATAACATAAGCCATTGGGCTATGTAGCACATTTTCTAGGCCTAAATTAAGTTCTGATTTTTATCTCACACTCTGACGAACTTGTAGTAAAGTCTTTATTACTGCTATAGTTTCCAAATATCAGTTGATCAAGTATGGTTTGGTTTCCTATGGTATGTATGATAGTATCAGGATATATTTGAACTGGCTTTGAAATTTACTACTTTCCAAAAATGCGTCAAAGAAATGATTGAGAAATGGATCCAAAAGGATGTTATGGAAAATTTGATTTCCAAAAAAAAAATAGCTAATGCTGTATCTAAAATAAATATCCACATTAGTATACATATAAAGCATATATTTTTACATATATAGTAGAATGGAACACTCAATTTTCGTATATATCAATGCATTCGAAAGTTAATTAATTTTAATTAATTTCTCCATTTTTTTTAATTACTCCAAAAATAATATCCCGCTTAAATCGAAACATTATGTTCCTTGCTGGATTATTCTTTCAAACTTAATACTAAACAGATTATTTTACAATAAAAAAATTATTAATACTTTGACTCGAGGTCAAACATTTACATATAACATTACATCACTAGTTAAAATTTAAATTAAATTAAAACAGTGTATATATAAATAAGCATTGTATAATAACTTACATAAGTATTTAAGTCGCAAAACCAGATATGTTATTATACTATTGGTTAAAACTTAAAGCATTTTTTAAAAACAAAACACGGTATAGACTAGTATTTATAACATAAGATATTTTCTCAATTACATTTGTTACAACTATATAACTTTTCTCATATACGACTACATACATTTTGTTTTAAAACCTTGGTTCTATTTTGAACCCACTTGTGTCATTAATTGTCATTATCTTATAAGCCTGTTTGTCTATTCAAACTTTTAAGCTTTTCAATTCTTTTCGAATTTCTAGGTACTTTAGACAGTTTTATAACGTTTTTGTCTGTAATCTCTCTTTTTTCCAGCTTTAATGTCTTTTTGGTTTAAGGCTTTTATTTACAGCTTATATCTGATAAGCTAAAAATTTTAGCTACTCGTCTTTTTACCTGTTTTGGCACTACCAATTGACTTGTGCCTGTACCCTGATGTTTGCTTACCAGGACTGCCTTCTGGTAGTTCCTTGTAACTTTTTCAGGTCCTCTTGTCATGGGCTACAGCTAAAAAGACTTATGAACCTGCACACAAAATAATTATTTATTTAATAATTTGTGGCTACAATTTTTTTCTTGGGCTATTCTTTTTTTTTTCAGAAAAAGTGGCCCTTCTGCAGAAAATACCTGGCCTTCATGGCACACAGTAATTCTGTTTTGACATACAAGTGACAATGACTATTTTCACTTTAACTTCCCCACTTTTAGTGGTCTTGCCATCTTTGGTTTCAACTTCAAGTTCTTAAGGCTATTATGTGCCTTGCTTTCAATTTTCTATGTCATGCTAGTCATTTTTCTGGAAACGACTTCCACATAAGAGAGCCAAATTTCTTTTCTTGACTACTTTGAGCATTTCTCCAATATTTTTATTAATCTCGGCCCGCGTTTACCAATGTAACGGTGGCTCCGTAGTATTAATGCTACTTATTTGTACTTATTTAGTACAATTTTCATACTAGTTCGTTCGGCAAGTTCAATAAGTGCGTCTTACAGAGTTTAACTGACTTCATTGAGTTTATTTTTCCTTTTAGTTTCGTCTGTCTATATTTTCAACTTAAACCCTTCTCTTTTTTTTGATTCAATATTTCAATGGAGCCTAAGGGTTTTTTTTCAAGTCTTTTTCCGCTTTTCCAGTAAAATATATCTTTTTTAAACCTATATTTATATATTCCATGTTCTTTTTCAATAACCTTAACAAGTTTTATGCTGATTGCCCTTTGTGATCAAATTCATTATCTCCATATTTCTAAGAGGGGGGGGGGGGGTTTGTCTAATTTTTGCAACTTGTATTTTTTTGAAATTATTAAAAAAAAAAATCGAAAGTTTTTGGTGTTAGAAAAGTACTTTAGTTTTTCAGCTAATTTTTTTTGAAAACTTTTAATTAAGTTTTGCCCCGAAATCTCTAGTTCTTATTTATTCATAAAAATGTACGTTTTTACGATATCCTTGATTCCCACAAAATTGTTTGGTTTTCATCGTAGACACATATTTCTGTCTGTGGTATTTTTACCAAAAATTAGTGCCTATGTCGTGCCAAAAGTTGCTTAAAGATAGGGGTTATCTATTGTGGTTTCCCTGTAATCCTCAGTTTAATTTGCGCCTTAGTTTCATACAGTCACTGAGTGCTATTTGTCCTTCTCGTGAAATCCTGACTATTACCTTGTTCTAGGAGTTTCTGGGTTTAGTGCCAGTGTAAAACCTTTCCTCCTGCTATTTATTTTAGCAAGAAGGGTTTCATACTAACACTCAGCCCAACCCTTCTCCGGTTTGACCGATATTTCTAATATCAATTTGATTAGTTTGGTGGATCCCCCCCAATGACAAGACGTCTAGCAGTTTCTTTTTTTAATGCAAACGGTCCTGTCATTGGTGTTTTTCACCTGCAATGTCGTCGCCCTGTTATTTCTGTTAATGGTGTGTTGTGAATTTATTTAATATGTGAAATTAATTATACCCGAGAAAACTTTGTTTTACACGGTGTTAACTTTTTAAATTGTGACCCATTTTATCTACGGTTTCTTGTTTACATACACCGTCCTTATAGGTAAGTGTTTAATTTATCATCTTCTACTATTTATAACAAGATTACAGCTAGCTTGTACATGTAGTGGCCACTTAATGTAAACTCTTGCTGTTTTTCCTATTATAATGATTTTAAAATTCTTCAAAAACAATTTTTTCAAATTCGACTGAAAGTTTCACCTCAGAGAGTCAAAGGTCAGTAGATGCATTGCATGTACTTAACAACGAGATACCAGCAGTGGTTGAGCTCACTCCAAATTTGCTAGCTTCCAATGAGCCCATTACAGTAAACTACCCTCCTTCGTGTTTTTTTTTAAATTGTCCCCCCCGAAAAAAAAATTTTTCAATATACATATCAAAAGAATCGCCTTTTAATGCTGATTCTAAACATGTATAATTTAATTAGGTTCACTACACCCATTTAAAAGTAACGTGGCCTTACTTATTTCCTTTTTCTTTGAAGCGAAGCCTAATTTGTTTTGACTAGTCTTCACATTATACCGCTCGCGAAGTCTTATCTCGTATCGGAAACAAAATTTTTGCAGGAGCCTATGATGTTGCTTCAGATAGAATGTGACGTTCATAATTTTTACTGGCGATATATATTTGAAGGAAAACTTGATGTTATCTATGTACCGATTAAAAAGAAAATATAGATATTTCTTTAGTGGCTTTTATACTCGTTTGATTTTTATTTAATAATTATAATTTTGTTTTTGTTATTGTTGTTTTATTCAAATATTAATCTGCTGGGGGCTACGCTTGTTCTGCCTTTCTCCGTTTCCTGGTCCGTGTTTTGAATCCCAAATTTTTGCTTTTCTTCTTTATAATATTGGCAAGTTTTTCCGTGGTCTCTATAGTGTGGTTTACAAGGCTCTGAGTCCGAGTGCTTTTTTGTTGCCTCGTCAAATATCTTTAATCTTTGTTTCTCTTGATGTTTGGCCTTTTTCATAAGTGTTTTAGCGACTTCTGCTGCTGACAAAGGAACTTCTTGCTGCCCCTTTGGTTTCTTTACTGTTCTCCATAATTTTTCTCTCAAAGAAGGTTTTCTTGACGATGGCCCAGATTTAGCTATATCTGTTTCTGTAGAAGAATTTTCGGTGTCGCATTCTGTTAGCTCGCGTCTGGTAGATGGCGTTTGTTCCAAAAGCCATTTTTGCGTTAAGACTGTAGGTGAGTCTAGTGTATGAAAATCAGATAATTCTTTGGTTTCTTCCAATCTTTCTTCCTCTTTGGATTTAACCTCTGGTTTATTATGTCTTAAACAAGTAGGTTGTGTTTGAGGCTCTTCTCTGTCGCTTTCATCGCTAGTATCCAATGAATATTGAACTTTCCCTTTTTTCTCTTGTTTGTTGCGGAAAGTTTGCAGCCAAGACTGGGCTAAATATTCCTTCCAATTCTCCCAACTGTTGTGGTCGTTAAAAAGGTCATTAAATTCATATGGTCTTCGGATATATACTGGTGAGATCGTGTCTTCTATTTCTTCTTCTGAAAGTATAGGCTCTGTTTTCCACGGTTTTGAAAAAATATCCCTTTTTCATTCTATTATGGTGCACTATTTCTTCCTTTTCCTTATGCTGATGCTTTAGAACATATGTTAAGTTATTTGGTAGAATTTTTATAATCCTGTAGGGTCCCTCCCATTTCGGTTTTAACTTTTTTGTTCCTTCCAGATTCGTTTTGTAAACATAAACCAAATCTCCTAAACAGTAACTCGTTTTATTTTTGCTTGTTCTGTCATATTTTTCTTTTTGTTCTGTTTTCACATCCTCCAGATTGTCTTTAACTTGTTCCATAGCTTTTTTCATTCGCATCACCATCTCTTGCTTATATTGGTCTAGGTTGTAATATATTCTGTCATTTTGTATTTCATCTAAACAAATTCTGGGATCTCTTATATGTTGCAAAAAAATGGCGTTTCTTTTAAGGTACGTGAAAAAGCTGTATTTATAGCAAAGACTACAAATGGTAAATGTTCATCCCAATTTTCATTTTCCTCTCTTGCATGTATTCCCAGCATGTAAGTTAATTCTCTATGCTTACGTTCAACCTTTCCATTAGGAGCTGCCATATAAGAGGAGGTAAACCATCGTCTAACCCCCAGATATTCTGTAATTTCGTCTAATAATTTGGCTCTAAGACATGGCCCATTGTCGCTAAGTAAAACTCTAAGGAAAATCCCGTGATCCAGAAATAGGCGATTGACCAAAACTTTCGCAATGGTTTTTGTCTTTTCACCTTTAATTGGAAAAGCGTATAAATATGAATTAAAATGATCTACGATGGTTAGTACGCACCTGTTTCCTTTCCTGGAAACTGGTAAACTTCCCCCGGATCCCCAAATGTCTATTGACATTATTTCTCCTACCCCTGAAGGGGTGGGGTATTGACCTAATTCAGCCCTAGGGGTCTTTGGTGGCGACTTTTGTTTGGCGCACTCTTGGCAGCTTTGTATAAAAGCTTTTACTTTTGAGTACATTTTTGGAAAATAAAAATTTCCCTTCAGTCTCCCCATAGTTTTTGCTTCTCCCATGTGACAGCCAATCGTTGCATGTGCCATCTGTAAAACTTCTCCTTCCAGAGATTTTGGAATTACTGGAATTATTTTTAAGCCATTTTTTTATATTCTTGCGATGATCTATGGTATCTTACTAGAAGATTTTTACTTTCGTCCAGATCAAAATTATCTAAGTCCTTTAAAAAATATTTAAAGTGCTCTGGCAGTTCCGTTCCTTTTGATAAAAATGATTTCATTGCTAAACAAAAATCATCTTTATTTTGATGCTTCGAAATATTTTCATTTGACAGTATTTCTACCCCTTCCAGTTCGTTCTGGATGGTTGCTATCACATTTTCGTCCTTATCTGGATTTCGTGACAAATAGTCTGGTAAAATATTTGTACGGCCCTTTATATATGTTGGGGTATAGGAATATGCTTGCAGACGTAGTATCCACCGTGTCAGCCGGGCTGAAGTATTTTGCATCGTATGTAGCCAAACTAATGATTTTGGTCTACGCGCAAAATAATTTTTTTTCCAAGTAAACATTGTCGAAAATATTCTGTGAATACTACAACTGCTAAACACTCCCTTTCAACTGTGGAGTATTTTTTTTCTGCTTCTGTCAGTGACCTACTGGCGTATTGAACTATTGACTCTACTCCTTCAGAATTTATGTTTAATAATATGGCCCCTATACCGTACCCCGAAGCATCTGTTTGCAAACAGAAGTCTTGTGACAAATCTGGTAGTTTTAGTATTGGTGCCAGTAATAATTGCCTTTTATTTCATTTAGCGCTTGTTTTGCGTCCTCTGGACATTCGAATTTACCTGATTTCTTCAAAAGGTTTGTCAAAGGTTGTGCTATTGTGGCATAATTTTTAATATATCGTCTGATATAGCTTAACAACCCACAAACTGATCTGCAGCTTTTTTGGTCTTTAGGAGGCTGTAAATTTTCTATGACTGTAAATTTTTCTGGATTTGGTGAAAAAGTACCTTGGTTTATCAGGTGTCCAAGAAATACTAATTTTGGTACTACTATTTTTAACTTTTCTGGTTTTAATTTTAAGCCTGCTTTTTCAAACTTTTCCAGTATTTTTCTAAGTCCGACCAAGTGGTCTTCCAAGTTTTCATTAAACAGAATTACATCATCTAAATAAGCCAAGGTATCTTTTTTCCTTCCTGGTTCGTTATCTTTTAATACCAAATTCATTAGGCGACTAAAACAATTTGGACTAAATGATAAGCCAAATGGGATACGTTCAAATGTGAACGTTCTGCCATCGTCTAAGATTACTGTAGCCTTATGCTTAGTTTCTGCATCTAAAGCGATTTTCCAATATCCTGCAAATAAATCAAAACTAGTGTAATATTTTGAACCCCCTAACGAATCTAAAATCGAATCAATTCTTGGTAGCTTGGTAGCTTCATCACGTCTTTAACCGTGACGGCGTTTAGTGCTCTAAAGTCTATACATAATCTCCAGGTGTTATTTTTTTTTCTGACTATTACCAATGGAAAGCACCAATCACTTATACTTTCTTTAATTATTCCCTGATCTTCCATTTCTTTTATTTGGCTTTCTAGCCATGGCTTTAAACGATAAGGTGTTTTATATGGTGACTTTTTGATTGGAGGGCCCTCTGTTGATATCTTGTGCGTGATTAAGTGAGTTAATCCGTAATCTGCTTTGTGTCTTGCAAAAGTCCATTTAAAATCCCAAAGAATATTTTCCACCCTAGTTTTTACGTTTTCTGGTAAATGTTTAAAATCAAATTGTTGCAAAAAATCCGTTTTCGCCATTCCATACTCTTCTTGTGTTTGCTATTTTAATGAGGATAAATGTTCGTGGCTAGAAGTGAAGTTTACGCTTAATTCTGGACTGTTTAGAGATTTTATTTCTGAATTTGAAATCTTTTCTACTGATTCAAGTTCTACCTGGTTCAGTTTTATTTTATCATTACTTAGATTTGATAGTTTCAAGTATGTTATACCATTTTCAATTTTCATAACTTGATTTTCCACGAAAATCATTGGGTACTCTTTTATGGTGTGTCCCCCTATTATGGCATCCATTGTTTTAACCTTTCCTTCTTTTTCATTTAATATAGCTAGAACTTGAGCTGTCGTTCCCCCTTCTATTTTGATTTTTCCGCTTATTTTTATTATTTTTAGGTTATAATTGGAGGTAATGATGCTCGTCCGGAGTTAGTTCCCATGCAAATTGGCGCATGAAGAACGACCTCCACGTGCCTCTGGATACCTGGCTAGCCACCAGAGAACCAAATGCATCTAGGGACGGTTGGGTTGGCAGCCCTCCTCCTGAAACTTCTATTGCTACGAATGGAACCAGAAATTCAGCCTCGGATATATCATCTCAAACCCCGTATCGACCTCGGACCGCCCAAGGAAAATCCCGTCTGAACATCGTTGACCAAGGTGGCACCAATGTGGCCACCTGGAATGTGCTGACGCTGAACCAACCCGGTTCGAAGCTTCTTTTAGCAAAAGAACTAAAAAAATATAAAGTCACAATAGCTGGAGTCACCGAAACGCACCTCCCAGGACATGGTGAAGAGGACATAGGTGAAGGACGCACATTGATGTGGTCTGGCGGTAGCCAAAAAAGAGGAGGCGTTGGCCTAGTACTCAACAATGCTGCACGTAGGGCCCTCCTGTCATTCAAACCAGTATCGCCTAGACTCCTGACCGCAAGACTGGATGGGAAGCACGGCAAAATAACTGTCATTACGTGCTATGCCCCCACAAACGACGCTGATGAAGAAGACAAAGACGATTTCTATAACCTGCTTAGTTCTGAACTATCTTCTGTACCTCCCCATGACTACCTCCTCCTCCTAGGAGACATGAATGCAAGTGTTTCAAACGAATCAGGCCTGTGGGATCTCGCTGTTGGACCTGTTACAGTGGATAGCCTAAACGATAATGGAGAGAGGCTGCTGAATTGTTGTCTGGCCCACAATCTAACGATTGCAAACACATGGTTCCAGAGACCAAATATAGCCAAGTACACCTGGTATAGCAATGATGGATCAACAAAGAAGATGCTCGACTACATCATCTTACGTCGACGATGGCTGTCGTCTGTCCAGAATTGCCGCACCTACCGTGGCGCCGAGCTCGGGAACACCGACCACCGGCTGGTAGCAGCCAAAATTAAGCTCCGCCTCAAAGCTATGAAGAACAGCCAGTCTTCTCGGAAAATTGATGCCGGTCGCATCCAACAGGACCCCGCTCTGGCTGAGCGGTACCATGTGGTGATATCCAACAGATTTGAGGTCCTTGGCCAATGCGATGATAGTGAAGTTGCATGGAAGTTCTTCAAAGAGAACACTCTTGCGGCAGCAACTGACGTTGTTGGAATGAGGCAACGGAAGAAAAAGGACTGGATCAGTAATCACTCCCTTGCCATCATAGAGCTCAGGCGAGAAGCACGTCTTGGCGGGGACATGGCTACATACAGACTGCTAAACAAAGAGCGCAATTCCATGTTGCATAAAGACCGTAAGGCTTTTATTGACAGCAAAGCATCCGAACTGCAAGAGGCCGCCAAGAAAAAGGACAGTGGAGCCACCTACAAGATTCTTCGTGAGCTGTCAGGTCAGCACACTCAAACTACGCCATACCTTCGAAGCGCTAGCGGTGAGAATATCTACGACCAATCACAATGCCTCCGCCAGTGGGAGGACCACTTTGAGAAACTGCTCAACTCAGATCCACCAGACCAGACGGACCATGAGCTAGCAGCTGCTGCGGCTACTACCCTACCTGCTCCTGATGGTCCTGAATTTACAGCGGAGGAGATAAAAGCTGCCACCCGCAAGCTAAAGAATAACAAAGCACCAGGAATATGTGGCCTAACATCGGAATTCCTTAAAAATGGGGGTCCAGCCATGATCCTCTGGCTACAAATGCTGTTTAACCTTGTGTGGCACTCTGAAAAAATCCCCTCAGACTGGAAGAAGGGCCTACTTGTGCCAATCTACAAGAGGAAGGGGAGCAAAGCAGAATGTATCAATTATCGTGGCATAACTTTACTCTCAGTTCCTGGAAAGCTCTTCGCTATGCTGCTTCTCAAACGGGCAACAAGATACCTCCATGCCCTGCGTCGCCCCCAGCAAGCTGGCTTCATGCCAGGTAGGTCCACCACCGAGCAAATCCATACGATTAGACAGCTAGTAGAGAAAACTCTTGAATATAAGAGGAAGGCGTACATTGCCTTTGTAGATTTTCGATCTGCCTTCGACACTGTCGATAGGCAGTCACTATGGCTAATCCTCCAGTCTGCTGGCGTACCCACGAAAATCGTCCGTCTCCTCAAAGAGCTGTATAATAACACTGAAAGTGCGGTGATCGTAAATGGACGGGCTTCTGGATATTTCAAAATTAAAAATGGTGTCCGGCAAGGATGTGCCGCTGCACCTGAGCTCTTTAACTGTGTAATAGACCACATCCTGAATAAAACACAGCAGGTGCAGTCGTTTGGCATAGACTTTGCATGAAGAGTTCTTTCAGACGTCGACTTTGCCGACGACATGGCGCTAATATGCGAAAACATTAGTGACCTCAAAACTACACTGGAAATACTGGCCTCTGCCGCTGAGAAATTCGGTCTGAAAATAAATTGGTCGAAGACCAAGATAATGCCCGTTGAGAAAAAGCCGTCCAACCCCCTGTCATCTGTGGAAATTTGTGGCCAGACTGTTGAGGTAGTCAAGCAGTTTACCTACCTTGGTTCAATTGTCTGCTCAAACGGAAGCCTAGATGCCGAAATATCAGCAAGAGCGGCAAAAGCAAACTCTGTCTTCGGTCGCCTTCTAAAAACGGTCTTCCATAAACCCCAGATCAGCCGTCTCACCAAAGCACGAATATATTCTGATTCGGTTGCCAGCGTTATGCTCTATTCTGCTGAGACTTGGTCGCTGACTCAGACACAGACGCTGAAGGTAGATGCCATCCAGACGAAACACCTCCGAAAAATCGAAGGCTCCCTATGGCCCGACAGGGTACGAAATTCGGAAATCCTCAGGTCCTTCAAACTCCCACCCCTGTCCGAGCAGCTTGAGTCTCGCTCGCTGCGTTGGTATGGTCATCTGCTCCGTCTGCCTGCCCAAACACCCGCCCGACTCATATTCGATTTCGACCCAGCTGCAAACGGCTGGAGGCGTCCTAGGGGAAGACCGAGCACCAGATGGGCGGACGTCATCCGTGATCGGCTAGCCTCCAGAAACATCAACCCGGCTGAAGTGACAACCCTCGCCCTGAACCGACCACTCTGGAGAAGACTGACGGCGCTGACGACTGGTTCCCTCTACGCTGGCGACGCTGCCGAGCAAGAGCTTTAAGTAAGTAAAGTACTTTCGTTATTTGTTGTTAAGCAAATTTGCCTATTATTTCCATTTGCCTGGTTTATTGTGATTGTATTGGATATGGGTTCCCATACAATACCATATTTTCTGATGGCATCTACTCCTAGAATACAAGGAAATGGTAGCTGCTTGCATATTATTACTGTTACTGTTATTTCTTTATCCCCTGCACTAAATTTTAGTGGACATTCTCCCAAAATTGTCAGCTTGTGCCCTGTCACTGATGTTAGGGTATTTTGGCATCTGCTTACTCGATTTTTGACAATAGGAGGAAACCTATTATAAACTTCCTCTCCAATTAATGATTTAGATGCGCCTGTATCTAGTAAACATGGTAAATTTTGAAAACACTCAATTTTAAAACAAGCAGAATCGGTACATTATTATTATTTGCATTTGTATCACAACATTCTAAACTATATAGGGGTCTTTGTAAGGAAACAGCTCTGTCGACCCTTACAGGCTGGTTTCTCCGTTTAAATGCCCACTGTTTGGCAAAACATTTCTGGGACTATCCCAGTTTTCTTCAGCGCTGTTACTTCGACCCTGGGTATTAATAACCGTTTGCCCCCTAGGCCTAAATTCAGGAATATTATTAGGTGTTTGCCAAGTATCATTTGTTCCCCGTCTTCCTAAATTTCTGTCCCCCTGCGTTCTGAATTGGTGTCTTGTCTTGTACGTCTGGCCTTCTTTGCGTATTCTATGCCAGCAATCTGCTGCATAGTGGTTTGGTTTGCTACAATAATAGCAATAAAATTTTCTCTTAAATTGTTTGTTTGTTTCCTGTTTATTTCTAAATATTTTTGATCTGTCCTTGTTGGTTCCCCAACTATCTGTCTTTGGTGGGGGAGGGTGCCCATATTTTCTATATTTATTAGCTGCTAATCTCTCAAGGTCGTGGAATCTGTCAGCTATCTCCCTAGACGGCGACCCTCGGCCTCCGTCGCGCCTTTTTGGTTCACGATTCAGATCCTCAAAGCTCACTCTTTTTTGTCCCCTTTCATATTTTATACCATCTTGGGCTCCCGTGTTATTTATTGACATCTGGTCAAACTTTTTCATAGCTTCGTCAGTTTTTACCTCTGTTTCGACTAGTATTATAGCCTGCTCTAAATTTTCAGGTTTTCGCGATAATATTAGTCTTAATAACTTTTTTGGTAACCCTTGGGTAAAAGTATGTAGTTGTACTTTTTGTACTGTCTCGTCATTTCCTCCTTTCTCTAATTGTAAACACACGGATCTACAAATTTTGTCCGCATATTCCCTGATACTATTTGAGGTATCGAATGTGACTACCTCTGTTCTTAGCCTCTCGGAGATGCTTGTCTCTATGAATCTTGTTTTAAAAGATTCAATTAGAGTACTGATGTCCTTGGGCTCTTTTTTCTTAATTGCCTCAAAATGTTTAAGGGCGCTTTCCTTTAATCTGGCTGCAACGCATTGCTCTTTGACCTTATCCTCAAACGATTCAGTTAGTTCGTCGAAAATTTTTAATTTTTCGATAAACTCATCTACGTCTTGATTTCCCGCGTATTCTGGTATAATTTTTGCAATTTCAAGTACTGTTGATAGGGAAGTCATTTTTTCCTCTGGTAAAGCCAATTTTATTTCAATCTACTATTTTTATCTAGCCTTCTCGACCCAGTTTTTCACTGCTGCCACCAGTTGTTGTGAAGTGTTATTCTATGGTATTTGGGGGTTGTAGTCGTAGATGCCTTTATTCTCCCTTTATAGGGGAGATAAACTCTGGCCCTAAGGTAATTAAACTTTGGTAGCGTGCCTTAGGCTATGACCAAACTAATGAGGCGTACCGACTGGGTATGTTCGAGAAGCTAAAAGTAGATCGTAGAAAGGTTGTCTAAAATACAATACTTTTATTCATTTAACATATAATATAATCGGATATATTCTGTCTACTGGGACTGGCTTTCCCAAGTAGACCACAAGTCTCAAAAACAACAATAATATATAAAGAGATACTTAGACACTTACAATGATAAGACACAGTTCCAAGGTATTTCTAAAAACAACGGACCAGAGGTCAGTCCGGCATAAAGTTAGTCTAAGATTTTCCCTTCCGATAAAATGTAGCTTTTATACATTTTTATCAACCACAACTTCCCAAGTAATCGCTAGGATGTGGTAATTTCTCAATTTCCCGTTAAACAGAACTTAGCAGGATATGTTCCTTATCTTAATAAAAAGTGGTATTTCAAAACTTCAGATTTGCGTCTTATATATTTTTACTAAATTAATAATTAACTAAATTAGAAAGCTTTACCACATCTGTTTTTGTGTCTCATTCTATTTGTTTGCATGTCTGGGCTGGTGTTTGCAAGTTCAAGTATTTGTCTTTGTTGGTTTGTATATCTAAAGTGTCTGTCTTTCTCTGTTTGCATGTCTGATTCTATTTGTTTGCATGTCTGGGTTGGTGTTTGCAAGTCCAAGTATTTGTCTTTGTTGGTTTGTACATCTAAAGTGCCTGTCTTTCTCTGTTTGCATGTCGGATTCTATTTGTTGGAATGTCTGGGTTGATGTTTGCAAGTCCAAGAATTTGTCTTCGTCGGTTTGTATAACTAAAGTGCCTGTCTTTCTATGTTTGCAAGTCTGATTCTATTTGTTTTTATGTCTGAGTTGGTGTTTGCAAATCCAAGTATCTGTCTTTGTTGGTTTTTATATCAAAAATGCCTATCTTTCTCTGTTTGCATGTCTGATTCTATTTGTTTGCATGTCTGGGTTGATGTTTGCAAGTCCAAGTATTTGTCTTTGTTGGTTTGCATATCTAAAGTGCCTGTCTTTCTCTGTTTACATGTCTGATTCTATTTGTTTGAATGTCTGGGTTGATGTTTGCAAGTCCAAGTATTTGTCTTTGTTGGTTTGTATATTTAAAGTGCCTGTCTTTCTCTGTTTACATGTCTGATTCTATTTGTTTGCATGTCTGGGTTGATTTTTGCAAGTCCATGTATTTGTCGTTGTTGGTTTGTAAATCTAAACTTTCTGTTTTTCTCTGTTTGTATGTCTGATTCTATTTGTTTGCATGTCTGGGTTTGATGGTTTGTATATCTAAAGTGCGTATCTTTCTCTGTTTGCATGTCTGATTCTATTTGTTTGGATGTCTGGGTTGGTGTTTGCAAGTCCATGTATTTTTTCGTTGTTGGTTTGTATATCTAAAGTGCCTGTCTGTCTTTGTTTGCATGTCTGATTCTATTTGTTTGCATGTCTGGGTTAGTGTTTGAAAGTCCATGTATTTGTCGTTGTTGGTTTGTATATCTAAAGTGCCTAACTTTCTCTATTTGCATGTCTGATTCTATTTGTTTGCATGTCTGGGTTGATGTTTGCAAGTCCAAGTATTTGTATTTGTTGGTTTGTATATCTAAAGTGCCTGTCTTTCTCTGTTTACATGTCTGATTCTATTTGTTTGCATGTCTGGGTTGGTGTTTGCAAGTCCATGTATTTGTTCGTTGTTGGTTTGTATATCTAAAGTGCATGTTTTTCTCTGTTTGCATGTCTGATTCTATTTGTTTGCATGTCTGGGTTGGGGTTTGCAAGTCCAAGTATCTGTCTTTGATGTTTTGTATATCTAAAGTGCGTATCTTTCTCTGTTTGCATGTCTGATTCTATTTGTTTGGATGTCTGGGTTGGTGTTTGCAAGTCCATGTATTTTTTCGTTTTTGGTTTGTATATCTAAAGTGCCTGTCTGTCTCTGTTTGCATGTCTGATTCTATTTGTTTGTATGTCTGGGTTGGTGTTTGCAAGTCCATGTATTTGTCGTTGTTGGTTTGTATATCTAAAGTGCCTGTCTTTCTCTGTTTGCATGTCTGATTCTATTTGTTTGCATGTCAGGGTTGGTGTTTGCAAGTCCAAGTATATGTCTTTGTTGGTTTGTATATCTAAAGTGCCTGTCTTTCTCTGTTTGCATGTCTCATTCTATTTGTTTGCATGTCTGGGTTGATGTTTGCAAGTCCAAGAATTTGTCTTTGTCGGTTTGTATATCTAAAGTACCTGTCGTTCTTTGTTTGCATGTCTGATTCTATTTGTTTGTATGTCTGGGTTGGTGTTTGCAAGTCCAAGTATTTGTCTTTGTTGGTTTGTATATCTAAAGTGCCTGTCTTTCTCTGTTTGCATGTCTGATTCTATTTGTTTGCATGTCTGGGTTGGTGTTTGCAAGTCCAAGAATTTGTCGTTGTTGGTTTGTATATCTAAAGTGCCTGTCTGTCTCTGTTTGCATGTCTGATTCTATTTGTTTGCATGTCTGGGTTAGTGTTTGAAAGTCCATGTATTTGTCGTTGTTGGTTTGTATATCTAAAGTGCCTGTCTTTCTCTGTTTGCATGTCTCATTCTATTTGCTTGCATGTCTGGGTTGATGTTTGCAAGTCCAAGAATTTGTCTTTGTCGGTTTGTATATCTAAAGTGCCTGTCGTTCTTTGTTTGCATGTCTGATTCTATTTGTTTGTATGTCTCGGTTGGTGTTTGCAAGACCAAGTATTTGTCTTTGTTGGTTTGTATATCTAAAGTGCCTGTCTTTCTCTGTTTGCACGTCTGATTCTATTTGTTTGCATGTCTGGGTTGGTGTTTGCAAGTCCATGTATTTTTTCGTTTTTCGTTTGTATATCTAGAGTGACTGTCTGTCTCTGTTTGCATGTCTGATTCTATTTGTTTGCATGTCTGGGTTAGTGTTTGAAAGTCCATGTATTTGTCGTTGTTGGTTTGTATATCTAAAGTGCCTGTCTTTCTCTGTTTGCATGTCTGATTCTATTTGTTTGCATGTCAGGGTTGGTGTTTGCAAGTCCAAGTATATATCTTTGTTGGTTTGTATATCTAAAGTGCCTGTCTTTCTCTGTCTGCATGTCTGATTCTATTTTTTTGCATGTCTGGGTTGATGTTTGCAAGTCCAAGAATTTGTCTTTGTCGGTTTGTATATCTAAAGTGCCTGTCGTTCTTTGTTTGCATGTCTGATTCTATTTGTTTGCATGTCTGGGTTGGTGTTTGCAAGTCCAAGTATTTGTCTTTGTTGGTTTGTATATCTAAAGTGCCTGTCTTTCTCTGTTTGCATGTCTGATTCTATTTGTTTGCATGTCTGGGTTGGTGTTTGCAAGTCCAAGTATTTGTCGTTGTTGGTTTGTATATCTAAAGTACCTGTCTTTCTCTGTTTGCATGTCTGATTCTATTTGTTTGCATGTCTGGATTGATTTTCGCAAGTCCAAGTATCTGTCTTTGTTGGTTTGTATATCTAAAGTGCATGTCTTTCTCTGTTTGTGTGTCTGATTATATTTGTTTGCATGTCGGGGTTGGTGTTTGCAAGTCCAAGTATTTGTCTTTGTTGGTTTGTATATCTAAAGTGCCTGTCTTTCTCTGTTTGCATGTCTGATTCTATTTGTTTGCATGTCTGGGTTGGTGCTTGCAAGTCCAAGTATTTGTCGTTGTTGGTTTGTATATCTAAAGTACCTGTCTTTCTCTGTTTGCATGTCTGATTCTATTTGTTTGCATGTCTGGATTGATTTTCGCAAGTCCAAGTATCTGTCTTTGTTGGTTTGTATATCTAAAGTGCATGTCTTTCTCTGTTTGTATGTCTGATTCTATTTGTTTGCATGTCTGGGTTGGTGTTTGCAAGTCCAAGTATTTGTCTTTGTTGGTTTGTACATCTAAAGTGCCTGTCTTTCTCTGTTTGCATGTCGGATTCTATTTGTTTGAATGTCTGGGTTGATGTTTGCAAGTCCAAGAATTTGTCTTTGTCGGTTTGTATAACTAAAGTACCTGTCTTTCTATGTTTACAAGTCTGATTCTATTTGTTAGCATGTCTGGGTTGGTGTTTGCAAGTCCAAGTATCTGTCTTTGTTGGTTTTTATATCTAAAATGCCTATCTTTCTCTGTTTGCATGTCTGATTCTACTTGTTTGCTTGTCTGGGTTGGTGTTTGCAAGTCCAAGTATTTGTCTTTGTTGGTTTGTATATCTAAAGTGCCTGTCTTTCTCTGTTTGCATGTCTGGGTTGGTGTTTGCAAGTCCAAGTATTTGTCTTTGTTGGTTTCTATATCTAAAGTGCCTGTCTTTCTCTGTTTACATGTCCGATTCTATTTGTTTGCATGTATGGGTTGGTGTTTGCAAGTCCAAGTATTTGTCTTTGTTGGTTTGTATATCTAAAGTGCCTCTCTTTCTCTGTTTGCATGTCTGATTCTATTTGTTTGCATGTCTGGGTTGATGTTTGCAAGTCCAAGAATTTGTCTTTGTCGGTTTGTATATCTAAAGTGCCTGTCTTTCTCTGTTTACATGTCTGATTCTATTTGTTTGCATGTCTGTGTTGGTGTGCGCAAGTCCAAGTATCTGTCTTTGTTGGTTTGTATATCTAAAGTGCCTGTCTTTCTCTGTTTGCTTGTCTGATTCTATTTGTTTGCATGTCTGGGTTGATGTTTACAAGTCCAAGTATTTGTCATTGTTGGTTTTTATATCTAAAGTGCCTGTCGTTCTTTGTTTGCATGTCTGATTCTATTTGTTTGTATGTCTGGGTTGGTGTTTGCAAGTCCAAGTATTTGTATTTGTTGGTTTGTATATCTAAAGTGTCTATCTTTCTCTGTTTGCATGTCTGATTCTATTTGTTTGCATGTCTGGGTTGATGTTTGCAAGTCCAAGTATTTTTCATTGTTGGTTTGTATATCTAAAGTGCCTGTCTTTCTCTGTTTGCATGTCTGATTCTATTTGTTTGCATGTCTGGGTTGGTGTTTGCAAGTCCAAGTATTTGTCTTTGTTGGTTTGTATATCTAAAGTGCCTGTCTTTCTCTGTTTGCATGTCTAATTCTATTTGTTTGCATGTCTGGGTTGGTGTTTGCAAGTCCATGTATTTGTCATTGTTGGTTTGTATATCTAAAGTACCTTTCTTTCTCTGTTTGCATGTCTGATTCTATTTGTTTGCATGTCTGGGTTGGTGTTTGCAAGTCCAAGTATTTGTCTTTGTTGGTTTGTATATCTAAAGTGCCTGTCTTTCTCTGTTTACATGTCTGATTCTATTTGTTTGCATGTCTAGGTTGGTGTTTGCAAGTCCAAGTATTTGTCTTTCTTAGTGTGTATATCTAAAGTGCCTGTCTTTCTCTGTTTGCATGTCTGATTCTATTTGTTTGCACGTCTGGGTTGATGTTTGCAAGTCCAAGTATCTGTCTATGTTGGTTTGTATATTCAAAGTGTCTGTCTTTCTCTGTTTGTGTGTCTGACTCTATTTGTTTGCATGTCTGGGTCGGTGTTTGCAAGTCCAAGTATTTGGCTTTGTTGGTTTGTATATCTAAAGTGCCTGTCTTTCTCTGTTTACATGTCTGATTCTATTTGTTTGCATGTCTGGGTTGGTGTTTGCAAGTCCAAGTATTTGTCTTTGTTGGTTTGTATATCTAAAGTGCCTGTTTTTCTCTGTTTGCATGTCTGATTCTATTTGTTTGCATGTCTGGGTTGATGTTTGCATGTCCAAGTATTTGTCTTTGTTGGTTTGTATATCTAAAGTGCCTGTTTTTTTATGTTTGCATGTCTGATTCTAGTTGTTTGCATGTCTGAGTTGGTGTTTGCAAGTCAAAGTATTTGTTTTTGTTGGTTTGTATATCTAAAGTGTCTATCTTTCTCTGTTTGCATGTCTGATTCTATTTGTTTGCATGTCTGGGTTGATGTTTGCAAGTCCAAGTATTTTTCATTGTTGGTTTGTATATCTAAAGTGCCTGTCTTTCTCTGTTTGCATGTCTGATTCTATTTGTTTGCATGTCTGGGCTGGTGTTTGCAAGTCCATTTATTTGTCTTTGATGGTTTGTATATCTAAAGTGACTGTCTTTCTCTGTTTGCATGTCTGATTCTACTTGTTTGCATGTCTGGGTTGGTGTCTGCAAGTCCAAGTATTTGTCTTTGTTGGTTTGTATATCTAAAGTGCCTGTCTTTCTCTGTTTGCATGTCTAATTCTATTTGTTTGCATGTCTGGGTTGGTGTTTGCAAGTCCATGTATTTGTCATTGTTGGTTTGTATATCTAAAGTGCCTGTCTTTCTCTGTTTGCATGTCTGATTCTATTTGTTTGCATGTCTGGGTTGGTGTTTGCATGTCCAAGTATTTGTCTTTGTTGGTTTGTATATCTAAAGTGCCTGTCTTTCTCTGTTTACATGTCTGATTCTATTTGTTTGCATGTCTAGGTTGGTGTTTGCAAGTCCAAGTATTTGTCATTGTTGGTTTGTATATCTAAAGTGCCTGTCTTTCTCTGTTTGCTTGTCTGATTCTATTTGCTTGCATGTTTGGGTTGGTGTTTGCAAGTCCAAGGCTAGATTAATTTAGGTTAGATTAGGTTAGGTTAGCCTACATACGCGCGCGTACGTTTTGCTACAACCGCAAGCATGCATAGCGAGAGAGAAATACAAAGTCGACCCGCAGGGATTTTCCGGCGAGTATGGTTAGGTTAGGTTAGGCTAGATTAAGTTAGGGTAGGCTAGATTAAGTTGGGTTAGATTAGGTTAGGTTAAGTTAGGTTAGGTTAGCCTACGTACGCGCACGTACGTAGGCTAACCTAACCTAACCTAAGTCAACCTAACCTAATCTAACCTAACTTAATTAATTTTAATCTAACCTAACTTAATTAAACTTAATGTAAGGAGCGACATTAAATCTTAAAACGAACAGAAATTATTCCGTATATGAAAGGGGCTGTGCCCTCCTCAACCCCTCGCTCTTTACGCTAAAGTTTGATTTTCTCACAACTTCTTTTTTAAACAATAAAAACTTTAGCGTAAAGAGCGAGGCGTTTAGGAGGGCACAGCCCCTTTCATATATGGAATAATTTCTGTTCGTTTTAAGATTTAATGTCGCTCCTTACTTTCAGTTTAAAAAAAACTTTTTTTTATTTAAAGGCTGTGAAAGGGGGGGGGGGTTTGGGGGCGGCAGCCCCCCAACTGTGCCTCCTAATCCCTGTACGTTTTAAGGTTCGACCTTGTAACTCAGCCTCTTTAACTCCTTAGAAAACGTAGTTTTTTCAAATAATTTCTGCACGTTTTTGTACAGTTTATTACTTATTATTGCTTGACTAACTGTTAGCTGATCGTGTCAGGAGTTAAAGTTGGGGGGCTGCCGCCCCCAAACCCCCCTCTTGAACATTCTTGTGTTAAGGCTTTTAATTCCTGAATACTCAAATCACGTCGTACAGGGTGCCTCCTAATCCCTGTACGTTTTAAGGTTCGAACTTGTGACTCAGCCTCTTTATCAGCCCCCCAACTGTGCCTCCTAATCCCTGTACGTTTTAAGGGTCGACCCTGTAACTCAGCCTCTTTAACTCTTTAGAAAACGTATTTTTTTCAAATAATTTAAAAAAGAAACTGAGTTTCTTTTTTAAACTTTAAATTCAGTATATACAAAATTTCCTCTGGCGGTGAATCGAACCCGGGTCTTCCGCCTGACAGTCAGGAGTATTGACCGCTGTACTAAAGAGACACAATTGTATTTGTTTTTTAGTAAGTGGAATCTATTTTTGACGCAAGCAAATCCCCATAAAACTTGATATTTGGTTTTTGGAAAACAGGGAAGGAGTGATCAGATTGAGCTGAAATTTCTAAAATGAGCTTCCAGGCCCCAGGAAAGCTTATTCTCTAAATTTCAGCCCGATCAGACAATGTTAAAGGGGGGCTGTGGTGGGAAAAATTAACATGGGCTCTTATAGGAAAACGAGGTTTTTCGTAAATGTAAATTCGGGGGATAATTTTTTCGGTCTGAAAATATTTAAAAGGCCCTAACAGGTCAAATTCTGCTTCGAATGAGTCCTCATTCACCCAGATCAGTTGCCAACTGTGGCCTGTAGGCGTGGATAACAAAAAAAAAGAGAAATGAACTTCAAGTGGCTATATTTGGTTTTTGGAAAACAGAGAAGGAGTGATCGGATTGAGCTGAAATTTCGAGGATAAGCTCCCGAGCCCTAGGAAAAATTAACCTCTAAATTTCAACCCAATCGGACAACGTTAAAGGGGGGCTGTGGTCGGAGGGTCGAAACTTCCAGCCCACTTTTACCCATGAAGATAAAGTCGGAGGGGGGTGAAATTTTCCACGTTTCTTAGTTTGAGCTTGGGCTACAAAATGCGATTACTGCTGTCTCTCTGCGACCACTAGGACCGGAAATCGCTTAACATTGTGGTGGGTCGCCTCATTATAGAGGCACAAGTGTGCCTCCTTGATTTATGTACTTAGTGAATATGAGCTATTTCAAAATATGAATGATGAATTGTTGAAAATTCGGTGTTCTTATATGGCATAAGAAATATTGTATTCTAGGAAGTATTTTCAGTGCTAATTGCTAAGCGTCTAAATGTGACCTACTTTCTTCATATTTTCTAGGGAGTATTTTCTGCTATTTATCAATTGTTTCGGCGAATAGTGGAAATATACTGTTCTTTGATTTAAGGGGGAAATGCAAGTTTTTGATTAGCTGAGTAGGGAAAGAAAAATGGAAAAACTATTTATACAAAAGAAAACAATAAAAAAGGTAGGATGGCGCATAGGATGCAAAGTGGTTACAGCTTCTCTTCATAAGGGTTTAAAATTTAATTTGTGCCAAAAACAAATATTGTATTCAGAAGGATCCTAAAAAATAGGCATCGACCGGTATGTTCACTTGAATCATAGGTCATATTTGTGAACATTTTCAACTGAAACTAGAAAGTGACATTAAAACTTAAAACGAGCGTACATTATGCCGTATAAATCAAAAAGATCACGGCAGCGTTGTTTCTGCATTAAATTTTAATCAAAAACGGACAAAGATTAATTTAAAAAAACAAAGTTTTTCCGAGGAAAGTAAAGAGTGAATTTGAAACTTAAAACGAACAAAAATTATTACTCCAGAGCCTATTTAATACATATTGATATAACTAGTACAAATAAACCAACTAATTATGTTTCCCTATGCTTTAGGATTATACAAAACCAGTGCTTTACTGAAAACACAAAAGTCAAGTATAAAAACCGGATTATTGATTTAAGAGTCAAAAATCAGTATGTATCCTGACAACACTAAACGAATCTATAAAGCTTTTCATAGTCTTACACCAGTTTTGACATTAGTAACTTTCAGTATACAATTAATTTATCTTAAAAACATAAGCGTAAAACTAAATAATTTTTAATAACTGCAAAGTAATTGAACAACATACAGAAATATTGGATTTATTTATCAGGCAGCATTTTGCTCTCACCAACAATAATACCAATAGTGGGTAATATACAATCTTAAATTGTAAGAAATATGCTTTAGTATCACTTGAAATGAAGATCAAATAGGACATAATATGAACTATGGAAATCCAATTATTTCTCTTTATACAAGAGTGAATTTCAAGCAATGGTGCGAATTCTGAAGCTAGTCTATAGTCCTAATACTATCAACATGGCCTTACTTCGAACTTTTATACAAACTAATCATGACATGTCCTTTTAAGAACCAAAACGAGAGCCAGTCATTGGACTGAGCCATTGTGCAGAAGTGACACCAAATTAAACGTAAAATAATAAAGAAAATCCTAAAATGGATTGTTGCTTTATCTTAAAAGGGATTGATCCTAAAAGGGATTGATAATATTTTGATTCTATAAAAAGTGTTCTTAATTGGTTTGCTTTTACTGTACCATTGTCCTATATTATTTTGTGTTTTCAGTAAAGCGCTAGTTTTGTATAATCCTAAAAGCATAGGGAAACATAATTAGTTGGTTTATTTATACTAGTTATATTAATATATATTAAATAGGCTGTGAAGTAATAATTTTTGTCCGTTTTAAGTTTCAACTTCACTCTTTACTTCCCTCGGAAAAACTTTGTTTTTTGAAATTAACTTTTGTATATAGGAGCTTGAGACTTGTATAGCAGCATTCTCACATACACTAAATCTGATTGTGTGATTTTCATTGAGATTCATTAACCCTTAGGGGATGTTTTCCCTCTTTGTCGAAAATCAGACATTAGACTGTGTTGAAATTTGAAGCAATGCCCAAACTGAATTGTCGTAGGACTTGTGGATAAAATAAAAATACACCCGACTTCAGTGCCAATGATTTTCTGTATCCCGTGCCTAACTTGTTAAGTTGGTAAAAATTTAACTTTCCAGGGTGTTTTGTATAGTCGAATAACCAGAATAAAGCTCTAAGGCTTTGGCTTCTTAAGAAACCTGATTTTATAAAGTATATATTTTTATGTTATAATTATCATCTTTTTCATCACTAAAGATTTGTGTTAATATAGAATGGATGTTTTAAATATCCATTATTAAACATGTTCTAAATATCCAAATTTATTATTCTCAGACATGTTGTCTGAGTATAATAAATTTGGACACTAACTTTTCCGGAAAAGATGGAACCTCAGAACATCAATTTTACCCCTTTTATGAGGAATCTAGAATAAGATTAACAAGATTAAGATTTAGTCGACAACAGTTGACAATAAATTATTGTTGATACAGAGTTGATTCTAGTGATAGTTCAGTAAGGAGAAACATACATCAATCATAAATCTGAGATTTTTTATTTTCTTGCATGGCTATGGCGCGGCTCGTTCATAAATCTCAAGTTCGAAATGTCCTGACATCATGTCCTGAAATGAACTGACATCATTTTTATGCAATCCTAAAAAGGGCTTATCCAAGATTTCCCTCTCAATTACTCGGACTATTTTTATCTTGGCCTTTTCTACAATTAGCCATGTCTTGATGCCTACTGTGAAATACTTGATTTTAATTCAAAACCAACGACTTTACATTCAAAATCTAAAGTCGGCCTTCGGTTCCTGCATAATTTTTCCTTTTGATTGAGCTTGCTGATTTGTAGACCCAAAGGTATCTTAAGTCGGGGTAGAAACATGCTAATTCAGATAGCTTTTAAAGAGAAATAAATAAAATAGATGAGATGATATTATCTTCCTATACGTAAGAAAGCAGCCATCCATACGTTTCAGAAAAAATATATATTCTAGTTCTTATGTCTTTATACTTGTTTCTCGGAATGGGGGTGGAGGTAATGCCTCAAGAAAGATGTGTTATATATTTTTATCTACAGTTCATGTGTTGCACAGCCTACTATAAGATTACGCTTTGAATCTACTACCACAATTAAAGAGGAGCATGTTAGAAGATTGGTTTTTCTTTTGATTAATTAAAAATACTTTTCCACAAAATAAGTTTTTCAAAGAAAAGTAAAGAACTCTATTAAACAAAAAATGAGCAAAAATAAAATCAAATAATCTACCAAGCGTGAAACTACCACAAATCAGCATCGATAAAGAAATGAAACCCAAAACGAACAAAATTACAATAAATAACCGAGTCAAACTCGAAAGGAGCAGAAATTAATATAAGTTGGGTTCAAAACCCCTATGCCTTCCCAAGGCCAGAACATAATTTGCACTTTACTGAAAAAAATAAATGTTTTTACTTTTATAACTTTAATATATCAAATAATATTAACATTTGATTACTAAATATCAGTATATGTTTATTAAACTGACAATGCACATTCATATGTAGTTTTTTCAGTAAAGTGCAAATTATGTTCTGGCCTTGGGAAGGCATAGGGGTTTTGAGCCCAACTTATATTAATTTCTGTTCGTTTCGAGTTTGACTCGGTTCTTTATTGTAATTTTGTTCGTTTTGGGTTTCATTTATTTATCGATGCTGATTGGCGGTAGTTTCTCGCTTGGTAGATTATTTGATTTTATTTTTGATTATTCTTTGTTTAATAGAGTTCTTTACTTTTCTTTTACAAACTTATTTTATTTTATAGCAAGCATGAGAATAGATAAGAACATCCCTTCTTTCATTTTCATAAATGGAATGAGAATGCGGTTATGGTACGATGGCCAAATCAAAACTTGCATTATATGTGATGAAACAGGACATTTAGCAGCTCAGTGTCCTTTTTCCTCACAGAGGTCGCAAAGAAACATAACATCCGAACCAAGTGGCCCTAATGCCGTTAGTAGCCAAAGCAACGTTCGGCCGGAAAAACAACCTGCAAACCAAACCAACCTGAGACCCAAAGAAAAAGAAAATGGACAGGAAAAGACAAATGCGCGTAAGAATCAGGAAGAAAAATTAGATCGCGAAATGGAGAAAATGAAACAGGAACTCGCAAGATCGGAAAAGCGGAAAACGACCCGTGAACACAAGGACGAGCTAGAAAAAAAAGAAACAGGAGAAAAAAGGACAAGATACTGATAGCGAAGATGAAGAGTTCCAAAAGGCTCGCAGCAGGAGTAGCTCACTGCCGGGAGTACTCACTAGGGGTATGAAAAGGAACAAATGATCGCAAAGAACAGAGTCACAGACAGGTCAAGCTGAACTTTCGAGCCGACTTGAAAGCATCGAAGGTGTGATAGATAGTGTGGAGGAAATCGTACAGAGCAGCAACAGCCCTTCGGCAAGCCAGGTTTTGGAACTAATCGATTGCGCTGAGACGTCTTTCTCGTCAGTAGAAGGATTAGAAACCAAGAAAGCAAGAACTAGAGAAAATGCAGAAGACATGGTGATAAGTCAGCAAGAGCTTCCAAAAAATTCGCAACTTTGAACGTAAATGGAATAAAGCAAAAAAGTAGACAAGTAATGCTAAAAGGGTATCTACTAAAAGAAAGAATAGACTTAGCATTTATACAAGAGAACGACACAAGCGAATTAAAAAGTTTAGAACCTGAATATAAGTATTTTACGAATTGCAATGGGAACGGAGGAAGCGTGGCGATAGTATATAAAGAAAACCTCCATGTAAAAGACGTTCGAACCGATACAGACGGGAGAATTATCAGGTGTGAGATAGGTGGGTTCAAATTTGTCAACATATATGCTCCATCTGGGTCGCAAAACAAAAAAGCACGAGAAATATTCTTCGAAGAAAAAATAGCCCCATATATACCGAAAGATATTGAAAGCACAGTTTTCCTTGGAGATTTTAACTGCATAACAGACAAGCAAGATGCTATAGCACAAAATGACAATATTTGCTCGTCACTGAAACGATTCGTGCGTGATGCAGGCTTTCTAGACGTTTGGAAAGAAAAAGTGAATACAAGGAGTTTCACTAGGATAAGTTGGACGGCGTACGGAGGAGGAGCTAGACTCGACCGCATATACACGTCAAGTGAGATCCTTCCACAAATAGACAAAATCGAGAACAAAATTGCACCGTTTTTCGACCATCAAGCTGTGATTGCCACATTAAAAAACAACGAGAGAAACAAATCTTCTTTCAGAAATCTGTCATGGAAGATGAACACTGAAGTACTGAGAAACAAAGATTTCACAAACGCAACAGAAAAGATATTAGAGGTACTGAAAACTGTCGAGAAAAGTAGCCTTCCGAAACATTGTGAAAAGGTAGCTAAGCCAGCGATTACAAAAATGGCCCAACAAATCTCTCGGGATACAGCAAGGTTTGAAGAGAGACACGTCAGCTTTCTATATAAAGTAGTTTACCAGCTAAAAGAAGAGATAAATGCAGGGAAAAACTCAAACAAGGAATATTTTGAGGCTCTAGCAGAGATAAGAGAGGTTGAGCATAAGCGGGCAGAAGCAATAAAAATAAGAACTAAAATAGATGAACATATTCAAAACGAACAGTTAACAACAACTCTCATATGCCGCGAGAAGAAAAAAATAAGCCAACAACAAATGAGAAGAATAATTAATCAAGAAGGGGAAGTCCTTGAAAACGAAAATGATATATTAAACGAAGCAAGAGATTATTACCAAAATGTGTTCAAGAAAGAAAAAGAAGAAACCGAAGACGAGCAAAAGAAGGTACGAGAATTTATTGAGGAAATCACTATAACAAAAGTAACTGATGAACAGAATGAAATGCTAATAAGCGAAATAACTGCGGAGAAATAAAAAAGTATTATCGGAAACGGTAATAACAAATCACCGGGCAGAGACGGTATACTTACGAATTTTATAAGCATCATGCAAATGAAATAGCCCGGATTCTGTCTGAGATGTTCAACGAGATGCTAAATAGCCCCGAAGAAAAAATTAGTTGCATTGGAACAATGAAGCTCCTACCAAAGTCAGGAAATCTTGAAGAACTGAAGAACTGGAAACCTGTAAATTTAACAAACTGCGACTATCGGATTCTCACCAAAGTTCTTGCAAACCGCCTAAAAAAGGTACTTGCTAAGTTGCTAAGTAAGCGACAAAAAGGAGGATTAGATGGACGGAAAACAGCTGATGTTCTAAGAGCCATACGAAACGTAATACACGTGATAGAAAAAAAGAAGAAAAAAAGGAAATACAGAATCACAACCTTTGACATTCGAAAAGCATTTGACAAAATAAGAAGAACAATCCTACTTATTATACTAGTGGCATACGGGTTCTGTAAAGAGTTTATCGAATGGATAAAAAAGACCTTGGAGAAAATAGAACAGATCATTGTAATAGGCAAAATGGAAAGCGATAGCTTTGAAGCAGAGACAGGAGTGAGACAGGGATGCCCATTAAGCTCTTTATTGTTCGAAATATATATTGATCCTTTGTTGCGATATTTGGAGCAAGAGATTCAAGGAATAGAGATAGGAGAAACCCAACAAAAGCTAGAAGGACTTGTCGACGACCTCACGACTTTCACGGAAACAGACATGGATTATTTACGAGCTCTGCATTGTATAACTAAGTACTGCGATTTTTTCAAACTAGAATTAAACAAAGAAAAATGTGAAGTCCTGTGTTTAAGCGAAGAAGAACCTCAATTTATAGGCGGGATAGAAAGGAACGATGAAATAAAGGTTTTAGGTATTCAATGGAGAAAAACATGGAAAGAGACTGAAAAAGTAAACTGGGCTAAAACATTGCAGAAGTTTCAATCGGCACTTGCTTACGGCTATGGAAGAGCCTTCACAATAATTCAAAAAGCTCAATACGTTAATACTTACTGTTGTCCAGTGATATGGTATTTCGCTTCAGTATCAAACCCCACAAAAGGCATCCAGAAGAAAATAAAATCAATGATATATCAGTTATTCTGGTACGGAAAACCCCCTCCAACGCTTAAACTTACAGATATGTTTCTACTGAAAAGCCAAGGAGGCCTACAAATAATTAACACAGAAGCCAAGATAAAAGAACTTCACATGAAAACAATGATCGAAGAAATCCATTTTGAAGAAACAAGCCCTATGAAAAATTGGTATAACGCATGGGTAAGAAATGAAAGGAGTGACTGCCCAAATTCGGTAAAAAAAACATTTCGGAACTGTTAAAGAATTACTGGAAAAAAGGATCGCAGACCCTGATAGCAAAAAAAATCAACAAAACGGATATGAAACAATGGTTCATTTCGCAGGAAAACCTACCTCCAGCGAAAATTCTAGAGACGTGTGATCTTGACGATGAAAAACTGAAAAAAATTTTCGACCTGATACACTCTAGTTTCTTACCGCCGAAGGTTAAAGAGCATGCGTTTTTCCAAGTTCACCAAATACTGCCAACTGAAGAGAGAAAACATAGGATAGACCCCACCAAGTCGACTGGAATGTGCGGAAGGTGTGGAAATCAAATTGAAACACTTGAACATTTAATTCTTCAGTGCACAAGCGTAAGAACAGAATTAGAAGAATTGAAACAACTGTTAAGTAGTGAAATACGAGAAAATGAGGAACTGGTCAACGCAGAAAAGATTGTAGAATTAAAATTATGCATGGAAACCAATCAAACGAAAAAACACGAAGATTTGACATACATTTTCACACTTTCAGCTATTATGTTTGGAAAGCGAAAATGAAAGATACGAACCCAACAGAGGTAATGAAAAAGGTAAGAGTTCAGTGGGATAGGCTAGTAAATATAAGGAAAGGCGAACAGAAAGGAAAAAGTGAAGGTGTATAGAAGAGAGTAAAAAAAAGGGAGGAAGAGAAAAAAAAGAAAAAGAGAAAAGGGAAAAAAAGAAGAAAAAAAGGGGAAAAAGAGAAGGAAGGGAAAAAAGAAAGAAAGGAAGAAAAGAAAGAAAAAAGAGAAAAAGAAAACGAAAAGAAAGGGAAAAGAAAGAAGGGAGGAAGAAAGGGAAAAAAAGTTTTTGTAAGAAATTTTAATTAGAGATTGAAATGTTGTTATTTAAAAAAGGAATAAAAGAATGATAAAGAAATAAGTATTAAAAGTAGGATAAAGATAAAGTTTTAAAGAGAATTGAGAAGTACTAAAAGTAGGATAAAGATAAAGTTTAAAGAGAATTGAGCAGCCAAAGTGAAAAGGTAAGATGAGTAATAAAGGTAAAGGAAATGAAGTGAAGGAATAATGAGACATTCTACCTATTAGTATTTTTTTTGTAAAGGTAGAGTTTTTCATTTTTTTCTTACTTTTTTTTTTTTTTTTTTTATTGTTATTTTGGGGGATGGGGGGTAAAAGTAAATTATATATCGGGGGAAATAGAGGTTGATGAAAAAGGATTTGAAAAGTGTAATTTAAGGTCACGATGGAAGGGGTGCCCTAAGGGGGAAGGGCAGCCTGAGATATCGGATGAACCTAAAAGGTATATGAAACTTGAAATGTAGTATACCTCTATTTTTTATAACCTGATATATTTTGGAATGCTCAATTTTATATTTATATAATTTTAATATTTTGAAATTTTTGAAGAAGTTTTTTATTAAGAAAAGAGTAGGTGACATTAAATAAATTATGAGATATTTTTAAAGAAAATTTGAAAATCACCAAGAGGAGAGGAGGTGGGAAAAAAAAGACCAAAAAACCAGAGAAGGCCACTGCCATACTAAAAAATCTGCTTTCAGCAGTTTTCCAGGCTTACTTTGCCTTCCTGGTGTATATTTTGAAGCATATCGAAGATCCAAACAAGCAATTTCATGTAGAAGACACCCAGATTCATCTTGTCTATAATTGTTTTTCTGAAGTATACAAGACAATAGCATCCCACTTTTTGTTGTCTAGTTATACCAAAAAAAGTGATGCCCGCTTTATAAACCAACATGACACCAACGACTACGTCAATGTCAAGGACGTGGATTGTGGGGGTCGAGGGGAAGTGATTTTGCCAAAGAAAAGGTATCTCTATCTGCTGCAGTTGAGTTTAAAAAAGAGTGTAGGAAATTTTTGATCGTGCCCTGTGATGAGATGAGAAAGCATTTTTTTTTCAACTCCAGGTATTCATCGGTAAGAAACTTCGATAGACTTCATCCATGCTATGCTATGGGAGTAGAAAAAAATCAGCCAAACCTGGCACCGCTTCTGGCTCATTTTCTGAATTTCCTGAGTGACAATGACCTGTAAGATATCGTCCAAGAGTAGAAGAGATTACCATTTTGCTCTGAGCTTGGTACTTCGATTGACTCAGATCCAGCCGTATTTTGGACTTGGGTTTACAGGCAAAAAGATGTTAATGGGACAAAGCGTTTTCTTCTGCCCGGGCATTTTACTTTAAGATTACTTGTTCTCCCACACGCTTCCGCTGCTGCTGAGCGACCTTTCTTAGCTACCAATCTGAACAAAATCAGCATTAGAAATCGTCTTGGTTTCACCACCTTGAACGGGCTTCTCAGTGCAAAACGTATCGTCTCAAAGAATTGGAAATCACCCTTGAAAATGTTTCTGCATCCAATGAGGAAAAAACTGTGGAAGAGAATTACCTAGCAAAAATGCTCCTCTTTTTTTTAATGTTACAGTTTTATTACTTTTGTACGGTTTAACCTGATTTCTTGTGCAATAAAGTCGACATACCTCTGTTAAAAAAAAAACAAAAAAAAACAAAAAAAAAAAAAACTTATTTTGTGGACTTATTTTGGAACTTATTTTTTTAATTAATTTCTGTTGGTTTTATATCGACATAGTCTATTCAGAGAAAAAAATATAATACTTTAAATCTTTTCGTTTTTTTAAGAATTTATAGTTCGGCCTGCTATTTGTATGCTGGAAAAAAAATTTCAGCAATTTTTAACAACATACAACCTCTTAAAAATCTGGACACAAATAGTAGTGTTTAATTTAGTTTCATACCTCCTCTAGTTGACATGAAATGAAAAGCTTGATACCATTCGCAAAAAAATCTGTTTACTTTCTTTGATAGCTTGGATACACTTACGCTATTTTTATTTGGTTAAATTTTAAAAGCAGAAGCAGCCCCAAAAGTTTGAACATAATACCCTCAGTCGTTCTTGGGATACTGCTGAGATGCCTTATTGGGAATTAGCATTAACACAGTGCATTTTGATTTAATCTTAAGGTAGTATTTAGTTTTTAAGCAAAGAGTCAAATGGGAGGGTGGGCTTGGGAGGGGGTTAGTTTCCCTCCAATCACTTTCGACTATTAAAAAGGGCATCAGTTCTTTCTATTTTCAATCAAATGAACGCTTTTTGAAGTTCCTACGACAACTCCTTCGATACGAAGTGCCCTGGTCTAAACAACAAAAACACAAAAAAAATAATGCATTATACCCACATTGATTTTTACTATAAAAATGTAAAGCCTTCCGATCATTTTCGACTATTAAAAAGGGCACTAGGCTTTTCGATTTCCAATCGAATAAGCCCTTTTTGAGTTTCTACGACAATACTTCCTATAAACACCTTATGTGCCTCCAGGGTAAAGTACAACCCTTACCCTAAGGGCTGTGAGGGTGGTTGTCATCCTCTAAGACCTAATTTCCAGAAATTTCAACCACGTTAAACAAAATGGCTATCTCAAAATTTTGATTGGATGTCTCTGGGGAAATGGTGGGGGTGAGAGGGGCGTTAGTCTTTCTCCAATCACTTCTAACTATTAAAAAGGCACTAGCCCTTTCAATTTCTAAGGCACTAGCCCTTTTGAAGTTTCTAAGACAACGCTTTCAATAAAAACCTTATATACCCCAAGGGGATAACTTATAGCCCTCGCACTGAGGGCTGGGGGGGTCATCCTCAAAGACCTAATTTCCAGAAATTTCTACTACGTTGAAAAAAGTGCCTATCTAAAAATGTTGATTGGATGTGTTTGGGGGAATGGTGGGCGTGAGATAGAGGTTAGTTACCCTCCAATTACTTTCAACTATTAAAAAGGGTACGAGCCCTGTCAATTTCCAATTGAATGAGCCCCTTTTGAAGTTTTTGCGACAACTCTATAATAAAAAACCTTATATGCCCCCACGGCATAACTTACAACCTTTGCCCTGGGGACTCTGGGGGTTGTCATCCTTAAATGCCTAATTTCCAGTACTTTCAACTACGTTGAACAAAGTGGCTATCTCGAAACTTGTTTAGAGATAACCACTAAACTGAGTGAATGAGTTTGGGGAAATGATGGGCGTGAGAGGGGGGTTTAATTACTCTCCACTGACTTTCGACTATTAAAAAGGACAATTTCAATTTCCAATCAAATGAGCCCCTTTTGAAGTTTCTACAATTATATTTATATAAACCTTATATTCCCCCAGGGCATAACTTACAACCCTTGCATTGAGGGCTCTGATAGGGCTATCGTCCTAAAAGACCGATATTCCAGAACTTTTGACTACGTTGAACAAAATTAATATCTCAAATTGTGATTGGATGTGTTTAGGGAAATGGTGGGCGTGAGAGGGGGTTAGTTGCCCTTCAATCACTTTCGACTATTGAAAGGGCACTAGCCCTTTTAGTTTTCAATTGAATGAGCCCTTTTTGATGTTTATACAGCATCGCTTTCTATAAAAACCTTACATGCTCCCAGGGCTTTACTTACAACCCTTTCCCTGACAGCTGTTTGGGGGATGGGCTATAATCCTTAAAGACCTAATTTCAAAAATTTTCAACTACGTTGAATAAAATGGCGATCCAAAAATTTTGATTGGATGTGTTTGGGGAAAAGGTGGTCGTGAGAGGGGGGGGGGTAGTTGCCCTCAAATCACTTTCGACTATTAAAAAGGGTACTAGCCCTTTGAATTTCCAATCGAATGAGCCCTTTTTCAAGTTTCTGTGACAAAGATTTCAATAAAAACCTTATATGCCCCCAGGGCATAACTTATAACCCTTGCCCTGAAGACTGTGGGGGGGGGGGGTGTCCTGCTCAAAGGTATAATTTCCTGAACTTTAAACTGCGTGGAACAAAATGGCTATCTAAAAATTTTGATTGGATATGTTTGGGGAAATGATGGGCGTGTAATGGGTGTAAGTTGCCTTCCTATCATTTTCGACTATTAAAAAGGGAACTAACCATTTCAATTTCCAATCAAATGAGCCCTTTTTGAAGTTTCTACGACGACGCGTTCTATAAAAACCTTATATGCACCCAGGGCATAACTTACAACCCTTGCCCTGAGGGCTGTGGGGGAGTGTCCTCCTTAAAAACATAATTTCTATCTGGAAATCCACAACACTGAACAAAATGGCTATATAAAAATTTTGATTGGATGTGTTTTGGGAAAAGGTTGGCGAGAGAGGGGGGCTAGTTGCCCTCAAATAACTTTCGACTATTAAAAAGGGCACTAGACCTTTGAATTTCCAATCAAATGAGCCCTTTTTCAAGTTTATACGACAAAGACTTCAATAAAAACTTATATTCCTCCAGGGCATAACTTATAATCCTTGCCCTGAAGACTGTGGGGGGAGTGTGGGGATATGGTGGGTTTAGTTTTAGAAAGGGGTTTAGTTTCCTTCCAATTACTTTCGACTATTAAAAAGGGCACTAGCCATTTCAATTTCTAATCGATTGAGCCCTTTTTGAAGTTTCTACGACAACACGTTCTATAAATAATTTATATGCCCCCAGGGCATAACTTACAACCCTTGTCCTGAGGGCTGTGAGGAGGTTGGCCTCCTCAAAGACCTAATTTCCAGAACTTAAAACTACGTTGAAAAAAATGGCCATCTCAAAATTTAGCCCTTTTTGAAGTTTCTACGACAACGCTTTCTATAAAAAAACCTTATATACCCCCAGGTCAAAACTTACAACCCTCACCCTGAGGGCTGTTGGGGGGGGGTGTCATCCTCAAAGACTTAATTTCCAGGATTTCCAACCACGCTGAACAAAATGGCTATCTCAAAATCTTGATTGGATGTGTTTTGGGGAATGATGGGCGTGTGGGAGGGGCAATTTGCGCTCCAATCAATTTTAGCTATTAAAAGGGGCACTAGCCCTTTGAATTTCCAATCGAATGAGCCTTTTTTGAAGTTTCTACGACAACACCTTCTATAAAAACCTTATATCCCCACAGGGCATAACTTACAACCCTTGCCCTGAAGGCTGTTGGGGAGTGTCCTCCTCAAAAACTAATTTCTATCTGGAAATCAACTACGCTGAACAAAATGGCTATATGAAAATTTTCATTGGGTGTGTTTCGGGAAATCTAGGACATGGAAGGGGTGTTAGTTGCCTTCCAATCACTTTTGAATATTAAAAAGGGCACAAGCAACTCCAATTTCCAATTAAATGAGCCCTTTTCGAAGTTTCTATGAAAAATTCTTCGATACTAAGTGCCCTGCTCTAAAGTATAAAAATAATAGATGATACCTTGTGCCAACATCGTTCTTATATACCCTCATGGAATAACTTAAAACCCTTGCTCCGAGGGTTGTGTTGGAGTGTCCTCCTCAAAAACATATTTTCAATCTGGAAGTCAACTACGCTGAACAAAATGGCTATCTTAAAATTTTGATTGGATGTGTTTGGGGTAATGTTGGGAACGGGGGGGGGCTAGATGCCCTCCAATCACTTTCGACCATTAAAAAGGGCACTAGTCCTTTGAATTTCCAATCGAATGAGTCTTTTTTGAAGTTTTACAACAACACCTTCTATGAAAACCTTATATGCCCCCTGGCATAACTTAAAACCCTTGCCCCGAGGGTTGTGGGGGAGTGTCCTCCTTGAAAACATATTTTCTATCTGAAAATCAACTACGCTGAACAAAATGGCAGTCTCAAAATTTTGATAGGATGTGTTTGGGGAGATGATGGGCGTGGGGGAGGGCTAATTTCCCTCCAATCACTTTTGACTATTAAAAATGGCACTAGCCCTTTGAATTTCCAATCGAATGAACCTTTTTTGAAGTTTCTACGACAAATCTTTCTATAAAAACCTTATATGCCCCCAGGGTATAACTCAAAACCCTTGTCCCGAGGATTATTGGGGAGTGTCCTCCTCAAAAAAAATATTTTCTATTTGGAAATCAACTACGTTGAACAAGATGGCTATCTCAAATTTTGATTGGATGTGTTTGGGAGAATGATGGGCCTGGAGGGGGGGGGGGCTAGTTGCCCTCCAATCACTTTCGACTATTAAAAGGGCACTAGCCCTTTGAATTTCCAATCGAATGAGTCTTTTTTGAAGTTTCTACGACAACACCTTCTATAAAAACCTTATATGCCCCCAGGGCATAAATTAAAACCCTTGCCCCGAAGGTTTTGGGGGAGTGTCCTTCTCAAAAATATATTTTCCATCTGGAAATCAACTACGGCGAAAATATGGCTATCTTAAAATTTTGATTGGATGTGTTTGGGGGAATGATGGGCGTGGGGGGGGGGTAGTTGCCCTCTAGTCACTTTCGACTGTTAAAAGGGCACTAGCCACTCCAATTTCCAATTGAATGAGCCCTTTTCGAAGTTTCTACGACAAATTCTTCGTTACGAAGTGCCCTGCTCTAAAGTATAAAAATAATAAATGATACATTGTGCCAACATTGCTCTTATATACCCTCAGGGCATAACTTAAAACCCTTGCCCCGAGGGTTGTGGGGGAGTGTCCTCCTCAAAAACATATTTTCTATCTGGAAATCAACTACGCTGAGCAAAATGGCTATCTTAAAATTTTGATTGGATGTGTTTGGGGGAATGATGGGCATGGGGGGGGGGGCTAGATGCCCTCCAATGACTTTCTACTATTAAAAAGGGCACTAGTCCTTTGAATTTTCAATCGAATGAGTCTTTTTTGAAGTTTCTACGACAACGCCTTCTATAAAAACCTTATATGCCCCCAAGGCATAACTTTAAAACCCTTGCCCCGAGGGTTTTGGGGGAGCGTCCTCCTCATAAACATATTTTCTATCTTGAAATCAAATACGCTGAACAAAATGGCTATTTCAAAATTTTGACTGGATGTTTTTGGGGGAATGATGGGCGTGAGGGGGGGGGGGGCTAGTTGCCCTCTAATCACTTTCGACTATCAAAAAGGGCACTACCCTTTGAATTTCCAATTGAATGAGCCTTTTTCGAAGTTTCTAAGATAAAGCCTTCTATAAAAACCTTATATATCCCCTGGCTTAACCTAAAACCCTTGCCCCGAGGGTTCTGGGGGAGTGTCCTCCTCAAAAACATATTTTCTATCTGAAAATCAACTACGCTGAACAAAATGGCTATTTCAAAATTTTGATTGGATGTTTTTGGGGGAATGATGGGCGTGAGGGGGGCTAGTTGCCCTCTAATCACTTTCGACTATCAAAAAGGGCACTAGCCCTTTGAATTTCCAATCAAATGAGTTTTTTTTTGAAGTTTCTACGACAACACCTTCTATAAAAACCTTATATGCCCCCAGGGCATAACTTAAAACTCCGAGGGTTGTGGGGGAGTGTCCTCCTCATAAACATATTTTCTATCTGGAAATCAAATACACTGAACAAAATGGCTATCTCAAAATTTTGATTGGATGTGTTTGGTGGAATGATGGGCGTGGGGGGGGGGGGGGGGGCTAGTTGCCCTCTAATCACTTTTGACTATTAAAAGAGCACTAGCCACTCCAATTTCCAATTGAATGAGCCCTTTTCGAAGTTTATACGACAATTTCTTTGATAAAAAGTGCCTGGGTATGGAGGAAAAAAAAATTGTTCTTTACTTAGCCCACATTTAACGATACCCACTTCGTTCTTTACTTAGGCAGCGCTATCGTGCTGCCTAAATACCTTTCAGATTATGACTTTGTGAAGTGAAGAAAAAAAAAGAGAAATTGTAACATTATATTTTTCGCGCCCAACCAAATCTAGTTCTTTAACGTTAAAGTTAGTGCGTCACGTGATGATTGTTCATCTGCCCCTATTGACACTTTTTATAACACACCCGAGTAGTATTCTTCATCGATTTCAAACGATATTCGTCGTTTTACTTTGGTAAATCATTAACACTTGAGGCAGTATTTAAGATTTGCATGCTGCAGAGCTCATGGAACCAAGGTATCTCCTACCCTTTCCCAGTATATGGGAGATACAAAATGAAGTTTTGGTTGAGTCAGCAGGCTTGTTTCGTCTGGTTGTACTTTTTTCTTCTGAATAAACTGCTTTTTTTTCAAATTCAGTGTTCTTCTCTTCTGAAACAGCTGATAAAGGTATTCACCAGCGTTTAGGCAATCGCGTTAGCAAGGCATTTAGAAATTAGAAGAATGCAATTGAATGTTGCCCAAGCAATCAGCAAACAAGGTATTACAATTCCAGCTTTTATGCTTTTCTTTGAAACCTTATTGCAAGTCTACAGCTTATACTTTGCTTTGTCACTCAAAACCTGAAATATCAAATAAAAAGTTAAGGAACTCCCACCAAAATCATGCAAATCGAAAATGACTGTACCCTTTCAAACAAGATGGATCAAGCTCCAAGATTCAAACATGTGGTTTTTCAAGCTTCATTGGCTTATTTTGCGTTCTGTTGAAGATTTTGAGGAGAAAAAACTAAGGTGAAACGTCGGCAAAAGCGTTTGCAACTGCTGGACACTATGGGCCAGTCCCAATTTCAATTTGCTATTGTGACAAGATTCTGCATGACCCCTCTGTTCTGTGAGACTCTTTGGTCAGTTAACTACGATTTGGCTGCTGACTGCAAACATGTGAAGAAACCCCTTTCTAGAACAACAGAAATGCTGTTAAATAATACTACTGCTTTCGCTATTATTTTTGACTAAGTTTGCTACTGCTACTGCTATTAACGCTTTGCCTGCACTTTAGGATATAAGAATGCTCGTCGGAGAACAAGAGGAAAGGGGGATTTCCATTTGAAAAATTTTGATGTGCTTGATCAGATGAAATAACATATTACACTTCAGAGTGTTTTTTGACACTTGAGTAATCTAAACCCTTGTAAGATTGTTTTTGTTGATCCCAAGACCGCGACATTGTGGTTTTTGCGTGATAGTCAGGCAGACTACTTGATGTAAGAAGTTGAGCTTTGGTGCCGCAAACGGTAAAATTATCTATTAAAGAAAAGCCTTCTTGTGCTCTGTCTACTCTTCACGAACACGACTTTAGCTCTTTCCTTCTATTTCTATTTCTCTTCTTTTACTCTGTCCTTTTGACGTTGTCTATAACTATCCTACCCTCGAAAGAAGCTTTTTTGCGTGAAAAAGTCAATAAGCTAGGATAAGAAGTTCATCAGGACAAGATAGGCTAAGTGGCTTATTCCTGATTGCTGCCCTTAGAAACAGTGATATTGGACCTGAAAAGGGCTGATATATAAGGTTGGTCATTAATCTTAGAAAAGTGAGTAAATATTATGTTTCACGTAATGAGTTTCCATTTAAAATGTTGCAATGTCATCAAAACGGATAATAGACAATAAATAAAACTTTGCAGGGAAAGAAAAATCGTCGTCTGGACTTTATTTTGCTACTGGCTATGAAAGAGCAATATTATCTGAACATTATGCAATCAAATTAATCACATCAATGAATTTGGCGGCATCAGTTTCAGTCCTTCATCAACAGAAATAGATTGTTTCTTAGGAAAGGTAGTAACAGAGTTATTTGTCTGTCTAGCTACTTAAAGTATAAAAAAGGAATATCTAATAGCAGTACCAATGGAAAGTAAAACCTTACTCAGCTAGTAAAAGAACTGTGAATAAATATCAAGCCAATAAACTTGTTTACAACATACAAATGCCCCTAATAAATCCAGAGAAGATACTATTAAATGAACTGAAGTATCTGTTTCATTGTGCTTATTTCTCACTATTTTTCTTTCTGTTCTTTAGATTTTCGAGACAATCATGCGTTCATGCTAATAGGGTTTTCTCTTTATTATAGAACTTACGGTAAACTAGTCTTCTAAGAACCTGTAAATAAATACAGATATACAAGTAATGAAACTGGCACAAGGTGACGAAATTTATATTTCATGTAATGAATGGGATATCTAAAGTATTTCAGTAGCAGCAAAACGGATAGTGGTTTTGGAAACATTCAAAACACAGTCATTATTTCAACACATTTTTCTATTTTTTTTTAACTAAAAATTTGTCTCAAGCGGACAATTGGACAGGTAAGACGTCAAAAATCAAACATACACATCCGATTAAAGGATGAAAAAATCCACCAGCACTGTAAAGTCATAGTCTTGAATAAATGTGAGTTCTTGAGTACCCTTTATACCCGGATAATTTTTGTATCTACTGTATGCACTAATGGTTGCGACTGGAACTCCTGGTAGAAAAATATATTTTAAGAAACCGCAACTGTCACATATAGCACTGTAGGCTATCGTACAACACAAGACTCGGTGGAGACAGAGGCTCCTTCGAGTCTTGTTTACGAAGTTTATTTACGAAGACCAGCAGTAATTTGCCATTGAAATTGCCAATAGACTTGAAGAACACACCCTCCCAAATTTTTTTAAAATATAACCTCTCAAATATGAGTCCAATGAAATGGTCGAAGATAAAAGCTCACTTTCAAAAAGATAGGATAACCACATCATAAAGCTGATAAATATTATAATATATGTCGTTGACCTGGGCCTACAAGGAGCTCCTTAACAAAGTAACGATGATACCTCCCAGGTTCCAATCACTTTTCAATTGAAGGACATAAAACGTACTTTTTTCTAGCCTTCGAATGTGACAAATAAATTTATGGAATAATAGAGACGTGGCTTGGACCAATTTAGAATTGGAATCCACTTTAACTCAAAAGCAGACTCGGTTTAGTTCCGTGTTCAGTCAGAAAATGGTCTCAGATAAACTATTTTTTATTAGCCATTTTGAAACATACTCAGGTTCCCTGTCCATGTGTTCTTTTCATCATACAACAGAAACCATAGGCAGTGCATTAATGTTGCCTAATAAAAGTGTAAATGGGGTAGAATATAGGATTCTTTCTTCTTTTTACCAAGGGATTTCTTGTAGAAGGAAATGTTTTAGAAACTTCGGAAGGAGCTCATTCGATTGGAATTTGAAAGTTTAATACCCTTTTAAGAGTCAAAGGTGATTAGAGAACACACACCCCTCCACCACGCCAATCAATTCCCCAGACATATCCAATCAAAATTTTGATATGGACATTTTGGCGAGCTTAGTTGAAAAGTCCAGTAACTACGTCTTTTGGGATATCCATCCACCCCTGCAGCCATCAAGGTAAGGGCTGTAAGCTATGCAATTCGCCCCATGTTTACATAGAGTATTTCCTATTGAGAAAGGTTGGCATGTTTGACTTATAGAGTCAAAAAAGACATTAAGGCCATTAAGGATGTACAATGTTACCCTGTATCCTTTTGTAGAATGTAGAGGCGAGAGTTGAACTAAATCCAAACAAGTTATGTACATACTGAAAGTCAAAACGGCATAACTCAGGAATAGCTCAGGAACCAGCGTGGCATATGGGTGACCATTTATGTTACGGGAAAGGTGTTGCGGCCCTTACCCCTTTTTATCAGATAAATGTCCCCATTTGCTTAGATTTACCTACAGTATAATTTAATTTACAAGATAAATTCTAGTTGTCAAGATCACGGTTTCGCAAAAAGGAACATAGTGGTCTGATAGTCTGTTCTTATCTGGTAGACCTTTGCCTTTGATGGCCAATTTGCGCAAAAAGTAAGTTTGATTTTTAGATTCATACATTTGAATTGCTCCCGTTCACACTGGAGAACGCCAGAGGCAATCTTTCTTTTAATGTGTACAGATATTTCTTAGTTAGTTGGCATTTAGCATTCAGCCAGTGATGTTGAAGTTGAGATGGGTAAATAGAAATTACTTATTTCTACAACAGTATTGGATTATTTTTCCCCGAACCCTAGTGGAGTTAGGAAAAGAGTATTGAGAATTATCGTCATTGTAATATCAACAGAAGGAAGTGTCCCCCTCCAAGAATATATTGATTAGTTATGTCACAGGTTTTGGAACTTCGGACCAAATAGTGTGGCCCTTACTCCTCCATAGGTAGTACACTTTTCTTACCCCCACTGTTTTTAATATCAGTGAGGAAGAGATGATAGAGCCCTTGGGACCAGTCGATCGCGTTGCTATACTCCAGAGGAAGGCCAGTAGTGGCATTGGTGGCATTGTGCCACTGGCACCACCAGAATTTACAGACTGAATGTATAAATTTTGAATTTTCAGGAAATGGTTAGGGGTTTTATCAATTTACCAAAAAAACAATATTGGCACATTTCTACTACTACTACTACAACCACTAAAACTAGTACTATTACTACAACTACAGTAACTGCTTCTGTAGCGCGTACGACCAAGGCTGAGGGTATTGAAGTGAAAATCTTAGGAAACATTGAGGGGAACTTTGAAGTAAAACAAAACGTACTATGTGCATACAGATTGTCAAAAGGGCATATCAGCAATATCTCTGGAAAGGCTTACTGTATCAAGCTGAAACTTCCAGCGTATAATGAGGGGATTTACAACTGGCCAAAAGACAACACCTGCATATTACTACTGCTACTACTGCTCCTACTACTACGACTATTACTATGATTCTAGTACTAATTAAGACCAAGGGTATTAAAATGAACATTTGAGAGAATATAGAGGGGAAATTTGAAATTGATCAAAGACACGTCTCTCGTCTGCATTCGTCTCTCCGAAACATCGCAATTGTCTCTCCGGTTTGGACTGGGTGTTAAGTTGGGACTTTTAAGGAATGCTTAAAGGTGAAAATTAATTAACCAAAAGCCAATATTGGCATGCCACTACTATTGCTACTACCACTACTACCACTACAACTAACACTTTTCTAGTAATTATTACCAAGGCTGATGATATAGGAGTGAAAATTTGAGGAAATGTTGATGTGAAAGTTGAACTAAATCAGAAAATAGTATGCGCATACAGATTATCAAAAGGGTATCATCAATATCATTGAAAATTGAACTTAATTGGATTGGAAATTAAGAGTTCTACTACCCCTTTTAATATTCGAAAGTGATTGGAAGGCAACCACGCCCATCAGTTCCCCAAAAACATCAAATGAAAATTTTGAGATTGTCATTTTGTTCATCATAGTTGAGAAGCGAGTAACTATATCTTTTAGTAGGTCACCCCCCCCCCCGATTGGCCTTAAATTTCCTCATAATCATGCCCTTACCTTAGCCTCATGATCTGTAAGCCCTTATAATCTTGGTTATGATGTCTTTTGGTTTTTGAAATATTATTTTTCTTTTTGGATTAATATGGAGACATTTTCCAATAATCTTATTACTATAATCATATCCCGGTCCATGTAGTATTTTGCTTCGATACCGTACCTGAAATTCACCTTCAAATTAACTCTATATACTTCTAGATGGTAATGTTTACTTTTAACTTCAGGAACGGCACTTGTATATTCCCTAGTGTATTCACGGCCTGAATTTTTAATAATATAAAAAAAACAGAATTTAACAGGGTGTAATTCTTGCACGAGGCCAAATGCGGTGATGGTTGCTTATTTTTAAGCCAAAGTCTACAATATGAGAGCTGAGTTGAAGTCGTAAGATGTATTGAAAGAAAATTTCCATGTCTAGTAGCCTTTTTAAGTGAATTTCAGAAAAGCCTGGTATTATCTTAACTTCTAGTTACTGTGTGCCGAGGTTTGTTCTTTACTAGGTTTCAGCTATATGTAATGAGACTTACATAGTCTCCATTTATTATGAATTAATTAAAAATAAACTTTTTCCACAAAATAAGTTTTTCAAAGAAAAGTAAAGAACTCAATTAAATCACAAATGAGCAAAAAACAAAACCAATAATCTACCAAGCGTAAAACTGCCACAAGTCAACGTCGATAAAAAACATGAAACCCAAAACGAACAGAAATTACAATAAATAACCGAGTTAAACTCAAAACGAGCATAAATTAACATGAGTAGTGCTCAAAACCCCTATGCCTTCCCAAGGAAATACCATAATTTGCACCAAGGCCAGAACATAATTAGCACTTTACTGAAAAAAATTACAACTGAATGTGTATTTTCAGTTTAATATGCATGTACTGATATTTACTAATTAAAATGTTAATAATATTGGATTTATTAAAGTTATAAAAGTGAAAAAATTGAATTTTTTTTTTTTTAGTAAAGTGCAAATTATGTTCTTGCCTTGGGAAGGCATAGGCGTTTTGAGCCCTACTCATGTTAATTTGTACTCGTTTTGAGTTTGACTTTGTTATTTATTGAAATTTCTGTTGGTTTTGGGTTGCATTATTTTTTATCGATGCTGACTTGTATTAGTTTTACGCTTAGTAGATTATTTGGTTTTATTTTTGCTCATTTTTGGTTTAATGGAGTTCTTTACATTTCTTTGGAAGACTTAAGTTTTTTTTTAATTAATAAACAAAAAATCAAAGCAAGGTATGGGTCTAAGCAAGCGATTCCAGAGGAGGGGGGTTGATACTCGAGCAACATTTTTAGGCTCTATTGAGGTATTTTTGAGAGCATTTAGCGAAATACAACGTTTTTTGAGGCAACACTTCGCAAATGGAAAAAACAAAACATGACAAGAGTTATAATAGGACACAATATAAACAACAAAATGATTAAATTAAAGAAATATGGGGGAGCTCCTAGCAGGCAACTCCAGAGGAGAGGTGTTGTTAATAAAGGTAAATATAGCCAAATTAAGAGCTATTTCTGACGGGTTATTAATGAAAATGCATCACTTCTTAGACTTGATGTACGTAACCAAGATTTTCTAAGATTTTTTCCCTGACTCGTCACGAAATTGTGAAGCTGTTTGACTACCAGCACATATTCACCAGTCTTATCACGTTGGATTTTCGATTTTTACATATTTTCATCGAAAAAAAAAACAAACAAGTTCTACATTTCTTGTGGATAGGCGCGTAAAACCTCAACATTAAAGCTCTTTGATGTGCTGTATTTGTTGCTATAATTTTTATCAAGACCCTTTACAACCTTCAGGAGTGTTTCCGCATTTTTAAAAAAAAAAAATCAAATTTGCTTCAATAGACTACAAAAATTAGATTACAGGCAAAATTTTCGGGATATTTCACTGATACAGTGAGTAACCAAGATTTTCTACGATTTTCCCTTGACTCTTCACGAAATTGTGAAGTTGTTTGACTACTAGCACACATTCACCAATCTTAACAGGTTGAATTTTCAATTTTTACACATTTTCATCAAAAAAGCAACAAATTCTACATTTCTTGCGGATTAACGCATGGAACCTCAACACTAAGGTTCTCTAATGTGCTGTATTTGATGCTGTAACTTTTACCAAGACCCGTTAGACCCTTTGAGAGTGTTTCCCCTTTTTCAAAAATCAAATTTGCTTCAATAGAATACAAAACTTAGATTACAGCAAAAATTACCATGTAATCTTACCATGTTGAATTTTTCCATTTTTACATATTTTCATCAAAAAAGCAAAAAATTATACATTTCTTGTGGATAAAAGCGTGAAACCTCAACACTAAGGCCCTTTAATGCGCTGTATTTGATGCTGTAATTTTTATCAAGACCCGTTACAGCCTTTTGGGAGTGTTTTCTCCTTTTTTAAAAATCAAATTTGCTTCAATAGAATACAAAACTTAGATTACAGGCAAAATTGTCGAAGATTTTTCACTGATACAGTGAATAACCAATGATTTTGTAAGATTTTTCCCTGACTCTTCACAAAATTGTGCAGTTCTTTGACTAATGCCTCACACTCATCAATCTTATCAGGCTGAATTTTCTATTTTTAAATACTTTCATCGAAAAAGCAACAAATTCTACATTTCTTGTAGACAACCGCGTTAAACCTTCACACCAAGATTATTCGATGTAATGTATCTGAAGCTGTAATTTTTACCAACACCCATTACAAACTTTGAGGGGCGTGTTTTTACCCTTTTTTCAAAAATGAAATTTGCTTCAATAGAATACAAACTTAGAATACAGGCAAATTGTCGAGGATTTTTCGCTGATACAGTGAATAACAATGATTTTCTAAGATTTTCCCCTAACTCTTCATGAAATTGTGAAGTTCCTTGACTACTGTAGTTCCCTTTTCTGACCCCTGGTTAAAACGGTTCCTACTCCAATTCTGCTAGCTTCTAATTCAGCACAACTGGCTCCAGCTTAATCTATGCTCCTCCGAGCCCAACTCCAAATCCGGTTTCCCCTTGCGTCATATCCAAATTCCCCACTTCTACCCTAGATTCTACAATTCCGATTCCGTCATCACCACTCCAATTCCCGACAATTCCTTGAATTTTTAGGTGACTGCCTCAGTGGTAATCGACGGCTGGAAAATGACAACCCTCTAGTGCACATTATCACGCCTAAAGCTTTTTTAAGCAGTTTCCCCCCAAAACATAATCTTATAAATTAAAAATGACAATTGATTTTATTTGAACACTTGAAGATCCCCTTTAAAAACCTTAACTACCTAAGAAACTCCCTTACATAGAACCTATGACAATTCTTTGAATATACTTAAGAAAAACCTTCGCTCTTAGCACACTTTTCTAAAAATGACATTTACTAGAAGCTTACTTTCAAGCTTTTGACCTACATCAGCATCCTTAGCTCCGAAGGTGTGATTGAGTTTCTTGAAGCTAGAAAGCTTACTCCACAAAATACTTATTAAAAACGAAAACGATTCTTACAAAACAACAATACATCCTAAAAGACCCCAATTCTTCCTAAAAAATACAAAATCCTTGTTACAAAACAAAAAATTATTCTTAAAAAACAAAATATAACCTAAGAAATCACGTATTCTTCTTACCTGCCGAATGAGTTTATTTCATGTCAATCATTTTCTCTTCATTGAGAAAATTCAGAAACGAAGTATAACTTTTTCTTCTCTTTGAAAAATTTCAGAAGTGATGTAAAACTTTTTTCTCTTATTTGGAAAAATCCAGAATCGAAATGTAACTTTATTTATCTTCTTTGAGAAAATTCAGAACTTAATTGGAACTTATTCTTCTTGGGAAAAATTTAAAATCGAACTTTAAATTTTTTATCTTCTTTGAGAAATTCAAAGGAGAAATTGTACTTTTCTTCTCTTCTTTGAGAAAATTCAGAACTTAAGTGGAACTTTTATCTTCTTTGAGGGAGCTCAGAACTAAAGCGTAACTTTTTCTCTTCTTTGGAAAAATTCAGAATCGAAGTTTTAAAATTTTTCTCTTCTCTGGAAAAAATTTAGAGTCGAATCTCAACATTTTTTCTCTTCCATGGAAAAATCCAGAACAGAAGTTGAACTTTTTTCCTTCTTAAAAATTCAGAAGAGAGGTAGAAGTCTTCTTATCGCCTTCGTTGAATCACAAAGCCGGAGTATATCTTTTTTTCTTCTTTGAAAAAAATCAGAATCGAAGTGTAACATTTTTATCTTCTCTAGAAAAATTCAGAAGAGAACTTGAACTTTTCTTCACTTTTTTGAGAAACTTTGAATTAAAATAGAGCTTTCTCTCTTCTTTGGAAACAATTCAGAATCAAAGTATAACTTTCCTTACCTTCTGCAGAAAAATTCAGAACAGAAATTGAAATTTTTTCTCTTCATTGGGAAAATTCAGAACTGAAGTAGGATTTCTTTTTCCACACTGAGAAAATTCAGAATTGATCTGGAACTTTTTCAATTCTTTGGAAAATTTGGAATCCAAGTTTGACTTTTTTTTCTCTTCCTTGAGAATATTCAGAAGGAAAGTGGAACTGTTTCTCTTCTCTGGAAAAATATTCAGAATCGAAGTTTAAAATTTTCTCTCTTCTATGGAAAAAATTCAGAATCAAACATTAAACATTTTTCTCTTCTATGGAAAAATTAAGAAGAGAACTTGAACTTTTCCTTCTTTCAGAAAATTCCGAACTTAAGCGGAACTTCTTTTTCTTGGGGAAGACTCAGGACTGAAGTGTAATTTTTTTTCTCTTCTTCGTAAAAAAAATTAGAATCGAAGTTTAAGATCAAGGCAATTGTCATTGACCTTCAAAACCTGTTTTTGCTGGATTATAGGGCACCCTCGGAACAAAAACAAATCGCATGAGATTACGCTCTCATGATATTTGAATATTGGAGCATTTAACCTACAATCGCGTACCTGCAGCCGACATTCAAACTCCTCCTCATACTTTTTTTCAAAGCCAGAGATGCATGACTGTGAATTACAACCCAGCTGTGGCAATCTATTCATATACAGCTATAGGTGCCAGCAAAAGTGGACAGGTTAGGTTACATTAAGTTAACTGCCCTTAAGTTAGATTCATTTAGGTTAGATTTGCATGCCCGTTCAAGCTACCCTAACCTAAATGAATCTAACTTATAGGCAGTTAACCTGGTGTAACCCAGCCTGTCCACTTATGCTGGCATCTATAACTCTAGTGGAATGGATGACAACAGTTAGGTTGCAATTCATAGTCATGTGTCTCTGGCTTCAAAAAAAAAATCTTAGGAGGAGAGGAGTGTTTGCTGCAGGTACCCGATGGTAGTTAAGATGGTCCTATATTCACATGTCATGATAGCATAATCTCTCGTGATTTGTTTTGCTTTCGAGGGAGATTTATAATCCAGCAAAAACAGGTTTTGAAAGTCAATGACACTTGGCTTGAGGTTAAACTTCGATTCTGAATTTCCTCCCGAAGAAGAGAAAAAAGTTGAACTTCAGTTCTGAGTTTTCCTCAAGAAGAAAAAGTTCCACTTTAGTTCGGAATCTTCTTAAAGAAAATAAAAAAAATAAATGCCCTCTTCTGAATTTTCTCAATGAAGAAAAAAATTACACTTCGTTTCTGAATTTTTCCAAAGAGTAGAAAAGTTCTAGTTCAATTCTAATTTTCTCAATGAATAGAAAGAAGTCACGCCTAAGTTCTGAATTTTTTCAAAGAAAAGAAAAATAATTCCAGTTCTGTTCAGAATTTTTTCGTAGTAGATACAAAAAGTTATACTTCAGTTCTGAGTTTTCTCAAAGTAGAGAAGAAAAATTCAAGTTCTCTTCTGAATTTTTCCATAGAAGAGAAAAGAAAAAAGGTTGAACTTCGATTCTGAATTTTTCCATGGAAAAAAAAATTAACTACATTTTGATTCTGATTTTTTTCAATGATGTACTCTGGTTCTGAGATTAACCATAGAAGATAAAAAGTTCCACTTTAGTTCTGTATTTTTCAAAGAAGAAAAAAGTTCAAATTCTCTTCTGAATTTTTTCATTGAAGAGAAAAATGCTAATGTTCAATTCTGATTTTTTTTTCCATAAAAGAAAAAAATGTGAAACTTCGATTCTGATTTTTTTTTCAAAAGAAGAGATTAAGTTCTACTTTAATTCTGAATTTTCTCAAGGAAGAGAAAAACTCAAACTTCGATTCCAAATTTTCCAAAGAATAGAAAAAGTTCCAGATCAATTCTGATTTTTATCAATGAAAGGAATGAAGTCTTACTTCAGATCTACATCTTCCCAATGAAGAGAAAAAATTTCAAGATCAGTTCATAATTTCTCCATAGAACATAAGGAAAAGTTACACTTCGATTCTGAATTTTTTCCAAAGAGGAGAGAAAGTTCCATTTTAATTCTGAGTTTTCTCAAAGAAGTGAAGAAAAGTTCAAGTTATCTTCTGATTTTTTCCGGAGAGGAGAAAACTGTTACAGTTCACTTCTGATTTTTTTTAAAGAAGAGAAAAAGATATACTCTAGGTCTGTGATTCACCAAAGAAGATAAAAAAGTTTCACTTCTGTTCTGAATTTTCCAAAGAAGAAAATAATGTTCAATGTCTCTTAAAAATTTAAGTTTTGTATTCTATTGAAGCAAATTTAATTTTCGAAAAAAGAGGAAAACACTCCCAAAGGGTATAAAGGGTCTTGATAAAAGTTACAGCATCAAATACAGTACATCAGAGAATCTGAGTGGGAAGGTTTCACGCGCCTATCCCAAGAAATGTAGAATTTGTTGCTTTTTCGATGAAATTATGTAAAAATTGAAAATTCAACGTAGTAAGATTGATGAGTCTAAGTTAGTAGTAAAAAAAAAGTTAACAGTTTTGTGAAGACTCATAGTGAAATCTTTAGAAAATCATTGGTTATTCACTGTATCAGTGAAAAAAACTTCGACAATTTTGCCTGTAATCTAAATTTTGTATTCTATTGAAGCAAATTTGATTTTTTGAAAAAGGGAAAAAACACTCCCAAAGGGTGTAACGGGTCTTGGTAAAAGTTACAACACTCAAATACAGCAGAAGTGACCAAGAAGATTTGAGGGCAACTAGCACTTCTCCTACGCCCATTTTTCCCCAAAGTCGTCCGACCGAAATTTTGAGATAGTCGTTTGCTTCAGCATGGTTGAAAGATCAGTAATTATGACTTTAGGGGTAACATGACCCCCCACAACCCTTGGGGTAGAGGCCCGTAAGTTATGAAATTTGCCCACCATATACGTATAGTATTTGCTTTTGGGAAGTATACAGATATTTTTCAGGAGGTGGGGAATTTGTGCTTGGAGTGGGTCTCCATGGAGAGACTTTTCGTTGGTTAGGAAAATTTCCGTGGGTGAACTTTGCAGGGAAAATTTTACACTGGGGGGATTTGAAAGAATTCCTATACGAAATTGTTTTTATTTGTCTTACTTCCTTTTTGCCAACTTAATTTTGCATGTGGAGATATTCCGGGGGAATTGTCTGGGTGTATTTTCAGTGTGTTTAGATTTCCGGTAAAAAAGAATTCACGGAAGGGTGACTAAAAAAGTTAAAGTCGTTTTCCAACGGAAGTATACTGAAAAGAAATTTTCAGGCTGAACCGTTCGAAAGAACTTTAATTAGGGGGGAAGGGCTTTCAAGGGGGGTGAATTATTCTGGGAGAATTTCACGGGGCGGAGGGTTTATTTTACGTGCGAGAAAATTTTTTACAGAGGAGTTTCCCGTGAGGGAGTTTTTCATGGAGGATGATCCAGATTTACCGGCATTACTTGAAAACGATCAGAATTTAAATAGACAAAGCATTTTTTTTCAAGTGAAAGTAAGGAGCAACATTAAACTCAAAACGAAAAGAAATTATTCCGAATCCTATATGAAGGGGTTGCCCCTTTTCTCAATACCTTGATCTTCAAGCTAAAGTTTGATTGTTTGTCCCAATTTTTTTAAGAACGGCTCCTGAAACACAGAGGCCTTTTATTTCGAATAGGAAGCTTTTTTAAAATTCCAAAATCTTTAGCGTATAGAGCAAGGTAATGAGGAGGGGGGCAACCCCTTCATATGCGGGATAATTTATGTTGGTTTTGAGTTTTAAAGTTGCTCCTAACTTACAGTTGAATTTTCCTTCTTTTTTTTGTTTGATACTACAATAAAGATGATCATAGAGACGCATAAACGCAATTGAAATATTTCTTTAGAATGGACTCCCATTACAGGACTCTTCACTTTATTTTCTATAACATTATGATAACCGAAGACAGGCCGCTTATATTTCTTTTTCCAATCAGCTAGAAAATTGCATCAAAAATCCCTGAGCTAAGTTTTAGAAACGAGATTATGGAAGCTTATTTTGGACACACAAAAAAAACTTTTTGTTAAAGTTTTTAATTTATATATAGAAAGTCGAATAATCAATAAAATGTCTTCTTGTGTAATGTCCTAGTTGACGTTAAACTCAAATAATTTTGGACAGGAGTTTATTTTGACGCCAACCCACTTTGACAACCGTTCACAGTTGACGTGTTTTTGATAGGTTTATCAGTTGACATGATTTCCAAATGGGCTTTCCCGAAGGGAAGTCTCTTATAATTTGTTTTATTACAGGCTTCACGGCTTCCTCAAAAGTGGTGATATGACGTTAGTCATAGGAATTAAATCACTTTTTATCAGAGCATATATAAAAATTGATGCCTGAACTATTAATTCTTCCCTCAGCATTAAAGACTGAATAGCTCGTTATCATAAGCAGTGCAATACAGCTGCCTAAGAAAGGAATGATGCTGGCACAATTTATTATTTAAAACAAATTAGTCTAAAGAAAATATAACAATGTCCCTACGGCTAACACAACCCCTCATAGCCGTCGGGCAAGGGCTAAAAGGTGTGTCCTGGGGCATATAAGGGTTTTATGGAATGAGTTGTCGTATAACCTTCATGTGGGACTCATTTGATTTGAAATTGGAATTTATATTGCCCTTTTGAGAGCCAAAAGTGATTTGAGTTGCCCATTATTTCCCAAAAATAAACCCCTATTTTTTTCACTATTGCTGAAAGGTTCAGTAATTTTGCGTCTAGGGATGTAACCCCCCCCCCCTCGGGGCCTCGGGGCAAGGGCTGTAAGTTAGGCAATTTGTTCATTGTTTCCATATAGTATATGTTATTGAGAAAAGGTATGCATGTTTGACTACTACTTTCCCAAAATACGAAGGGCATTAAGGTAAGCTTTCAAGGAACGTTGAAGGGAGTGTCGAACTAAATCAAAACATGTTTTGTGTATATGGGATTTCAAATAGGCGAAACTCAGGAACGATTGTGTATTTTAATTTGGAGCTTTCAGGAAATGATAAGGGAGATGATCAATAGACCAAAAAGGCTACTACTACTACAACAGTAGTGATGTAGTAATATAAGGAAGAGGGGTGGTAGGAAATTACTGTAATAATACAAGGAAGAGGGGTATTAAGAAATTACTATAGTAATATAGGGAAGGTAGTAATATAGGGAGGGGTGGTAGGAGATTACTGTATTAATGATAGAGAGAGGGCTGGTTGGAGATTACTGTATTAATCATAGAGAGAGGGCAGGTGGGACATTACTGCATTAATTAAAGAGACAATACAGGTAAAAAAAAATCCATATTACCTTTTATACATGTATCATAAAAAAATCACCATGCCTAAAAAGTCATATCTTTGGTTTTTTTTTAAGTTGTAATTGTAATCAACATACCATGAAAATTTGTGCTGTTCACAGTACAATGATTTTTATATTAAAATTTCATGTTTCTGTTAAAAGTCATGACTGTTTTCATACATCAATGGATGTTTTCCTGGTATGAATAAACGAACCTGAAGCTTACAAAATTCTAGGCAATATTTTAGGCGTGGTTTTGTTATGTTTCGCCTTTCACACGGGTATAAAAACTCTGATGACCAGTTATTTTCCCAGCTCAAAAAACAATCCTTAGAAATCCTTGGAAATCTAGTAGTGAGGTGATTATGAGTATGAACCGTCAAGGACCGTAAGCACCATTGACCCTAATCACCTCAACGTCAGAAGCCTCCCCATCCCCCCTTAAGGGGCCCCTTCCCCTATCATTTTGCCCCCCCCCCCATTTTTTGACATTTTTTTCAACTTTTTTTTACAGGTGTTAGAATGACATGAAACATACTTAAAACATACACAAATCACATTTAATATTTTCCAAACTCAAAATTAGAATCATATAGAAATGTTAGTCATGACTTTTACTATTAGAAAAATAATGTTTGTAGTAACCATTTTTTTTACTCGTCTAAAAATCAGCACTCAACATGTTCCATCCACAAGTTGTTCTCACGAGGAAAAAATAAAAAAATCAATGTACAAAATTCACGAAGAAAAAAAAAACAACATACAATAAGTTTCACGAATAAAAAAAATTAACATGCATCAAGTTCCATGAACAAAACCAGTTTCATTTGGATTAAAATCAATGTATAAGTTTCACAAAGGTAAAAATCAACATGTAACAAGGTTTGTGAAAAAACCAATGTACATGTTTCACGATGAGAAAAAATCAACCTGCAACAAGTTTCACGAATAAAAAAAACAATGAGCACATAACAACTTCCATTAATAAAATCAGTTTCACGAAGAGAAAAATCAATGTACAAGTTTCGAGAAGAGAATAAACAAAATCACACTGCAACACGTTTCACGAACAAAAGATCATCACTCATCTAGTTCCACGAGCATAAATCAGCGTGCAACAAGTTTCATGAACAAAACCAGTTTTCTCAATGAAGAAAATCATTGTAGAAGTTTCACGAAGAGAAAATTCAACATTTAACATGGATCACGAACAAAGAAATATGAATGCAATAAGTTCCAAGAACAAAATTAGTTTCACTAGGTAAAAAAAAAATCAATGTACTTGTTTCACGAAGAGAAAAAATAAACATGCAACAAGTTTCAGGAATAAAAAATCAGCACGCAACAAGTTCCACGAACAAAATCAATTTAACGGGGAGAAAAATCATTGTTTATGTTTCGCGAAGAGAAAAAAGTCAGCATGTAACAAGTTTCACGAAGAAAAATCAGCACTCAACAAGTTCGACAGGCATCAATCAGCACGGTCAAGTTCCATGAACAAAATTGGCTTCAAGAGAACAAGAAAAAAAATCAATGTGCAAGTTTCACGAAGAGAAAAATCAACATGCAACAAGTTTCATGAACAGAAAACCATAATGCAACAATTTCCTTGAACAGAATCAGTTTCACGAGGAGCAAAAACAGTGTAAAAATTTCGTGAAGAGAAAAAAAGCAACATGCATCAAGTTTCAAGAACACAAAAAAATCAGCACGCAAAAATCAGCACGCACGCAAGTTCCAGAATCACAAAAATATGCATGCAGTATGTTCCATGGACAAAATTAGTTTTAGGAGGAGAAAAAAATCAATTTACATGTTTAACGAAGAGAAAAAATCAAAATGCAACAAGTTTCACGAATAAAAAACAGCATGCAACAAGTCCCACGAACTAAAAAAAACAATCAGCAAGCAAAAAGTTCCATTAACAAAATCAGTTTCACGAGGTGAAAAAATCAATGCACAAGTTTTACGAAGAGAAAAAAACAGGCTGCAACAAGTTTCACAAACCAAAAAATCATCTCTCAACAAGTTCCAGGAACATAAATAAGCATGCAACAAGTTCCATGTACAAAACTAGTTTTCTCAATGAGAAAAATCATTGTAGATGTTTCACGAAGAGAAAAATCAACAAGTAACATGAGTCACGAGCATAGAATATGCATCCAATAAGTTCCATTAACAAATTTAGTTTCACTATGTGGAAAAAAAAAATCAAGTTTAATGAACAAAAACCATCATGCAACAGGTTCCATGAACAACAATCAGCACGCAACCAGTTCCTTGAACAAAATCAGTTTCACGAGGAGAAAAATCAGTGTACGAGTTTTGCGAAGAGAAAAAAAATCAACACGCAACAAGTTTCACTAACAAAAACAAAATCAGCGCGCAACAAGTTCCAGAATCAGAAAAATATGCATGCAGTATGTTCCATGGACAAAATTAGTTTTAGGAGGAGAAAAAAAATCAATTTACATGTTTCACGAAGAGAAAAAATCAAAATGCAACAAGTTTTACGAATAAAAAACAGCATGCAACAAGCTCCACGAACTAAAAAAACAATCAGCACGCAACAAGTTCCATTAACAAAATCAGTTTCACGAGGTAAAAAATCAATGTACAAGTTTCGTGAAGAGAAAAAAATCAGACTGCAACAAGTTTCACAAGCAAAAAAAATCATCACTCAATATCTTCCACAAACATAAATCAGTATGCAACAAGTTCCATGAACAAAACCAGAAAAAAATAAACATGATTTTTTCCACCAAAAAAAATCAGCACAGAAAAAGATCCATGAACAAAATCGACTTCGCAAGGAGAAAAAAAATCAATGTAAAAGCTCCACGAAGAGAAAAAACAACTTTCACAAAAAAAAATCAGCAGGCATCAAGTTCCAGAAACAAAAATCTGCACTCAACATGTTCCAAGATCAAAATCACTTTCACGAGGAAAAAATCAATGTACAATCTTCACGAAGAGAAAAAAAACATGCAACAAGTTTCACGAAAAAAAACCTTTAGTAATTCACAGGTAAATCAACATGCAACAAGTTTCACGAACAAAAAAAAATAAAAGAGCGTGCAACCGGGCACCTGCAGCCAACCTACAATACAACACTTTTTTTCAAATAACTGCACTCAAGTTAGATTAAATTAGGTTCACTTGGCGTTGCGTGCCAAGGAATTTGACCGTGCTGATTTATGTTTACGAAACTGGTTGAGTGCTGATTTTTCTTCGTGAAACTTGTTGCTTGCTGATTTTAGAACTTGTTGCATGCTGATTTATGTTAGTGGAATTTGTTGAGTGATATTTTTTTTGTTTGTGAAACTTTTTGTATCCTATTTTTTTCTCTTCGCGAAACTTGTACATTGATTTTTCACCTTGTGAAACTAATTTTGTTAATGGAACTTGATGCGTGCTGATTGTTTTTTTTAGTTCGTGGAACTTTTTGCATCCTGTTTTTTATTCCTGAAACTTGTTGTTTGTTCATTTTTTCTCTTCGAGACACATGTACATTCATTTTTTTTTGTCCTCCTAAAACTAATTTTGTCTATGGAACATACTGCATGAATATTTTTCTGATTCTGGAACTAATTGTGTGCTGATTTTTTTGTACGTGAAACTTGTTGCATGTTACTTTTTCTTCTCTTCGCGAAACTTGTACACTGAGTTTTATCCTCATGAAGCTGATTTTGTTCAAGGAACTTGTTGCGTGCTGATTGTTGTTCATGGAACTTGTTGCATGATGGTTTTGTTTCATGAAACTTGTTGCATGTTGATTTTCTCTTCCTGAAACTTGCACATTGGTTTTTCTCTGCTCTTGAAGCCAATTTTGTTCGAGGAACTTGCCCGTGCTGATTTATGTTTGTGCAACTTGTTGGGTGCTGATTTTTCGTCGTGGAACTTGTTGCATGCTGATTTTTTTCTCTTCGTGAAACTTAAACAATTATTTTTCTCCCCGTTAGACTGATTTTGTTCGTGGTACTTCTTGCGTGCCGATTTTTTATTCCTGAAACTTGTTGCGTCTTTATTTTTTCTCTTCGTGAAACAAGTACATTGATTTTTTTCTACCTAGTGAAACTAATTTTGTTCTTGGAACTTATTGCATGCATATTTCTTTGTTCGTAATCCATGTTAAATGTTGATTTTTCTCTTCGTGAAACTTCTACAATGATTTTTCTTATTGAGAAAACTGGTTTTGTTCATGGAACTTGTTGCACGCTGATTTATGTTCGTGGAACGTGTTGAGTGATGATCTTTTGTTCGTGAAACGTGTTGCAGCGTGATTTTGTTTATTCTATTCTCGAAACTTGTACATTGATTTTTCTCTTCGTGAAACTGATTTTGTTAATGGAAGTTATTGCAGGCTGATTGTTTTTTGTTTGTGGAACTTGTTGCTTGCTGTTTTTTATTCGTTAAACTTGTTGCAGTTTGATTTTTTCTCTTCGTGAAACATGTACATTGATCTTTTTCTCCCCCTGAAACTAATTTTGTTCATGGAACATACTGCATGCATATTTTTTATCGTAGATTTTTTTTTGTGTGCTGACTGTTTTTTTTTCGTGAAACTTGTTGCATGTTGATTTTTTTTCTCTTCGCAAAACTCGTACACTGATTTTTCTCCTCGTGAAACTGATTTTGTTCAAGAAACTTGTTGTGTGCTGATTGTTGTTCATGGAATTTGTAGCATGCTGGTTTTTTGTTCATGAAGCTTGTTTTTTTTCCAAATAGTGAAACTAATTTTGTTCATGGAACTTATTGCATGCATATTCTATGCTCGTGATTCATCTTACATGTTGATTTTTCTCTTCTTGAAACATCTACAATGATTTTTCTCATTGAGAAAACTGGTTTTGGTCATGGAACTTGTTGCACGCTTATTTATGTTCGTGGAACTTGTTGAGGGATGATTTTTTGTTTTGTTAAACTTGTTGCAGCCTGTTTTTTTTCTCTTCGCGAAACTTGCACATTGATTTTTGCACCTCGTGAAACTGAGTTTGTTAATGGAACTTGCGTGCTGATTGTTTTTTTAGTTCGTGGAACTTGTTGCATGTTGATTTTTTCTATTCGTGAAACATGTACATTGATTTTATCTCTCCTCCTAAAACTAATTTTTTTCTCTTGGCAAAACTCGTACACTGATTTTTCTCCTCGTGAAACTGATTTTGTTCATGGAACTTGTTGCATATTTTTTTTGTTCGTGTAGCTTGTTGCATGTTGACTTTTCTCATCGTGAAACTTGCACATTGATTTTTCTCCTCTTGAAGCTGATTTTCTCCATGGAACTTGTTGCCCGCTGAATTTTTTGTATGTGTAACTTGTTGCATGCTGGTTTTCCTTCATGAACCTTGTTACATGTTGGTTTTTATCTTTGTGAAACTTATGCATTGATTTTTATCCAAACGAAACTGTTTTGTTCATGGAACTTGTTGCATGTTAATTTTTTTTATTCGTGAAACTTATTGCATGTTGTTTTTTTTCTTCGTGAATTTTGTAAATTTATTTTTTTTATTTTTTCCTCTTGAAAACAATTTGTAGATGGAACATATTGATTGCTGATTTTTAGACATGTAAAAAAAACTGTCATTATTTTTATAATAGTAAAAGTCACGACTAACATTTCTATATGATTCCAATTTTGAGTTTGGAAAATATTAAATGTGATTTTTTTAATTTTTAAGCATGTTTCATGTCATTCTAACACCTGTAAAAAACAAGAAAAAAAATGTCACTACAAACATTATTGTTCTAATAGTAAAAGTCACGACTAACATTTCTGTATGATTCTCATTTTGAGTTTGGAAAATATTAAATGTGATTTTTTATGTTTTAAGTATGTTTCATGTCATTCTAACACCTGTAAAAAAAGTTGACAAAAAAAGTCAAAAATGGGGGGAGGGCCAAAAAGTTGGGGGATGGGACCCCTTGGAGGGGGAGATTAGGAGGTTTCTGAGGTTGATTTCCTTGATGGTTAGGGTCAATGATGCTGACGGTCCTTGATAGTTCATACTCATAATCACCTCACTACTTGATTTCCAAGGATTTCTAAGGATTGTTTTTTGAACTGAGAAAATAACTCTTCATCAGAGTTTTTATATCCGTGTTCAAGGCGAAACATAAAAAAAACACGCCTAACATATTGCCTAGAATTTCGTAACCATCAAGTTCGTTTAACCATACCAGGAAAACATCCATAGATGTGTGAAAACGGTCATGAGTTTTAACAGAAATAGGAAATTTTAATACATATTGCCTAGAATTTCGTAACCATCAAGTTCGTTTAACCATACCAGGAAAACATCCATAGATGTGTGAAAACGGTCATGAGTTTTAACAGAAACAAGAAATTTTAATATAAAAATCATCGTACTGTGAAAAGCACGAATTTTTATGGTATGTTGATTATAGTTACAACATAAAAAAAACAACCAAAGATGTGACTTTTTAGGCGTGGTGATTTTTTTATGATACATGTATAAAATGTAATATGGATTTTTTTTACCTGTATTGTCTCTTTAATTAAGGCAGTAATGTCCCACCTGCCCTCTCTCTATCATTAATACAGTAATCTCCTACCACCCCTCTCTCTATCCTTAATACAGTAATCTTCAAACACCCCTCTTCCTTATATTACTACAGTAATTTCGTACTACCCCTCTTCCTTACATTACTACAGTAATTTCCTACCACCCTCTTCCTTATATTACTGCATCACTACTTAGAGCTACCGCTGCTTCTACTGCTACCACAAATACTACTACTACTACCGCTACTATCACTATAACCACCAATTCTCTAGTGGGTACTACGAGGGCTGAGGATATTGAAATAAACATCTGAGGAAACATTGATGGGAAACCTTGAATTGAATAAAAGCATATTGTATGCATACAGATTGCTGATACGGGTGTATGAGCAGTATTTTTAGACCGGATTATCACATCAAGTGGAAACTTCAGGGGTATCATGAGTGGAATATTCAGTTGACCAAAAGGCAAAATGTACCTGCTACTACTGCTATTACTACTGTTGCTGTTATTATTCCTGCTACTAATAATAATACTCGATTACTGCTGCTACTGTTCCTACTACTATCACTAATACTATGACACTAGTACAAGTAAGGCGAAGCGTATAAAGTTGAAAATTTGACTGAATATTGAGGCGGAGTTTGAACTAAATCAAAACACACTATGTGCATGCAGATCGTCAAAAGAGCGTATCTCAAGAATGGCTTTGGGTACTAGGTTGGAACTTTCAGAGAATACTTAAAATGGAAGATCAATATATAAAAAGGTAATATATGCATGTCACTACTAATACTATTACCACTGCAACTTTTATTCATACTACTACTGGAACTAAACTACTCCAACTACTACCACAATTACAACAGCTTGTAAGGCTTGGAGTATTAAGATGAAAAGGAGGTCATAAGTGCAAATCTGCAATATTTTTGGAATGGCTTACCGTGCCAAGGTGAAATTTCCGGGGCATTATGAAAGGGATGTTCAACCGATCAAAAGGCAAGATGTGCATGCTACTACCGCTATTAACACTTCTGCTACTATTGTTACTACTACTACCCATACAAAACTAACACTGCAACTACTTCTCCTACTACCACCACAACTACTGTGATGCTAGCACTATTTAGGCTAAGTCTATGAAGGTAAAATTTGAGAGAATATTGATGGCAAATTCAAAATAACAAAGGACACTATGTGCAACTAGATTGTCAAAAGAGCATATCCTAAGAATTTATTTGTGTATTAAGTTGGAACATCGTGTGTTGAAGGGGATGTTGAAAAAACAAAAGGTGATAGGTGCGTACTGCTACTAATGCTACTACTGTTACTACAGCTATTGCTACTACATAGCTGAGGGTATTAAGGTGAAGCTTTCAAGGGATATTTAGGCAGATGTTGAACTAAATCAAAATGAACTATGATCATGTAGATTGTAATAAGGGTGACAAAGTAATATCACATTAACGGCTTACATTATAAAGTTGACATTATAAGATAAAAATTATAAATTTGTATGCTTTTATTACTGCTTCTTTGGTTACCTGTAGCTAATGACACAAAGGGCAATAAGTTAAAATTTTTAGGGAACGTTTAGGGGATGGGTGTGAATCAAGTGAAAAAAACTATATGCATGACTGTATTAAAAGGGCACAAAAGCAATATCTTAGGCAGCGCTACTCTATTATAACTAGTAATATCATTGATATTTTAAAAGAGCTGAATTGATTGAAAATTAAAAGTTCCAGTGCCCTTTTTAAGAGTCAAAAGTCATTGGAAGGCAATCAGCTTTCCAATTCTTTTTCTGTGAAAAAGACCATGTCAATATAAAACGAACAGAAATTAATTGAAAAATCTTTTTCCACAAAATACGTTTTTCAAGGAAAAGTAAAAAAACTCCATTAAACCAAAAATGAGCAAATGTACAATCAAGTAATCTACCTATCGTAAAACTACCACAAATCAGCATCAATAAATAATAGTACAGGCAAACTAGCCAAAAATATGGGTCGACCCCCAACAAATTGAAACAGAAATGATTTTTATACCATATTGTAGAGAATTGAAGCTTAACAGCATATCCACATTTGTACATTCTAAGTCGACGCAAAACTTTTTTTTTCTGCTTTTCGTGTCAATTTTTCAGTTATTTCTTTAAAAAATGAACTATCGGTAAATGTTCGTTTTTCTATATATGAAGTACCGTCCTGATGTAAAATGAAGAGGTGAGCCCAAAAATGAAAGCAAATTTGATGTACAATGTACCAGAAAAAGTTTCATAACCATCAATATATGATTTTACCCTTCTCATCGTTCTGATTTTTTTTCACCATATTATCAGAGGGCAACTATTTTGACATAAAATGATGAGCTGAGCCCAAAAATCAAATTAACCTGATGTAATGTCTACTAGTAAACACTTTTCATATTCATCAATATGCACTTTCTTATTACCAGTTAACGCTTAATGTTAGAAGACTAGAAGGCAACTACGCCAATTTGATGACCTTTGAATGCAATAAATAATGTCAAAGTTTCGTCCCACGCTTTGTACAACTGATTTCCCGGATAAAACCGTAAGCTAAAAAGTCACAATTGAAAATTACCCTTAGTAATCATTTATTAAGTCACGGTCTTTATGGGTTCTGTTTCAACCAGTCTGCTCGGCACTAAATATTCTGATGGAGGGTAAGTCACTGGTTATCTATGGAACTAGTGAACAACATAAGAAAACGTCCGAGCCGAGGCAACTAAGAGACTGTAAAAACACCCAGATCGTTGTCAATTTCCTAGAAAAAGGATCAGCGTTTAATTGGGATCTTCAACTAAGAGATATTACCAACGGTCTGACAGCCTACAAATCAGTCATCGTTGATTCTGCTAGAGATTTAGGCCTAAAAACATTGACTCCATGTCTGGAAAGCTGGTCGCTGATTTTGTGTTTTGACGAAAACAACAGGCAGTTCAATTTACTACAAAGCAGAATCCAGGTAGAGATTGCAAAAGACTGGCCCCCTCTCTCCTTTTTTAGAGGTTTATCACGCTAGCAAAGAGGATCAATCTCACGAAATCTGAGTACTTTCAACACGAACTCTGCTCCTACCCAGCATCACTTTTTGACAGTTCTTGCATGCTCTGGTCTCCAAACAAGCCAGAGTTTGCCAAGGCTATAGCACAGGCTTGCAATATTGAGGAGCGCTCTACTTCCCTTCCCAAAGGTATTCGATATATCATCGACGGTGGAGCTCTTCTGCACAGAATTCCATAGGCCAAAAACGAACGATACTCCGAAATCCTTAACCATTATGCTGCTTATGTGACCCAAAAGTATCTATCCACCACAATCCTATTCAAAGACCACTATTGCGGAGCTACCATAAAAGATATGGCCCAGTCAAAGAGAATTCGTATAATCGTCCGTGAGAACTTCTTCACATCAGATATGCAGCTGAAGATAAAGAAGGATGAGTTCTAGTCCTGCAAGAAAACAAGGCCAGGCTTATCTGCGCGTTGGCTGTGTATCTCCGATCAAAGGGCTTCGTCGTACTCCAGGCACCAAGTAATGCAGATGTCCCAACTGTGCAAGCTGCTGTTGATTCTTCCCGGTATTACGACACTGTTGGCAATAGAGATGATACTGATATTTTGGTTCTATTGTGTTATCATGGTGACCTATCAAGCAAGAAACTATTCTTTGCACTTGAAAGTCAAACAAAGCTCCCCGAATATGGGATATTCACAAATTGAAAGAGAAGCTTGGCCAAGAGACATGCCATCTGATTCTGTTTGCTCACGCCATCTTAGGCTGTGACTACTTCACGGATTCACAATATGGGAAAAGGCCTTGCTTTGAAGAAGCTAATGACAGATGCCTATTTTCGTACATCAGCTGCAGTTTCCATGCTGAAGTCAGCTTCGAAGGAGGAAGTATGGGTTGCTGGATAAGACGCTCTACTCATGATATCTGGCTAATCAAAAGAGAAAATCTGAATGAACTCCGCAGGGAAGTCTTTAGAAAGAAGGTGACTACTGCTAGCACGTTCGTCCACCCAGAACAGTTACCACCAACTTCTGATGCGGCTAAATTCCACAGTTACAGGATTTTCTACCAAGTTCAGGTATGGAGTGGAGATCCTTATTCTGAACTTATATCCGAGGAATGGGGTTGGAAAGATAAGATGACTTCTTGTATCCGTTGACTATTGACGTCCTACCAGCCCCTCGTCTGCTTCTGAAAATCCTGAAGTGCTCCTGTCAACTGGAATGTAGCTCAACGAGATATAACTGCTTTAAAAACGGCTTAACTTGCCCTGCAGCGTGTAAAACGTGCAAAGGGGCAGCATGTTCTAACTCTCCAAGACTCGAAAGCTATAACGTTGAGGAGACCGTCGAAGCCTGGTTATATGAATTAGGAGAATAAATTGTGAATACTAGTCGGAGTTTGATTCTGTCTTTCAAATGTACCTAAAGTTGATTCGATAATTTTATCAGTTGTAAAGACTAGTCAGTGTGTTGATAATAGTTTTTTCTAAGAGGGATTTTAAATGTTGGCTGCTGAAAACTAGTTTCATAGATGATTTTCCTTTTCTAATATTTTAATGTATTAATAAAAGTCTTACAATCACTTTTTTTAGGCCGGCCCATCAGGTGATGGGGCCAGCGATGATCAGATTGGGGCTAACTAATTATTAAATCTCAAACCCGACAATTTACTAAGCGAAAGATGGTCTAGTAAAAAAATGGGGGTCATGACGACGAGAAGCGTAAAAATCTCATATTGATGATTATAAAACTTTTATATACCGTACACCAAGTTTGACTCTATTTTCCCATTCATCTCGTCTTTTACATCGGAATAATAATTCAGTTCAAGAAAAATGAACAATTACCAGAACTTTTTTTTTTTTTTTGTTAGGAAAGTGAGAAAACAGATACGACACACACACAAAAAAAAAACAACTAGTTTTGCGTCGACCTAGAATGTGCAACTTTGGATATATTGTTCAGTTTTTTCCCTCTACAACAGGGTTTAAAAGTTATTTCTTTTACAATCTGTTTTTACCAACAATCGATGAATTGGTATACAATGGGTGCTAAAAGAAACATACCGAATGAAAATCAAAAAGAACATACATACATACATGCGTGTATTTAAAAACCAGTGGCCATATTCGCAAAAATACATAAACAAAAACAAAAAGGAAAGAATAATAACACTCAACAAATTTAAACTACAGCTTCTTTCCGTGCCACCAGACTATTCTCTATAAAACAACCTAATGCAATAATTAGGTCCCTTGAAGTAGTCCCCAAAACACCTGGGAGCAGCGGTACATCCCCACGAAAAAATTTATCCCTAAAATTCACCAAACTTTGGCATCTACTCAGAAAATAATCCATCCCATCCCCAAACTCCCCACAGAGAGAGCAGGCACGCCTACTTCCCGAGCCATCCTCATCATTAGACTCCCAGTATCCTTTACGCAGTGGTATACAATATGCACGCCCCTGCAACCAATACTTAAGGGTTCTCCACGGTGGATTTAGCTTCAAATAAAACTCCTCCCCATACACATCTGTAATCTGTCTATAAAAATGCAGACTACTAGACTTTTCCAAACCCGTTAGCCAAACTTGAATCTCTTGGTCCCGAAGGCACGATGCAAACTTACCGAGGAAATCTTCAGGTTTGCCTAGAGGACCCTGCCCCTCATTCTGTGCCCACGATAAACCAGTATTATCCAACAGTGCTTTAACTTGTTTTGGCCATGCTGCCTTTTTGGTAAAACTCAAAATCTCTGTGTAGGCCACTTTCGCCTGGCGGTTATCAGGTAACCGTGTAACCTGTAACCAAAACTTAATCATTTATATAGTCCTCATATGACGTAGATCCTGCAAACCCAGATCACCCTTTAGGACCAAACTACAAAAATTATTTTGGAGGCCTATAACTCTTTAAAAATACATAAACTGCAGATATTCCAGTTGTTTTACCGTAGTAATCCCCCACAACTTACATCCATAATGAGCAACAGGTAGGACTTTAGTCATAAAAAGGTACTTGTGCATCTTCATATTTTTGGTTCCCGTAATATGTTTTTGTCGAAGTAGAGCACAAGCAGCTGCTTTACCACGTGAAATCATCAATTTAATGTGCTCGGTCCAATTCCCGTTCACTGCGACCACGAATTCCAGATAGTACTCGTAATACTTTGGGGTCACTTTTGTTGCCTCATCTTTATTTAAGTAAATGAATAATCCTGAGGTCGATTGGGCTTCCTAATTTGGAAGATGACAATCCCTGTCTTAGATGCGATCAGCTTCAACTTCTTCAATTGTAGGTAAGCTTCAGTTAAATTCAGAAGAGTTTCGAGTTCCTCGGCTGATTTGGCCCCTAAGGTTGCGTCGTCAACGAACAGCAGAAAAGAAAATAGGGTATTCGCTAGTGATACAACTGGGGCCCATCTCATTTCAATGAACTCTGCAAAATCATTGATATACAGACTAAAAAATTTCGGTGACAACGTGCGTCCTTGGTGAACTCCTCTGAAGGTCCTGAATGGCCTAGATACACCTTTTTTAAAGATGATAATTTCTTAAACCACATTGGCCTGACATAACATAAAGAAAGGAAAACGAGCAAAAATGGGGGTTTTAAAGGCGAAATGAAAATACTGAAAAAACACAACAAAGTGAATATTTCGAGAGGACAAACGCCTCTCTTCTTCAGCGCGAAACGAAATAATATATCCAAGGAAATTCACGCTGAAGAAGAGAGGCATTTGTCCTCTCGAAATATTCACTTTGTTGTGTTTTTTCAGTATTTTCATTTGGACTTTAAAAACCCCATTTTTGCTCGTTTTTCTTTCTTTATGTTTTTTCACAATAAAAACCACAGATAGAGTTATCTCATACACATTTATTAATAACATAATAAAAGGCCTGGGTAGGCCTATCTTAACAAGGTAACGGAATAAAATAGGTCTATCAATACTATCAAATGCCTTTTCAAAGTCCGAAAGCGCGACAAAAAGTCCACCATTTCTCCTGCAATATTTTCCAATAAGAGCCTGGAGTATAAATACACGATCTGTAGTTGAATAATCCTTTCCCCATCCTCCTTGGGTCTCACTGACAATATTTTCCTTGTCTAGCCACAGCCCTAATCTACCATCTAGAACCTTTTCCAATAAATTACTAATTGTTGGTACTAGACTAATAGAGCAATAGTTACCATGCTTCATCCAGTCACCCATTTTAAATAACGGTATTATAACCGACATATTCCATGCTGTTGGCCAACTACATGAAACCAGAACCGCATTATATAAATTTAATAGAACTGGCAACAGGGGACCGATTAATTTCTTATACATTGTTGACGGGATTCTATCAATACCCTGCAAAGATCCTCCACGGTGGCTCTTGACGGATTGTGTTAGCTCACTCTCTGATATTTCCTGAGTTAACTGGTAAGAATGCACTGGGAAGAAGAATTTACTAACCACTGCTTTTACAGGCTCAGTATACAATTGTGGGTAGATGGGTGCCTGGCCAGCTGAGTTTCTATGATTCTCCAGGTCTTCAAAATAAGTCGGCCAAGAGTTAACTTCTGTGATCTTTTTTGATCGGTCACGTTGCCCACGTAAATACTTCCAGGATTCCTTCATACTGGCCGATCGATAAGCTTGAAAACACTTCTCTTGCTCTTTAATTTCATCTAATGCTTTCTTCCTCCTTACTAAAGCCTTGTGTTCTTTTCTAGCCAATCTAAATTTTGATAGGGCTTCTTTTCGTTGCTCTGGGTCATTGACATTTTGTACCTTATTTCATAAGCTAAATAGGCACAATTTACTAAGTTTACAATCATTATCAAAAAGACTCATTTTCGGCAGCATTCGTTTCAGGACCCGAGCAGCCTCTTCATGGAGGAGTTGTGACAGGCAGCCAGTAATTATTTTGGGGTCCGAGGAGAGTTAACATAAAACCCTTTAACTTATCCAAAATCTCTTCCGAGCAAAACCTATCTTTCAGCGTTTTCGTTTCTTCATCAGTCCAATCTTGTCGTAACCACCTTATAGCTTGAGCTCGGGATATATGGCTAGAATGAGGGAGAGAAGGAATATTAAACATCCTAGAAAGTTGGAGAGAAAGTTTTGTAGGAAAATGATCTGAACCCAGCACGTGGAGAACCTCAAAATTAACAACGCAGGAAGCGAACTCCCCACCCACCAACGCTTAATCTATAACACTGGGATTTGGCCCGGAAAAGCAAGTGTACTCACATCTACCTCTGTCCTTACCAAATCTTCCATTACAAATTGCTAAACCATTCTCCTTGCAGTATCCCAATACAATTCTCCCCCAACTATTCATTCTTCTAGACTGATCGTCACTGCTCCGTGGCATCCCAAAGACATCAGGAAGGACCTCCGCATTATCATCTGGAAAAAAAATCAGGAGTTATCTCTAATACATTCGAAGTATTGGCATTAAAATCCCCTACTACAACCAGACAGTCCCCCGAAAACTTCTGTTGAATCAATCGGCTATCTTCATGTAGTATAGTCTACGTGTCTTCAGACAAGTAAGAACTATTTTGTGGTGTTAGATATACAGAACCTACAATTAAAAAAGTACTTTCACAGTTAAATCTACCCCACACTATGTTCTCTGATATGTTCTATGTTCACAAGTCTCACTGCAGAAGAAAATGACGTCTGACTAAAATACATGACCACACCACCATAAAACCGATTATTCTTAGAAACTTTTTTATTCACTGCATAAAAAGAATAATTATGTAAAGGAGGGCACTGCAGATCATCCTCACAATTATGCCAAGACTCAACCATAAAAAATATATCCAGGTCCCTCAATAATGTTAATGCTCAATTTCTGATTCTATGAGCATCTTCGGGGTTAATGATGGTTTCTAATCTCCTCTTTGCTTTCCCACGAGCAACCATTTTGTGATTTTGGTCAGGCCAAGCCGCGTTCTTGTTAGTGCTGTCTCCGAAATTTACAGTTTGAGAATTTTGAATTCCCGGGGCTTGGGGTTAACTTGCTAAGTCTGCTGAGTCTTCGATCTGGGCAAAGTACTAGGTTTAGCAGCCAACATTTCCACCATACCTGTGACTTGGTCATAATAAATATTTGGCCCTCGATCAAAAGGCGTGTTCCTCTTGATTTGGCGTATTGTCCACGTGACAAAGCTTCATTCAGCATTGGTTTAAGCTCTTGGCAAGATTTACGTTCTAAATAGGTATAATCCGGGGCTACTGAAATATCAAATTTTCTTAAAAGCCGGCCACTACGTAGGATTATGTCGCGAAGTTCCCGATTATTAAATTTCACCAAAATAGGGCGCACCACACCTGGTTTACATTTTCCCAAGTGAAACACATCCTTAAAATCACGCCTGGTCAAACTAAGCTGGGGTAAATAGCGGTTTATTGCCGCCATAACCTCTTCTACTAGACTATTTGGAGGTGGGTCTACTGACTTCAAATTATAAATGACCAGATTTTGCTGTTTAATTTCTCTTTCAAGTCGTTCCGACCTTTTCTTTTCTTCAAATAGTAGGTTCCGCAGCTGGTCAATTTCGGATCTTACTGCATCATCCCGTTGCCTTTCTCAGTTTTGAGGGCCGCTAATCCCAATTCGATCGCAGAAACGCTATTGGCAACATCTTGAATCTGATTTAATTTAGCATCCATTTGCGACAATTTTTCAAGGATTGTTGCGATCCTGGTTGATTCAGCCATTTCCAAAATTATCGTTCAACCCCTTCCGAAAATAATATGTTAAAAACTAAGAGCAAGAAACGAAAACTTACTCGCAAGGGGGGCAATTATATTCCCCCGCTTTCAAACAATGTCTTGCAATAATCATGTCCGCTAATGCTATAATGCTTATCCAAAGAACAAAAAGTCACTTCTAACTTTAATCCTCCACTAGACACTTTCACAATCACCGAATTAATTATATTTTCAAACAATCCAGGTCAACTATTTCATATAGAAGTGTACGATTTGAAATCTAGTTCGAGACTGGATCATATTCATATTGATGAATATGAAACGAGTTTTCTAGTAGACATTACATGAGGTTATTTGGATTTTTTGGCTCAGCTTATCATTTTATGTCAGAATAGTTGCCTTCTGATAGTATGGTCAAAAAGAGGTCACAACGATGAGAAGGGTAAAATCATATATTGATGATTATGAAACTTTTTCTGGTACATTGTACATAAAATTTGCTTTCATTTTCGGGCTCAGCTCTTTATTTTACAGCGGGAAGATACTTCATATCATAGACAGCGCAATCGCGCTGCCTAAGTAAAGAACGATGTTGGCACAATATATTATTTTTTTTTCCATACCAGGGCACTTCGTATCGAAAGAGTTGTAGTATAAACTTCGAAAAGGGCTCATTCGATTGGAAATTAGAGTGGCTAGTGCCCTTTTAAATACTCGAAAGGGATTGGAGGGCAATTAGCCCCCCCCCCCACGCCCATCATTCCCCAAAACACATCCAATCAAAATTTTGAGAGAGCCATTTTGTTCAGCGTAGTTGATTCCCAGATAGAAAATATGTTTTTGAGGAGGACACTCCCCCACAACCCTCGGGGCAAGGGTTTTAAGTTATGCCCTGAGGTCATATAAGAAGGATATTGGGACAATGTATTATTTATTATTTTTTCCTTCGGAGCAGGGCACTTCATATGGAAGGGGTCGTCGTAGAAACTTCAAAAGGGGCTCATTTGACCGGATATTGAGAGTTCTAGTGCCCTTTTTAATAGTCGAAAGTGATTGGAGGGCAACTAGCCCCCCCCCTTACACCCATCATTCCCCCAAACACATCCAATAAAAATTTTGAGATAACCATTTTGTTCAGTGTAATTGATTCCCAGATAGAAAATCTATTTTTGAGGAGGACACTCCTCCGCAACCCTCAGGGCAAGGGTTTTAAGTTATGCCCTGAGGGCATATAAAAAACGATATAGGCACAATGTGTTATTTATTAATTTTTTTTCCTTTAGAGCAGGGCACTTTGTATCGAAGAAGTTGTTGTAGAAACTTCGAAATGCACTCATTCAATGGGAAATTGGAGTGGCTTGTGCCTTTTTTAATAGTCGAAAGTGATTGGAAGGCGACTAACACCCCTTCCACGCCCACCATTTCCCGAAACACATCCAATCAATATTTTGAGATAGCCAATTTGTTCAGCGTAGTTGATTTCCAGATAGAAATTATGTTTCTGAGGAGGACACTCCCCCATAGCCCTCAGGGCAAGTGTTGTAAGTTATGCCCTGGGGGCATTTAAGGTTTTAATAGAATGCGTTGTCGTAGAAACTTGAAAAAAGGCTCAGTCGATTGGAAATTCAAAGGGCTAGTGCCCTTTTTAATAGTCGAAAGTGATTGGAAGGCGAATAACACCCCTTCTGCACCAACCATTTCCCGAAATACATCCAATCAAAATTTTGAGATAGCCAATTTGTTCAGCGTAGTTGATTTCCAGATAGAAATTATGTTTCTGAGGAGGACACTTCCCCTTAGCCCTCAGGCCAAGTGTTATAAGTTATGCCCTAGGGGCATTTACGGTTTTTATAGACGGCGTTGTCGTAGAAACTTCAAAAAAGGCTCATTCGATTGGAAATTCAAAGGGCTAGTGCCCTTTTTAATAGTCGAAAGTGATTGGAGGGCAACCGACCCCGTCTCACGCCCACCTTTTCCTCAAACACATCCAATCAAAATTTTGAGATAGCCATTTCATTCAACGTAGTTTTAAGTTCTGCAAATTAGGTCTTTTAGGATGACAACCCTCCCCCACAGCCCTCAGGGCAAGGGTTGTAAGCTATGCCCTGGGGGCATATTAGGTTTTTATAGAACGCTTGTTCGTAGAAACTTCAAAACGGGCTCATTAAGGTGGAAATTGAAATGGCTAACGCCCTTTTTAATAGTCGAAAGTGACTGGAAGGTAACTAACACCCCTTCCACGCCAACAATTTATCCAAACACATCCAATCAAAATTTTGAGATAGCCATTTTGTTCAAAGTAGTTGAAAGGTCCGGAAATTATTTCTATGAGGATAACACTCCCCCACAGTCCTCGGGGTAAGTGTTGTAAGTTATTCCCTGGGGCCATATAAGGTTTTTATTGAAAGCTTTGTCGTAGAAACTTGAAAATGGTCTCATTCGACTGGAAATTCAAAGGGCTAGTGCCCTTTTTAATAGTCGAAAGTGAAGTGAATAGAGAGTAATTGACTCCCCTCTCACGCCCATCATTTCCCCAAACACATTCAATCAAAGTTTAGAGATATCCATTTTGTTCAACGTAGTTGAATGTTCTGGAAATTATGTATTTAAGGATGACAAGGCCCCCGGAGCTCCCAGGGTAAAAATGCCCTGGGGGCATATAAGGTTTTCATAGATAGATTTGTCGAAAAAAACTTCAAAAGTGGCTCATTCAATTGGAAATTGAGAGGGCTTGTGCCCTTTTTAATAGTCGAAAGTGCTTGGAGGTTAACTAACCACCCTCTCACACGCATCATTACCCCAAACACATCCAATCAAAATTTTCAAATAGCCATTTTGTTCAGTGTAGTAGAAAGTTCTGGATATTAGGTCTTTGAGGATGACAACCCCCCCCCCCCTCCCCCTACCTCTCAAGGCAAGGGTTGTAAGTTATGTCCTAGGGGCATATAAGGTTTTTAATTCAAGCGTTGTCGTAGAAACTTCAAAAGGTCTGATTTGATTGGAAATCGAAAGGGCTAGTGCCTTTTTTAATAGTTGTTAGTAATTGGAAAGCGACTAACGCCCCTCTCACGCCCACCATTTCTCCATGCACACCCAATCAAAATTTTGATATAGGAATTTGGTTTAACGTAGTTGAATGTTCTGGAAATTAGGTTTTAGAGGATGACAACCACCCCAACAGCCTTTAGGGCAAGGGTTGTAATTTATGCCCTGGGGGCATATAAGGTATTTATAGAAAGCGTTGTCGTAGAAACTCAAAAAGGGCTCATCCGATTGGAAATCGAAAGGCCTAGTGCCCTTTTTAATAGTTGAAAGTGATTGGAAGGCTTGACATTTTTATAATAAAGATCGACGTGGGTATAACGTGTTATTTGTTGTTGTTGTTGTTTTCGTTTAGACCAGGGCACTTCGTATCAAAGGTGTTGTCGTAGGAACTCCGAAAAGGGTTCATTCGATTGAAAATAGAAAGGGCTTATGCCCGTTTTAATAGTCAAAAGTGATTGGAAGGCAACTAATCCTTCTCTCACGCTCACCCTCCCATTTGCTCATTATGCTCAAAAACTAAATATTGCCTTAAGATTAAATCAAAATGCACTGTGTTAATGCTAATTCCCAATAGGGCAACTCAGCAGTATCCCAAGAACGACTGAGGGTATTATGTTCAAACTTTTGGGGCTACTTCTGCTCTTAAAATCCAACCAAATCAAAATAGCATAAGTGTATCCAAGCTATCAAAGAAAGTATACATATTTTTTTGAGAATGGTATCAAGTTTTCCATTTCAAGTCAACTAGAGGAGGTACGAAACTAAATTAAACACTACCCTTTGTGTCCAGAATTTTAAAAGGGTGCATGTTGTTAAAAATTGCTGAAAATTTTTTTCCAGCATACAAAAAGCAGGCCAAACTATTAAGTTTTAAAAAAAACGAAAACATTTAAAGTATTATTTTCTTTTTCCCTGAAAAGACTATGTCAATATAAAACGAGCAGAAATTAATTAAAAAAAACTTTCTCCACAAAATAAGTTTTTCAAAGAAAAGTAAAGAATCAAAAAGTAAAATCAAATAATCTATCAAGCGTGAAACTACCACAAATGAGCATCGATAAATAAATGAAACCCAAAAAGAACAACAATTACAATAAAAAACCGAGTCAAACTCAAAACAAACAGAAATTAACGTAAGTTGGGCTCAAAACCCTTATGCCAGAACATAATGTGTACTTTACTGAAAAAAATACAAATGAATGTGCATTGTCAGTTTAATATACATATACTAATATTTAGTAATCAAAATGTTAATATAATTTGATTTATTAAAGTTATAAAAGTAAAAACATTTATATTTTTTCAGTAAAAAAATAATGTATTAACATAAATTTTTGTCCAGATAAAATTTTTATCAGTCTGTCTTTATAACTGATTGATTTAAAAAAATTTCCACAAAATAAGTTTTTCAAGAAAAAGTAAAGAAGTCTATTAAACCAAAAATGAGCAAAAACAGAATCAAATAATCTACCAAGCGTAAAACTACTATATATTAGCATTAATAAATAAATGAAAGCCAAAGCTAACTGAAACTAGAATAAATAACCGAGTCAAAATCAAAACGAGCAGAAAATAATATGATTAGGGCTCACAACCCCTCTGCCTCTCAAGGCCAGAACAAAATTTGCACTTTCTTGAAAATAAAATACAAACGAATGTGCATTGTCAGTTTAATACACAATTGCTCATATTTTTTTATAATCTGAACAATTTTTGATTTATTTAAAATTATAATAGGTAAAACATATACATTTTTTTCAGTAAAGTACAAATTATGTTCTGGCCTTGAGAAGGCATAGGGGTTGTGAGCCCTAATCATGTTAATTTCCACTCGTTTTGAGTTTGATTTGGTTATTTATTGTAATTTTTGTTCGTTTCATTTTTAGTACAGGAAACCTGGAGTTTGACCCCCCTACAAATTGCAACAGAAATGATTTTTACGCGATATTGTAGACAAAAAAGAGCTGACCAACATATCCAAAGTTGCACATTCTAGATCGACGCGAAACTAGTTTTCTTTTGCTTTTTGTGTCAATTTTTCAGTTCTTTTCTGGAAAAATGAACTGTCGGTAAATGTTCGTTTTTCTGTATTAATTAAAAAAATGTTTGCCAAAATAAGTTTTTCAAAGAAAAGTAAAGAACTCCATTAAACAAAAATGAGCAAAAATAAAATCAAATAATCTACCAAGGGTGAAACTACCACAAATCAGCATCGATAAATAAATGAAACCCAAAACGAACAGAAATTACAATAAATAGCCGAGTCAAAGTCAAAACGAGCAGAAATTAACATAAGTTGGGCTAGTTTGAGGTAATTTATGATGACGTTTTCAATTTTTTGTTAATTATTTTACACTTACCATTGACATCTTTCAAAATAAACCACAAAGTTTTAGTTGCCAAAATTTCACTTTTTAATCTACTTTCATTTTTAATTTCATTCATTGCCGATAACTAGATACAATGACCGCAGAAAAGGAAAAAAAAATTAAATAACATGACATTGGACTTTACAGTCCCTACCGGCGGTGCTGATCTCCATTTCTTGGCCCAACGGGGAGTTGGGGGGCCAACCATCCTGTGCTTTCGCACACCCTTCCTGTTTACCTTCCCCAGATTTATCAAGGTACCCATTTAGAGCTGGGTCGACTCTGGCTGAGCTTACAGAGTCACGCCACCGACCCCCGTCCCAAACCAAATAATTGGATACACTAGGATTCGAACCCTCACCCTCTCGGACCAAGAATCCTAAATCAAGTGCACTAATCCACCCGGCCATGACCGTATAATAAACCTTAACTATAATTATAGTAATTATAGTAAAGTGTACTTATTAAAATTATAAACACAAGCTATATTTTCATATTAAATTGCTTTAAACAGTAGTATTCAGTGTTGGCGGTATCCATTTATTTTTATTTGTTTGTCTTTTTCTTCCATTCCGTTAAAACAAGCAAACAATAATTTGCTATTTAGCAAATTACGAGAACACTGAAAATCTAAAGATTGGGGAGGGGCTCTTTTCAATCTTGGTAGCTAACTTTAGTGGAACAGATGCTGTAAGGATAATTTTAAATGTTTTTAAAATGCAAATTTAATCTATTAATACCATTCAGATTAGCGTCTCAAATACCATAAATAATTATTAGTTACAATAGAAGTCCAGATGTAATGAAATTTATTGCTGTTTTGTGTCAGCTACTGTGCTAAACAAGCATGATCACATTAAACAGGATTTTATTACAAAATTGATGAAGAAGACCCATTTGCTGACCTAGAAAACTGTCATGTTTGTTGAACACATAGATTTATTATTTTAATAGATAGAAAGATAATAATAAGTAATAAATAGACAATAGATAGTATGATATACACAGGCAAGTGAGTGAACAGCTAACTGTACTGTTGGCCATCAATGGTAATTGTAAAGCACACCTAAGTAAACAGCTTTGCCTGCTTAAAATACCCATGACAGGGGAGGAACAGTGCGATGAACCAGGACAGGGACAGGGAGGAACAGGAGACAACCCTACAAAATTCTGTCTTTCGTCTATTGTAAATTCATATGTCCTTGGTTTAATATATTGATATACAGCGGAAATCAAGGCATAAGAAGAATTTTTTAAGCTATAGGCTTCAATCCATTACCTAGATTTTAGAAATTGAACTATTGTTTGTATAAGAAAAATATGCTATAAACTATAACCAAACTAGATTTTTCCGCTAGAAATTCCTTCCCTTCTTAAGGCATTGTGAAAACTACTTGCCATTTTCATTCCAGTTACCAGTTACCAGTTACCAGTTACAATTACCAGTTACCATTATTTCTGGATTAATAGGGAAATAAAAACATACTTTTGCATAAAGTTTGACTTATTGAAGGGGACTGTGGGCTCCCCCTCGTATAAAGGATAATTTATTTTAATTTAAAGTTTTAATGTCGCTCTTTACTTTCGTCTAGATAAACCTATTCTAAGTTTGATTTCTGTTTGTTTTTTTGTTACTATATCAGGGGTTACTTTCAATATGAGGAGGGTTAATGCTTCCTTAACCGCTTATTTTTAGATTAGAACTGAATTTTTGATTAGCGATGTTTCAAAATCAATGATCATTTAGTGCATTTTTCTTTTCGCAATGAAGAGACGTTTTCATAGACAATATGTCGCTTCACACAGTTCGTGGTAACGAACCGTATGGAGCAACTCGGCCTAATAGTAACCAAAACTAAAAAAGAAATGATTTTTAGTAAAAACTTGTGCGTTAAAAGAATTAGCTTCTTATGGTGATTAATTTAAAAAACTTTTTCCACAAAAAAGTTTTCAAAGAAAAGTAAAGAGCTCCATTAAGCCAAGAATGAGCAAAAATAAAGTCAAGTAATTTTCCAAGCGTAAAACTACCACAAATCACTATCAATAAATAAATGAAACTCAAAAAGAACAGAAATAATAATAAATGGCCAAGTCAACCTCAAAACAAGCAGAAATTGACATGAGTAGGGCTGATAACCCCCATGCTTTCTTAAGAAAAGAACACAATTGACCATTTACTGAAAAAACAAAAAAAAAAACAAAAACGAATTACCCTGGATTGTCAGTTTAAGTGACGTACACTGATATTTATTCCTTAAAGTTTTGATAATTTCTTATTTATGAAAGTAAGAATAGTGAAAACTTTTCAAACGTATTTTGTTTTCATTAAAGCGCAAATTGTGTTCTTGCCTTGAGAAGATATGAGGGCTATCAGCCCTACTCATGTTAATTTTTGCTCGTTTTGAGTTTGACTCGGCTATCTATTGTGATTTCTCTTCGTTTTGAGTTTCATTTATTTATTGATAGTGATTTGTGGTAGTTTTACGCTTGGAAAATTAGATTTCTGTTTGTTTTTTTTATAGACATAGTCTTTTTAATAGAAAAAATAATATTTTATGTCTTTTCAGTTTTTTTTTCTATCACAATCAATAGTAAGGGTTGCTATTTGTACAATGGACAAATTTTTTCAACAATTTTTAATCCTGACACAAACAGTATTTTTATTTTTATTTTATAGCTTCGGAAGTTAGCCTGAAAAATAAAACTTAATATAATTCCCAAAAGATTCTACTTATGCTCTTTGTCAACCTGGATGCAATTGCCCTCTTTTTACTTATTTAAGTTGCAAGAGCAGGAGTAGTAACAGTAGTATCCCCAAAAATTACAACTTAATACCCCCAGTCGTTATCGATATATTGCTGAGGTGTCTTATTGGCATTCATAAACACAATGCCTTTTGATTTATTTTAAACCAACATTTAGTTTTAAAACATAATGGGTCATTTTCATAGTTGTGGGGGGATGACATGCCTAATATCCCTAAAGACATATTTGCTAAACCATTTTACTATGCTGAACAAAATGACTGTCTCAGAAGTTTTGACTGGGTGAGTTTGGAAAATGAATGGGCTTGAAAGAAGGGCTACTGGCCCTCCAGTCTCTTGTTACTCTTAAAATGGGCGCCAGAACTTCTAATTTTGGATTGATATAGCTGCTTTAAAAGTTTCAGTGATATTTCTAGCTATTATAGGGTAGTGTTGCCTATGATATTACTTATATGCTCTTTTGAAAACATACATAAGTAGTAACCTAGGTGCTGATCCGACCAGTGATTGCGTAATATGCCTTACCACGGGTCAGTCACCTATTACTACGAACGGTACATGCCTTACCAGACGGGTTTTCTAAGGTAACACCCATTTTTTTTTGGGTCAAACAGAGAGAGAGCGGAGGTTAGTCCATATACAGTAACTTGATTAGTTGGTTTTTTTAAAAACTTGGCAAAGTATAATGTACTCAAGCATGTTTTGAGAGTTTGATTACATGTCTTACCAGACGGGTTGACATTTTTGCAAAAAGGGATTCGCAAATTGGACTCTATGAACGATATTAATTAATGTTTTGAATAATAGGAGTGTGAATGATTCTAATTAGTGATTGGATTGTATGACGGTGGAGAAAAAAAGGATTAAACTGATTAACAGTTAAGGTAACCCCGAAGGGGTTGTTAACTCAGGTAATTTGTTATAAATTTGAAACAACATCAGTCTATGAAAATGGCTAACGACGATAGAATGACATTGTGAGTTGACCTAGCTTTACCTCTCCGATGTCGTCTGTATAATACACAAGTGATGTTTGAGTTTTCCTAGCTTGTTTTTTTTTCTGTATTTCACACCCCATTAATATGCTTTGAGGATTGTTAGCTAACAATTATTGTTTGCTTTCATTTTGTTTCAAGGGCTAACAGAAAATCGCTAGCTAATATGGTTAGTTAACAAGTTGGCGGAGGAAGACTGTCTATATTTTGTTCTTCCTTGCGCGCTTCGGATGTAATATTAAAGTGAAATACGTTATAGGACCAAATTTTGTGTTGTTTACTCTTATTTCTCTAAAGCTACTACGCATACTTAAATCCAACTTTATTACTAAAATCGTATATTAGTTTATTTTAAACTAAAAATCTTTTGAAAAGAAAGCAAGGGTTTTCTACTGCAAGTGTTGAAACGAACTAAAATTATTACTTCGCAGCCTATGTAACTTATATCTATAAAAAAAATCGCAAATAAGCTGAAAGATAATAGAATAATATTTATCTATGTTTGCATAATCATACAAAAGTAGCGCTTTACTGAGCAAACAAAACAATATATTATTTTTTGTACAGAAAAAAAAACACTAAGTGCTTTAGAATTTTTTTTTATGATTATAAAAAAGAAGCATTCTTGTTTCTTATACTTGAGTTTTACGCTTTTGGAAAAGCGTTTATTCTTCATATTCCTAAAAACATAGATGTAAATATCATAAGTTTCCTTATTTTAACTTGTTTTACAGGAAAATGTTGCATAGGTTGCGAAGCAACAATTTTTGCATGTGGCAAATTTTCTCAGGCGCCTAACTTTTGACGGGTATAACTGAACTTGGTGCAACTTATATATTTGAAATAAAAAAAAAACAAATCTAATTCTTTTGCTGTATCTTTTGGTATCAAAATTCCGTTTTTTTTTAGAGTTTCGATTACTATTGAGCTGGGTCGCTCCTTACTCTCTTTTGATAGTACTAAAGAACTTTCAACAGAGAACCTTCAAAACTTTAGATATTTCTTTTGAAAATTCTAAAGAACTTTAGCGTAAAGAGTGGGGATTTTCCTTCATGGACAACCCCTTTCTTCCATACAAAATCCCTCCATGGAGAGATATTCCCACGTAAATTCCTCCCCCCAACCCCCTCTCCCATCAGAAATAGTCAGCCCTGAAAACATCTGTATACTTCCCAATAACGAAAACTATATGTAAACAATGGGCAAAGTTCATAACTTGCAGCCCTCCCCCTGAAGACTGTGGGGGATTAAGTCATCCTCAAAGACATAGTATTTGTATTTTCGACCATGCTGAAGAATATGGCTATCTCAAAATTTTAATCGGGTGACTTCGGAAAAAAATGAGAGTGGGAGGGGGCCTAGTTGTCCTCCCTTTTTTGGTCCTTTAAAAAGCACACTAGAACTTTCAATTTCCATTTGAAGCAAAAAAAAAAAATACAAAATTCCACATTTTTACAGATAGGAACTTAAAACTTCTGCAGTAGGGTTCTCTGATATGCTGAATCTGATAGTGTGATTTTTATTAAAGTTTTACGAGTTTTAGAAGATATTTCCCACTTTTTTCGAAAATGTGGCAAATTTTCTCAGGCGCCTAACTTTTGACGGGTATAACTAAACTTGGTGCAACTTATATATTTGAAATCAACACACAAATCTAATTCTTTTGCTGTATCTTTTGATATCAAAATTCCGTTTTTTTAGAGTTTCGGTTACTATTGAGCTGGGTCGTTCCTTACTCTCTTTTGATAGTACTAAAGAACTTTCAACAGAGAACCTTCAAAACTTTAGATATCTCTTTTGAAAGATCTAAAGAACTTTAGCGTAAAGAGTGGGGGTTTTCCTTCATGGACAATCCCCATTCTTCCATACAAAATCCCTCCATGGAGAGATATTCCCACGTAAATTCCTCCCCCGACCCCCTCCCCCATCAGAAATAGTCAGCCCTGAAAACATCTGTATACTTCCCAATAACGAAAACTATATGTAAACAATGGGCAAAGTTCATAACTTGCAGTCCCTCCCCCTGGAGACTGTGGGGGATTAAGTCATCCTCAATGACATAGTTATTAGATAATTCGACTATGCTGAACAAAATGGCTTTCTAAAAATTTGGATTGTGTAACTTTGGGAAAATTGAGCATTGAATGGAGCATAGTTGCCCCTTCAGTTTTTTGGTCACTTAAACAGGGCACTAGAACTTTTAATTGTCATTCAAATGAGCCCTACAGTAGGATGTCCGCTACTATCCTAAGCTTCAGCTGAAGCTAGCTTCAAACATTGAACCTAAAAGATTCATATTACCATAGTTACGAAGTGTTTATAGAATTGGTGGTCTTTAAAAAGACCGTTGGGTAGTCATGGGTGTGATGACTATTGTAAAATTCATCATTGTTTGTCATCCACTCAGTGTGATTCCAATCTATATCACAGATTTGTTTGTTCTTCTTCTTAGGATATCTCACACACATATTCCGAGAAGGAATATCTATTGGTACCCATTTGCTAAAAAATCGAACCTCGTCCTCTGGGCTGTGTATCTTACTCGGAAATATCTCACAACTAAAATCTTCCAAGTTGAATAATGGTATATCTGATTTGCATTTCTCGATTAAAAGTTTGTCAGTGGGCACATTCCCTTTTGTGTACAGTGCTGTTACACCAAAAAATAGCATATCTCTCTAACTTCCTCTTGTACGTAGGATAAATCCTTCCCTTTGTTATAGGATGGAAGAATCATTCTATTATATAAACCTATTTTGTTTATAAAGTATAGTGTACTGCGCCACCTGTCTTCATTGCACTCATACATATTATGGTTTATATACCAGCGGTAACAAGAGACTTCTTGATGATCAGTAGTCAACAGTAGAAACGCGCATTCAAAAATCACTCCACACGCCGATTTCTTCACGCCAATGTATTCGCAGTCCAAAACGCCATACATCTTTGAAGTTATATTGATAGAATGGATATTCAAACTGTTTAAAGTTCCAAATTGAAACTACATTATATACTAAAGAAACTGAATATATTAACATCTAAAACAAGACACACTGGTTTATATCTAATAAAAATTATTTTTATTATTAAGACCTCAGAAAATTTTTCTTCACGAATGAGAAGTAACAATTTTCCTTAAATTAGAATATTAAATAGATATCGCATGTAAACGAGAAACTGCCGGTTATTTAGATGTAATTTTCTCACACCTAGAAGAGACATGCATCTCATTAGTCCGAATATGCATGCTAATTCGATTTCATCTCATGACATATTTTTACATGTCAATTGCTAAAGAACTTTATTCATCTCAAACATAGAAATCAGACCTAGGCTTTTAAAAGTACCAAGATTTTAGTGCAAAGTGTGAGGTGTTGAGGAGCGGTGCAATCTCGTTCATATACGTAATAATTTTCATTTGTTTTAAGTTCTAATGTTGCTCCTTACTTTCAATTGGAAAAATATGTTTTTTAATTTAATTTTTATGTAATGATTTCTTCAAATAATATCAAGAGGATTTGTTTTTACACTGCTCACAGTGTAGAATGTGTTACTAAAATTTTGTTTCAAAATATTTTTGGCCTATCGACCTAGTGGTACTAAAATATCGTAAGAGGGCTCATTTGACTGGAAATTAAAAGTTCTAGTACCCTATTTAAGTGACCAAAAAGATTGGATGGTTACTACGCCTCCTCTCACGCCTCTTACTGGCATTATTTAGAAAACGATAATACAATATATAAAAAAGCTTTTTCAACTGAAAGTAAGGAGCATAATTAAAACTTAAAACGAAGAGAATTATTACGTATACGAAGGGGATTTCCCTCTCATAACCTCGCTCTTTGCACTAAAGTTTGAATTTTGTTCCAATTCCTTAAGAACGACTCCTAAAACACAAGGTTCGTTTAATTAGAACAATAAGAAGCTCTTTTAAAAGTACTAAGATTTTAGCGCAAAGAGTGAGGTGTTGAGGAGCAGTGCAATCTCATTCATATACGTAATAATTTTCGTTTGTTTTAAGTTCTAATGTTGCTCCTTAGTTTCAGTTAGAAAAATATGTTTTTTTAATTTAATTTTTATGTAATGATTTCTTCAAATAAAATCAAGAGGATTTGTTTTTACACTGCTCACAGTGTAGAATTTGCTACTAAAACTTTGTTTCAAAATATTTTTGACCTAAACTTGTTTTGTGCATTGCGCGTTTATGTTTTAGTACAGCATCGTCGGTCGAAAAAAAAGTGTTGATAATTTTGTTGTATGGTTTCACATGTTATAAAACTGAACGTAAGGGCGCCATTAATGAGAAGTGACCAAAAAAATTGGATGGTAACTACGCCGCCTCTCACGCCTCTTTTTTCCGAAATCGTGTGGTCAAATTTTGAGATTACCATTTTCATCATCATTGTTGAAACGCCTAATAGCTATGTCTTTGAATATAACATGAAACCCCCCTCACACCCCCAAGGGAAACATCTTTAAGTTATGAAATTTGTCTATTCTTTACGCATAGTATTGGTTATTTGGAAGTATGTATACATTTTTTTGGGGGGGGGGGAGGGATTTCTCCGTGGAGGTGGGGTTAGATTTACTGGCATTATTTAGAAAACGATAATACAATAAATAAAAAAAGTTTTTCAACTGAAAGTAAGGAGCAAAATAAAAACTTAAAACGAAGAGAATTATTACGTATACGAAGGGGATTTCCCTCTCATAACCTTGCTCTTTGCACTAAAGTTTGAGTTTTGTTCCAATTCCTTAAGAACGACTCCTAAAACACAAGGTTCGTTTAATTAGAACAATAAGAAGCTCTTTTAAAAGTACCAAGATTTTAGCGCAAAGAGTGAGGTGTTGAGGAGCGGTACAATCTCGTTCATATATGTAATAATTTTCATTTGTTTTAAGTTCTAATGGTGCTCCTTACTTTCAATTGGAAAAATATGTTTTTTCTTAATTTAATTTTTATGTAATGATTTCTTCAAATAATATCAAGAGGATTTGTTTTTACACTGCTCACAGTGTAGAGTGTGTTACTAAAATTTTGTTTCAAAATATTTTTGGTCTATCGACCTAGTGGTACTAAAATATCGTAAAAGGGCTCATTTGACTGGAAATTAAAAGTTCTAGTGCCATTTTTAAGTGACCAAAAAGATTGGATGGTAACTACGGCGCCTCTCACGCCTCTTTTTTCCGAAATCGTGCAGTCAAAATTTGACACGACACACAAACAGAGTCATAGTGAGAGAGATATCCAAAAAGTTAAATTGATCTAGGTTCTTTGTTTCAAAATATTTTTGACCTAAACTTGTTTTGTGCATTGCGCGTTTATGTTTTAGTAGAGCATCGTCGGTCGAAAAAAAAGTGTTGATAATTTTGTTGTATGGTTTCACATGTTATAAAACTGAACGTAAGGGCGCCACTAATGAGAAGTGACCAAAAAGATTGGATGGTAACTACGCCGCCTCTCCCGCCTCTTTTTTCCGAAATCGTGCGGTCAAAATTTTGAGATTACAATTTTCATCATCATTGTTGAAACGCCTAATAGCTATGGGAAGGGGGGAATTTCTCCGTAGAGGTGGGGCTAGATTTACTGGCATTATTTAGAAAACGATACTACAATAAATAAAAAAAGTTTTTTCAACTGAAAGTAAGGAGCAAAATTAAAACTTAAAACGAAGAGAATTATTACGTATACGAAGGGGATTCCCCTCTCATAACCTCGCTCTTTGCACTAAAGTTTGAATTTTGTTCCAATTCCTTAAGAACGACTCCTAAAACACAAGGTTCGTTTAATTAGAACAATAAGAAGCTCTTTTAAAAGTACCAAGATTTTAGCGCAAAGAGTGAGGTGTTGAGGAGCGGTGCAATCTCGTTCATATATGTAATAATTTTCATTTGTTTTAAGTTCTAATGGTGCTCCTTACTTTCAATTGGAAAATATGTTTTTTTTTAATTTTTATGTAATGATTTCTTCAAATAACATCAAGAGGATTTGTTTTTACACTGCTCACAGTGTAGAGTGTGTTACTAAAATTTTGTTTCAAAATATTTTTGGTCTATCAACCTATTGGTACTAAAATATCGTAAGAGGGCTCATTTGACTGAAAATTAAAAGTTCTAGTGCCATTTTTAAGTGACCAAAAAGATTGGATGGTAACTACGCCGCCTCTCACGCCTCTTTTTTCCGAAATCGTGCAGTCAAAATTTGACACGACACACAAACAGAGTCATAGTGAGAGAGATATCCAAAAGTTGGGTTGATCTAGGTTCACTTAGAGTGGCGCGCCACTCTAAGTGAACCTAGATCAACCCAACTTTTTGGATATCTCTCTCACTATGACTCTGTTTGTGTGTCGTGTCAAATTTTGACTGCACGATTTCGGAAAAAAGAGGCGTGAGAGGCGGCGTAGTTACCATCCAATCTTTTTGGTCACTTAAAAATGGCACTAAAACTTTTAATTTCCAGTCAAATGAGCCCTCTTACGATATTTTAGTACCACTAGGTCGATAGACCAAAAATATTTTGAAACAAAATTTTAGTAACACACTCTACACTGTGAGCAGTGTAAAAACAAGTCCTCTTGAAATTATTTGAAGAAATCATTACATAAAAATAAAAAAAAACATATTTTTCCAATTGAAAGTAAGGAGCACCATTAGAACTTAAAACAAATGAAAATTATTACATATATGAACGAGATTGCACCGCTCCTCAACACCTCACTCTTTGCGCTAAAATCTTGGTACTTTTAAAAGAGCTTCTTATTATTCTAATTAAACGAACCTTGTATTTTAGGAGTCGTTCTTAAGGAATTGGAACAAAATTCAAACTTTAGTGCAAAGAGCGAGGTTATGAGAGGGTAATCCCCCTTTGTATTCGTAATAATTCTCTTCGTTTTAAGTTTTAATTTTGCTCCTTACTTTCAGTTGAAAAAACTTTTTTATTTATTGTATTATCGTTTTCTAAATAATGCCAGTAAATCTAGCCCCACCTCCACGGAGAAATCCCCCCCTCCCACCCCCCCCCCCCAAAAAAAATATGTATACATACTTCCAAATAACGAATACTATGCGTAAAGAATAGACAAATTTCATAACTTAAAGATGTTTCCCTTGGGGGTGTGAGGGTGGTTTCATGTTATATTCAAAGACATAGCTATTAGGCGTTTCAACAATGATGATGAAAATGGTAATCTCAAAATTTGACCGCACGATTTCGGAAAAAAGAGGCGTGAGAGGCGGCGTAGTTACCATCCAATCTTTTTGGTCACTTCTCATTAGTGGCGCCCTTACGTTCAGTTTTATAAAATGTGAAACCATACAACAAAATTATCAACACTTTTTTTTTCGACCGACGATGCTCTACTAAAACATAAACGCGCAATGCACAAAACAAGTTTAGGTCAAAAATATTATGAAACAAAGAACCTAGATCAACTCAACTTTTTGGATATCTCTCTCACTATGACTCTGTTTGTGTGTCGTGTCAAATTTTGACTGCACGATTTTGGAAAAAAGAGGCGTGAGAGGCGGCGTAGTTACCATCCAATCTTTTTGGTCACTTAAAAATGGCACTAGAACTTTTAATTTCCAGTCAAATGAGCCCTCTTACGATATTTTAGTACCACTAGGTCGATAGACCAAAAATATTTTTAAACAAAATTTTAGTAACACACTCTACACTGTGAGCAGTGTAAAGACAAATCCTCTTGATATTATTTGAAGAAATCATTACATAAAAATTAAATTAAAAAAAAACATATTTTTCCAATTGAAAGTAAGGAGCACCATTAGAACTTAAAACAAATGAAAATTATTACATATATGAACGAGATTGTACCGCTCCTCAACACCTCACTCTTTGCGCTAAAATCTTGGTACTTTTAAAAGAGCTTCTTATTGTTCTAATTAAACGAACCTTGTGTTTTAGGAGTCGTTCTTAAGGAATTGGAACAAAATTCAAACTTCAGTGCAAAGAGCAAGGTTATGAGAGGGAAATCCCCTTCGTATACGTAATAATTCTCTTCGTTTTAAGTTTTAATTTTGCTCCTTACTTTCAGTTGAAAAAACTTTTTTTATTTATTGTATTATCGTTTTCTAAATAATGCCAGTAAATCTAACCCCACCTCCACGGAGAAATCCCTCCCCCCCCCCCCAAAAAAAAAAAAATTTATACATACTTCCAAATAACCAATACTATGCGTAAAGAATAGACAAATTTCATAACTTAAAGATGTTTCCCTTGGGGGTGTGAGGGGGGTTTCATGTTATATTCAAAGACATAGCTATTAGGCGTTTCAACAATGATGATGAAAATGGTAATCTCAAAATTTGACCACACGATTTCGGAAAAAAGAGGCGTGAGAGGCGGCGTAGTTACCATCCAATCTTTTTGGTCACTTCTCATTAGTGGCGCCCTTACGTTCAGTTTTATAACATGTGAAACCATACAACAAAATTATCAACACTTTTTTTTTTCGACCGACGATGCTCTACTAAAACATAAACGCGCAATGCACAAAACAAGTTTAGGTCAAAAATATTTTGAAATAAAATTTTAGTAACAAATTCTACACTGTGAGCAGTGTAAAGACAAATCCTCTTGATATTATTTGAAGAAATCATTACATAAAAATTAAATTAAAAAAACATATTGTTCCAACTGAAAGTAAGGAGCAACATTAGAACTTAAAACAAACGAAAATTATTACGTATATGAATGAGATTGCACCGCTCCTCAACACCTCACTCTTTGCGCCAAAATCTTAGTATTTTTAAAAGAGCTTCTTATTGTTCTAATTAAACGAACCTTGTGTTTTAGGAGTCGTTCTTAAGGAATTGGAACAAAATTCAAACTTTAGTGCAAAGAGCGAGGTTATGAGAGGGAAATCCCCTTCGTATACGTAATAATTCTCTTCGTTTTAAGTTTTAATTATGCTCCTTACTTTCAGTTGAAAAAACTTTTTTTATATTGTATTATCGTTTTCTAAATAATGCCAGTAAGAGGCGTGAGAGGCGGCGTAGTTACCATCCAATCTTTTTGGTCACTTAAAAATGGCACTAGAACTTTTAATTTCCAGTCAAATGAGCCCTCTTACGATATTTTAGTACCACTAGGTCGATAGACCAAAAATATTTTGAAACAAAATTTTAGTAACACACTCTACACTGTGAGCAGTGTAAAGACAAATCCTCTTGATATTATTTGAAGAAATCATTACATAAAAATTAAATTAAAAAAAAAACATATTTTTCCAATTGAAAGTAAGGAGCACCATTAGAACTTAAAACAAATGAAAATTATTACATATATGAACGAGATTGTACCGCTCCTCAACACCTCACTCTTTGCGCTAAAATCTTGGTACTTTTAAAAGAGCTTCTTATTGTTCTAATTAAACGAACCTTGTGTTTTAGGAGTCGTTCTTAAGGAATTGGAACAAAATTCAAACTTCAGTGCAAAGAGCAAGGTTATGAGAGGGAAATCCCCTTCGTATACGTAATAATTCTCTTCGTTTTAAGTTTTAATTTTGCTCCTTACTTTCAGTTGAAAAAACTTTTTTTATTTATTGTATTATCGTTTTCTAAATAATGCCAGTAAATCTAACCCCACCTCCACGGAGAAATCCCTCCCCCCCCCCCCCCAAAAAAAAATTTATACATACTTCCAAATAACCAATACTATGCGTAAAGAATAGACAAATTTCATAACTTAAAGATGTTTCCCTTGGGGGTGTGAGGGGGGTTTCATGTTATATTCAAAGACATAGCTATTAGGCGTTTCAACAATGATGATGAAAATGGTAATCTCAAAATTTGACCACACGATTTCGGAAAAAAGAGGCGTGAGAGGCGGCGTAGTTACCATCCAATCTTTTTGGTCACTTCTCATTAGTGGCGCCCTTACGTTCAGTTTTATAACATGTGAAACCATACAACAAAATTATCAACACTTTTTTTTTTCGACCGACGATGCTCTACTAAAACATAAACGCGCAATGCACAAAACAAGTTTAGGTCAAAAATATTTTGAAATAAAATTTTAGTAACAAATTCTACACTGTGAGCAGTGTAAAAACAAATCCTCTTGATATTATTTGAAGAAATCACTACATAAAAATTAAATTAAAAAAACATATTGTTCCAACTGAAAGTAAGGAGCAACATTAGAACTTAAAACAAACGAAAATTATTACGTATATGAATGAGATTGCACCGCTCCTCAACACCTCACTCTTTGCGCCAAAATCTTAGTATTTTTAAAAGAGCTTCTTATTGTTCTAATTAAACGAACCTTGTGTTTTAGGAGTCGTTCTTAAGGAATTGGAACAAAATTCAAACTTTAGTGCAAAGAGCGAGGTTATGAGAGGGAAATCCCCTTCGTATACGTAATAATTCTCTTCGTTTTAAGTTTTAATTATGCTCCTTACTTTCAGTTGAAAAAACTTTTTTTATATTGTATTATCGTTTTCTAAATAATGCCAGTAAGAGGCGTGAGAGGAGGCGTAGTTACCATCCAATCTTTTTGGTCACTTAAATAGGGCACTAGAACTTTTAATTTCCAGTCAAATGAGCCCTTTTACGATATTTTAGTACCACTAGGTCGATAGACCAAAAATATTTTGAAACAAAATTTTAGTAACACATTCTACACTGTGAGCAGTGTAAAGACAAATCCTCTTGATATTATTTGAAGAAATCATTACATAAAAATTAAATTAAAAAAATATATTTTTCCAATTGAAAGTAAGGAGCAACATTAGAACTTAAAACAAATGAAAATTATTACGTATATGAACGAGATTGCACCGCTCCTCAACAACTCACACTTTGCACTAAAATCTTGGTACTTTTAAAAGCCTAGGTCTGATTTCTATGTTTGAGATGAATAAAGTTCTTTAGCAATTGACATGTAAAAATATGTCATGAGATGAAATCAAATTAGCATGTATATTTGGACTAATGAGATGCATGTCTCTTCTAGGTGTGAGAAAATTACATCTAAATCACCGGCAGTTTCTCGTTTACGTGCGATATCTATTTAATATTCTAATTTAAGGAAAATTGTTACTTCTCATTCGTGAAGAAAAATATTCTGAGGTCTTAATAATAAAAATAATTTTTATTAAATATAAACCAGTGTGTCTTGTTTTAGATGTTAATATATTCAGTTTCTTTAGTATATAATGTAGTTTCAATTTGGAACTTTAAACAGTTTGAATATCCATTCTATCAATATAACTTCAAAGATGTATTGCGTTTTTGACTGCGAATACATTGGCGTGAAGAAATCGGCGTGTGGAGTAATTTTTGAATGCGTGTTTCTACTGTTGACTACTGATCATCAAGAAGTCTCTTGTTACCACTGGTATATAAACTATAATATGTATGAGTGCAATGAAGACAGGTGGCGCAGTACACTATACTTTATAAACAAAATAGGTTTATATAATAGAATGATTCTTCCATCCTATAACAAAGGGAAAGATTTATCCTACGTACAAGAGGAAGTTAGAGAGATATGCTGTTTTTTGGTGTAACAACACTGTACACAAAAGGGAATGTGCCCACTGACAAACTTTTAATCGAGAAATGCAAATCAGATATACCATTATTCAACTTGGAAGATTTTAGTGTGAGATATTTCCGAGTAAGATACACAGCCCAGAGGACAAGGTTCGATTTTTTAGCAAATGGGTACCAATAGATATTCCTTCTCGGAATATGTGTGTGAGATATCCTAAGAAGAAGAAGAACAAACAAATCCGTGATATAGATTGGAATCACACTGAGTGGATGACAAACAATGATGAATTTTTACAATAGTCATCACACCCATGACTACCCAACGGTCTTTTTAAAGACCACCAATTCTATAAACACTTCGTAACTATGGTAATATGAATCTTTTAGGTTCAATGTTTGAAGCTAGCTTCAGCTGAAGCTTAGGATAGTAGCGGACATCCTACTGTAGGGCTCATTTGAATGACAATTAAAAGTTCTAGTGTCCTATTTAAGTGACCAAAAAACTGAAGGGGCAACTTTGCTCCATTCAATGCTCAATTTTCCCAAAGTTACACAATCCAAATTTTTAGAAAGCCATTTGGTTCAGCATAGTCGAAATATCTAATAACTATGTCATTGAGGATGACTTAGTCCCCCAAGGTCTCCAGGGGGAGGGACTGCAAGTTATGAACTTTGCCCATTATTTACATATAGTTTTCGTTATTGCGAAGTATACATTTGTATTCAGGGCTGACTATTTCTGATGGGGGAGGGGTACGGGGGAGGAATTTACGTGGGAATATCTCTCCAGGGAAGGATTTTGTATGGAAGAATCGGGATTGTCCATGAAGGAAAACCCCCACTCTTTACGCTAAAGTTCTTTAGAACTTTCAAAAGAGATATCTAAAGTTTTGAAAGTTCTCTGTTGAAAGTTCTTTAGTACTATCAAAAGAGAGTAAGGAACGACCCAGCTCAATAATATCCGAAACTCTAAAAAAACGGAATTTTGATATCAAAAGATACAGCAAAAGAATTAGATTTGTGTGTTGATTTCAAATATATAAGTTGCACCAAGTTTAGTTATACCCTTCAAAAGTTAGGCGCCTGAGAAAATTTGCCACATTTTCGAAAAAAGTGGGAAATATCTTCTAAAACTCGTAAAACTTTAATAAAAATCACACTATCAGATTCAGCATATCAGAGAACCCTACTGCAGAAGTTTTAAGTTCCTATCTGTAAAAATGTGGAATTTCGTATTTTTTTTTGCTTCAAACGGAAATTGAAAGTTCTAGTGTGCTTTTTAAAGGACCAAAAAAAGGAGGACAACTAGGCCCCCTCCCACTCTCTTTTTTTTCCGAAGTCACTCGATTAAAATTTTGAGATAGCCATATTCTTCAGCATGGTCGAAAATACAATAACTATGTCTTTGAGGATGACTTAATCCCCCACAGTCTCCAGGGGGAGGGCTGCAAGTTATAAACTTTGCCCATTGTTTACATATAGTTTTCGTTATTGGGAAGTATACAGATGTTTTCAGATCTGACTATTTCTGATGGGAGAGGGGGTTGGGGGGAGGAATTTGCGTGGGAATATCTCTCCATGGAGGGATTTTGTATGGAAGAAAGGGGTTGTCCATGAAGGAAAATCCCCACTCTTTACGCTAAAGTTCTTTAGAATTTTCAAAAGAGATATCTAAAGTTTTGAAGGTTCTCTGTTGAAAGTTCTTTAGTACTATCAAAAGAGAGTAAGGAGCGACCCAGCTCATAGTAATCGAAACTCTAAAAAAAACGGAATTTTGATATCAAAAGATACAGCAAAAGAATTATATATTTTTTTTTTTTTTATTTCAAGTATATAAGTTGCACCAAGTTTAGTTATACCCGTCAAAAGTTAGGCGCCTGAGAAAATTTGCCACATGCAAAAATTGTTGCTTCGCAGCCTATGCAACATTTTCCTGTAAAACAAGTTAAAATAAGGAAACTTATGATATTTACATCTATGTTTTTAGGAATATGAAGAATAAACGCTTTTTCAAAAGCGTAAAACTCAAGTATAAGAAACAAGAATGCTTCTTTTTATAATCATAAAAAAAAATTCTAAAGCACTTCGTGTTTTTTTTCTTTACAAAAAATAATATATTGTTTTGTTTGCTCAGTAAAGCGCTACTTTTGTATGATTATGCAAACATAGATAAATATTAATCTATTATCTTTCAGCTTATTTGCGCTTTTTTTTTATAGATATAAATTACATAGGCTGCGAAGTAATAATTTTAGTTCGTTTCAACACTTGCAGTGGAAAACCCTTGCTTTCTTTTCAAAAGATTTTTAGTTTAAAATAAACTAATATACGATTTTAGTAATAAAGTTGGATTTTAGTATGCGTAGTAGCTTTAGAGAAACAAGAGTAAACAACACAAAATTTGGTCCTATAACGCATTTCACTTTAATATTATATCCGAAGCCCGCAAGGAAGAACAAAATATAGACAGTCTTCCACCGCCAACTTGTTAACTAACCATATTAGCTAGCGATTTTCTGTTAGCCCTTGAAACAAAATGAAAGCAAACAATAATTGTTAGCTAACAATCCTCAAAGCATATTAATGGGGTGTGAAATACAGAAAAAAACAAGCTAGGAAAACTCAAACATCACTTGTGTATTATACAGACGACATCGGAGAGGTGAAGCTAAGTCAACTCACAATGTCATTCTATCGTCGTTAGCCATTTTCATAGACTGATGTTGTTTCAAATTTATAACAAATTACCTGAGTTAACAACCCCTTCGGGGTTACCTTAACTGTTAATCAGTTTAATCCTTTTTTTCTCCACCGTCATACAATCCAATCACTAATTAGATTCATTCACACTCCTTTTATTCAAAACATTAATTAATACCATTCATAGAGTCCAATTTGCGAATCCCTTTTTGCAAAAATGTCAACCCGTCTGGTAAGACATGTAATCAAACTCTCAAAACATGCTTGAGTACATTATACTTTGCCAAGTTTTTAAAAAAACCAACTAATCAAGTTACTGTATATGGACTAACCGCCGCTCTCTCTCTGTTTGACCCCAAAAAAAATGGGTGTTACCTTAGAAAACCCGTCTGGTAAGGCATGTACCGTTCGTAGTAATAGGTGACTGACCCGTGGTAAGGCATATTACGCAATCATCCGTGAAAGTGCATAGGTGACTGACCCGTGGTAAGGCACATTACGCAATCACTGGTCGGATCAGCACCTAGGTTACTACTTACATACACTTTTTTCATTTAATTGAAACTCCTAAACGTTCCCTAAAAGTTTCATCTTAATACCTTTATCCTCATCAGTTACATTAACTGTAGCGGTAGTATTAAAAGTATACATATAGTGCCGTTTGGCTAGTTCAAAATCCCACATAACTTACCCTTAAAAGTCTAAATTAACAATATAAGTTGTTCTCCAGATGTTGCTTTGTCACTTTTTTGAAAATCCACATGCTAATAGTTTGTTATGATTTAGTTCAAAATCCGCTTAAGTGTTTCTTAAAATCTTCACCTTAACACCCTTAGCCTGCGCAGTAGCAATAGTTCTAGCAGTAATAGTAGCAGTATACGCGTAGCACTTTTGGTTTCTTCAAAATCACCTTCAACACAAGCTGAAAGTTCAGCTTAATACAAGTAGTGATGTAACAATACCTCCAAGCTGGCCTATAGGCAAGCCATACAAGCAGGCCCACCATACAAGTGGGCCCATAGGCAAGCCATACAAGCTCACAGTACTCCCACATTACAACGGGGCAGTCCCCCTGCATTCCAGCGGGGCAGTCATTCCAAAGGGGTAGTCATTCCAACGGGGCATCATGTAAAAAAATCACCACGCGTGTAAAGTCAAATCTACGGTTGGTTTTTTATGTTGTAATTATAATAAGCTTACCATGAAAATTCGTGCTGTTCACAGTACAATGATTTTGTATTCGGTTTCATGTTTCTGTTGGAGTCATGGCTGTTTTCATACACCAATGGTTTTTTCCTGGTATGGTTAAATGCAGTTGATGGTTACGATATTCTTTCTGTTAAGCAATATGTTAGGTGTGTTTTTTTTATGTTGATACTAATGGAGTTGTATATGCCAAGAAAAGAATTTTAATAAAAAAATTCAGAACAATCTTTAGAAATCCTTAGAAATCGAGTAGTGAGACGATTATGAGTATGAACCATCAAGGATCGAAACCATCAATGACCTTAACCATCAAGGACCTCAACCTCCAAAGGTCCCCTATCCCTAACCTCCAAGGGGCCCCCACCGTCCAACTTTTTGGGCCCCCTCCCCCCACTTTTTTTTACTTTTTTTGAAGTTTTTTTGAAGTATTTGTTTTGTTAACATGGTATTTTTTACAACTTTTTTTTGCAGGTCTTAGAATGACAAGAAACATACTTAAAACATAAAAAAATCACATTTAATATTTTCCAAATGCAGAATGAGAACCATATAGAAATGTTAGTCGTGACTTTTACTATTAGAAAAATATTGTTTGTAGTAGTACTTTTTTTTGGACTGAATTTTTTGGAACTTAAAAATGGACTGAAAACGTATCTTAAAATGACATGAAATATGCTTGCGGTTCTACCAATCTTACTCTGTGCTTGCTCATAGACACGACGCGGCTTTCACACTGGTACTCTATGGCGGGTTATGGACACCACCTAGTTTATTGCATGTATTAAATCTGTATTTCTTACGAAGTGGAACGATAAACACATAAGTCGTATCTTTAAAAAAGTGAAGATGGAGCCTTTTAAGAAATTGTGTTCACGTGATAGTGTTATTGTAGTATTGAATGCCAACAAGGAGAAGTATTTGAATTAAGAAACAAGTACAAGTGGTAGCACTATTGGAAATGTATGCGTGCATTGTAATGACAGTAAGGAATTAAATTTCTTTGGAGTACCAAAAAATTCAACTCTTATGAAGGTGGATATGGGAGATTGAGATCTCCGGAGATGATTGCACCCAAACAAAATGCCAACATAAAAATAATAGTTGATGAAGAGGGGTATCTTCTTTCTAGTGCTTGTGGTAACATGTTACCTAGTGTTACACCCCATCGTCAGCTTTCAGGTATTAGCAGTCAACGGAAGATCAAAAGAAGACAGGCATACTCTTCTACTAATATCATAAACCATATATTGTCTACGTACCGGAAGTGTTACCTGTGTAAAAATAATGTGATAATAGACGGTGAAATATCCAGAAAAATGAAAAGGGCATTGATATAAAATATCACTAAGAAATATAAAGATGAATCGATGAGCAACAAAGTGTCAGCAAACATCACTACCATTGATCAAACAATTAATGAACCAAATAATAGCAAAGATGAAATGCATATTGAACATCTGGATGACCCCCCAGTAGAAATGTGTTCACATGTTAGTGTTAATTAACATTGAATGCTGACAAGGACAAGTATTTGAACTATGAAACAAGTAAAAGTAGTAGCACTATTGGAAACGTAGGCGTGCGTCGTCATGACAGTATGGAATTAAATTTCTTTGGAGTACAAAAAACATTCAATTATACAAATTCTGGATATGCGAAAGTATCATTTCCAGAAAAGTTATTACTCAAAGATAATTCCAACATAAAAATAATAGTTGATGTGGAGGGGTATCTTCTTGCTAGTGCTTCTGATAACATGCTACCTATTGATAGAACCTATCGTCATCTTTTAGGTATTAGCATTCAAATAAAAGCAAAGAGGAAAAGAAAGGCCTACTCTTCTACTAATATCATAAACTATATCTTGCCTACATGCCAGAACTTTTACCTTTGTAAAAATAATGTTGTAATAGACAGCGAAATTGCCGGAAAAATAAAGGGCATCGGTAGAAAATATTATTAAGGAATGTAAAGATGAATTGATGAAAAACAAAGTTCCAGCAAACGTTACTACCATTAATCAAACAGTCAATGAACCAAATAATACCAAAGACGAAAACGCATATTGAACCTGTCGTGGACACACCAATAAATATTGTGTATGACTCAAAATGGAATAATGATTATTCTACTGATTACGAGCTAAGAGAAGACAATAGCTTCAATACCAAGAGAGAACATGGTGAACTATTTTATGGAACAGATTCAAAATGCCCAAAGTTGCTCATTGATATTAATAATGTTTCATAATATATTTTGTGTGCTAATATTCTACCTGACATTATTTCATAAAAAGATATATTACGCATTACACCATTATGTATTCATTATTTTTAGAGTATGCTAGCATATAAAACTGTTAGAATGTCTATTAAAACATCCGAGATGTAAGAAAAAGAATTTGCACACATCTATTGTCAGACACATGGGATAACATTGACAAAATCTAAGTATCAGAGTGAATAAATTTTTTTATTAACATCTTTGTCAGATACATCGGATAAAATTGACTAAATCTAAGTATCAGATTGAATAAATTCTTTTTCAACATCCTTTGTCGGATAGGTTGGATACCATTGTCAAAATCTATATATTAGAGTTGATAAATTCTTTATCAACTTCCTTTTGTCTGATACATCAGATAACATTCACAAAATCAAAGTATCGGAGTAAATAAATTCTTTATCATCGTCTTTTGTATGATATGTATGATAAAATTGAGAAAATCTAAGTTTCAGAGTGAATAGATTCTTTATCAATGTCTTTTTGACCGATACGTTTGATAACACTGACCAAATCTAAGTATCATAGTGAATAAATTTTATATAACTTCTTTGTCGGATACATCAGAAAACATTCACAAAATCTAGGTATCAGAGTGAATAAATTCTTTATCAACATGCTTTGTCAGATATGCTTGATAAAATTGAGAAAATCTAAGTATCAGAGTGAATAAATTCTTTATCAATGTCTTTTGACAGATACGCTTGATAACACTGACAAAATTTAAGTATCAAATTGAACAAATTCTTTATTAACATTCTTTATTGATGCAATTTGTCAGATACGTCGGATAACATTGACAAAATCTATGTATAAGAATGAATAAATTCTTTATCATCATGCGTTGTTGGATATGTCATTATGAAAAAATTGTAAGTAAGTAAAAAATTCTTTCTTTAATTCACCTCTTGGATGCACAATACAGAAATTTCATTCAAGAAATTATGAAAAAATTGTAATTTCCAGGCTTCATTTGCATGCAATAGATAGCGAGAGTTCTCTGACTCCTCCCCACAATGAATTCTACGGGTTTTATGACTTCTCCCCACATTGAATACAGATGGTTTTAGGACTCATCCCCCTAGCCCTAACTCCATTCAACCTTGAGAAAAGGTATAAAAGTTTGATGAAGTACATCTCTACTTAAATACTACATTAATAGCTTCCAATATGAGAGGACTGTATGATAAAGAATTTATCGGTTTGATAAAACCATCTTGTGGTGTTATATTTGAATGTGCATTTTTATTATTGTCCATGGAACTCGAAAAAATTGACTGTTTTCATTGGATAGTGAACTATAATATGTTTGAGTGTGATAGAAGCGTGTGGAGTACTACATTACGTCGTATAAACAGACTGGGATTCTACGATAGAGTGATTACACCACTTAATAAAAGTGGTCAGGAACCGAGAAATGTTCAGGAGGATGTCAGTAAAATATGCAGCTTCTTCGGGGTTGAAGCACTCCACGTAAAGGGTAATGTACCTACAGATAAAGTTTTAATTCAAAAGTGTGACCCTAGGATTCCACTTTTCAATCTAGAAGAATTGAAGTGTCCTAAATTTGAAGGGGCTTATCACCGTCCTGAAGACAAGGTTAGGGTCTTAGCGCAGTGGGTACCTAAGGACATACCTGATCGCGATAAGTGCATAAGACACGGTAAAAAACTGTTATATATCATGGCACCCTCATTTCTGGATGTTTAACAGTGAACTTTAAGTACTATTTTTCTGTAAATATGTGTTTTTTTCAAAAAATTTTTTAACATTTTTAAGCAATAAATATCTTTAAGCTTAATCCGTCTTTACTCTTTAAAATAGTTCTATTCATTCATTAAATTATAAAGGAATTGTAAGTAAGTAACAATCTCTTTCTTGAATTCTCCTCTTGGATACAAAATATGGAAATTTCATTCAAGCAGTCATGAAAAAATTGTAAGTAAGTAACAAACTCTTTATTGACATCACCTCTTGGATACACAATACAGATATTTCATTCAATAAATAATGAAAAAATCGCACGTAAGCAACAACTCTTTATTGTTTTCATTTCTTGGATACAAAATGCAGAAATTTCATTCAAGAAATTATGAAAAAATTCTAAGTAAGTAACAGTCTCTCTTTCTTGAAGTCAACTCTTGGATGCACAATACGGAAATTTCATTTAAGAAATTATGAAAATATTTGTAAGTAAGTAACAAACTTTTTATTCATTTCACCTCTTAGATACACAATACAGATATAGCATTCAAGAAATTATGAAAAAATCGCAAGGAAGTAACAAACTCTTTATTGTTTTCACCTCTTGGATAAAAAATAGGGAAATTTCATTCAAGAAATTATGAAGAAATTGTAAGTAACTAACAAACTCTTTCTTGAAGTCACCTCTTGAATACACAATGCAGAACTTTCAATTAAGAAATTATGAGAAAATTGTAAGTAAATAAAAAATTCTTTCTTGAATTTGCCTCCTGGATACACAATACAGACATTTCATTCAAGAAATGATGATAAAATTATAAGTAAGTAACAAATTCTTTCTTGAATTCGCCGTTTGGATGCACAATACAGAAATCTAAATGAGCAAATTATGAAAAAATAATAAACAAACTCTTTCTTGAATTCGCTTCCTGGACAGACAATACAGCAATTTCACTCAAGAAATTATGAAAAAATTGTAAGTAAGTAACAAACGCTTTCTTTAAATCTCCTCCTTGATACACAATACAGACATTTCATTCAAGAAATTATAAAAAAAAAATTGTAAGTAAGTAACAAACTCTTTCTTGAACACACCTCTTGGATACACAATACGGAAATTTCATTCAAGAAATTATGAAAAAATTTTAAGTAAGTAACAAACTCCTTCTCTAATTCTCCTCCTGGATACACAATACAGACATTTCATTCAAGAAATTATAAAAAAAAAATGTAAGTAAGTAACAAACTCTTTCTTGATTTCTCCTCCTGGATACACAATACAGACATTCCATTCAAAACATTGTAAAAAAAAATTGTAAGTAAGTAACAACTTCTTTCTTGAATTCACTTCTTGGATGCACAATACGGAAATTTCATTCAAGAGATTATGAAAAAATTGTAAGTAACTAAGTAACAAACTCTTTCTTGAATTCACCTCATGGATGCACAATACAGAAATTTCATTCAAGAAATTATGAAAAAATTGTAAGTAAGTAACAAACTCTTTCGATACATCAGATAACATTCATAAAATCCAAGTTCTATTTATTTTAACTTTATGCATCATTACGTTGAATTTAGGTTAAACCGGTTATAGAGTTGGGTTAATTTAGGTTCACTTATAGTGAAAGAGTTTGTTAATTACTTACAATTTTATCATAATTTCTGGAATGAAATTTTTGTATTGTGTATCCATGAGGTGAATTCAAGAAAGATTTTGTTACTTACTTACTTACAATTTTTTTATAATTTCTTGAATGAAATTTCCGTATTGTGTATCCAGGAGGTGAATTCAAGAAAGAGTTTGTTACTTACTATCAATTTTTTCTATAATTTCTTGAATGAAATATCTGTATTGTGTGTTCAGGAGGAGAATTCAAGAAAGAGTTTGCTACTTACTTGCAATTTTATCATAATTTATTGAATGAAATTTCCGTATTGTGTAGCCAAGAGGTGAATTCAAGAAAGAGTTTGTTACTTACTATCAATTTTTTCTATAATTTCTTGAATGAAATATCTGTATTGTGTGTTCAGGAGGAGAATTCAAGAAAGAGTTTGTTACTCACTTGCAATTTTTTCATAATTTCTTGAATGAAATTTCCGTATTGTGTATCCAGGAGGATAATTCAAGAAAGAGTTTGTTACTTACTTACAATTTTTTTAATTTCTTGAGTGAAATTGCTGTATTGTCGGTCCAGGAAGCGAATTCAAGAAGAAGTTTGTCTATAATTTTTTTTATAATTTCCTGAATTAAAATTCTGTAATGTGCATCCAAAAGGCGAACTCAAGAAAGAGTTTGTTACTTACTTAGAGTTTTATCATTATTTCTTGAATGAAATGTCTGTATTGTGTATCCAGGAGGCAAATTCAAGAAAGAATTTGTTACTTGCTTACAATTTTTTCATAATTTCTTAAATGAAATTTTTGCATTGTGTATCCAAGAGGTGATTTCAAGAAAGAGTTTGTTACTTGCTTACAATTTTTTCATAATTCCTTGAAAGAAATTTCCGTATTGTGTATCCAAGAAGTGAAAACAATAAAGAGTTTGTTACTTACTTGCGATGTTTTCATAATTTCTGGAATGAAATATCTGTATTGTGTATCCAAGAGGTGAAATCCATAAAGAGTTTGTTACTTACTTACAAACATTTTATAATTTCTTGAACGATATTTCCGTATTGTGTATCCAAGAGGTGACTTCCAGAAAGAGAGATTGTTACTTACTTAGAATCATTTCATAATTTCTTGAATGAAATTTCTGCATAAAGTATCCAAGAGGTGAAAACAATAAAGAGTTTGTTACTTACTTGCCATTTTTTCATAATTTCTTGAATGAAATATCTATATTGTGTATCCAAGAGGTGAAATCAATAAAAAGTTTGTCACTTACTTACAATTTTTTCATGATTTCTTGAATGAAATTCCCATAATGTGTATCGAAGAGGTGAATTCAAGAAAGAGCTTGTTACTTACTTACAATTTCTTCATAATTTAATGAATGAATAGAATTATTCTAAAGACTAAAGACGGGTTAAGCTTAAATACATTTATTTTTTAAACCAATTAAAAGATTTTTTGAAAAAAGTACATACTTATATAAAAATAGTACTTAAAGTTCACTGTTAAACATCCAGAAACGAGGATGCCATGATATAGAATAGTTTTTACTGTGTCTTATGCACTTATCGCGATCAGGTATATCCTTAGGTACCCACTGCGCAAAGAACCTAGCCTTGTATTCAGGACGGAGATAAGCCCCTTCAAATTTAGGACACATAAATTCTTCTATATTGAAAAAGTGGAATCCATGAGTCACACTTTTGAATTAAAACTTTATCTGTAGGTAGATTACCCTTTACGTAGAGTGCTTCAAACCCCAAAAAGCTGCAAATTTCACTGACTTTCTCCTGAACATATCTCAGTTCCTGACCACTTTTATTAAACGGTTTAATCACTCTCTCGTAGAATCCCACTCTGTTTATACGACGTAAGGTAGTACTCCACAAGCTTTTATCATACTCAATCATATTATAGTTTATCAATCATATAAAAAGTTTGTCACTTACTTACAATTTTTTCATGATTTCTTGAATGAAATTCCCATAATGTGTATCCAAGAGGTGAATTCAAGAAAGAGCTTGTTACTTACTTACATTTTCTTCATAATTTAATGAATGAATAGAATTATTCTAAAGACTAAAGACGGGTTCAGCTTAAATATATTTATTTTTTAAACACATTAAAAGATTTTTTGAAAAAAGTACATATTTACATAAAAATAGTACTTAAAGTTCACTGTTAAACATCCAGAAATGAGGATGCCATGATATAGAATAGTTTTTACCGTGTCTTATGCACTTATCGCGATCAGGTATATCCTTAGGTACCCACTGTGCAAAGAACCTAGCCTTGTCTTCAGGACGGAGATAAGCCCCTTCAAATTTAGGACACTTCAATTCTTCTATATTGAAAAAGTGGAATCCATGAGTCACACTTTTGAATTAAAACTTTATCTGTAGGTACATTACCCTTTACGTAGAGTGCTTCAACCCCCAAAAAGCTGCAAATTTCACTGACTTCCTCCTGAACATTTCTCAGTTCCTGACCACTTTTATTAAACGGTTTAATCACTCTCTCGTAGAATCCCACTCTGTTTATACGACGTAATGTAGTACTCCACAAGCTTTTATCATACTCAACCATATTATAGTTCACTATCCAATGATAACAGTCAATTTCTTCGACTTCCATAGACAATAATAAAAATGCACATTCAAATATAACACCACAAGATGATTTTTTCAAACCGATAAATTCTGTATCATATAGTCCTATCATCTTGGAAGCTATCAATGTAGTATTTAAGTAGAGATGTACTTCATCAAACTTTTATACCTTTGCTCAAGGTTGAATAGAGTTATAGCTAGGGGGATAGAGTCCTAAAACCATCTGTATTCATTGTGGGGAGAAGTCATAAAACCCGTAGAATTCATTGTGGGGATGAGTCATAGAACTCTCGCTATCTTTTGCATGCAAAAGAAGCCTGGAAATTACAATTTTTTCATTATTTCTTGAATGAAATTTCTGTATTGTGTATCCAAGAGGTGAATTCAAGAAAGAGTTTGTTACTTACTAACAATTTTTTCATAATGACATATCCAACAACGGATGATGATAAAGAATTTATTCATTCTAATAGATAGATTTTTTCAATGTTATCCGACGTATCCGACAAATGATATCGATAAAGAATGTTAATAAAGAATTTGTTCAATTTGATACTTAAATTATGTCAGTGTTATCAAACGTATCTGTCAAAAGACATTGATAAAGAATTTATTCACTCTGATGCTTAGATTTTGTAAATTTTATCAAGCATATCTGACAAAGCATGTTGATAAAGAATTTATTCACTCTGATACTTAGATTTTTTTAATATTATCTGATGTATCCGAAAAAGAAGTTGATATAGAATTTATTCACTATAATGCTTAGATTTGGCAGTGTTATCAAACGTATGTGTCAAAAGACATTGATAAAGAATTTATTCACTCTGATACTTAGATTTTCTCAATTTTATCATATATATCATACAAAAGACGATGATAAAGAATTTATTCACTCTGATACTTTGATTTTGTGAATGTTATCTGATGTATCAGACAAAGGATGTTGATAAAGGATTTATTCAATCTGGTACTTAGATTTAGTCAATTTTATCCGATGTATCTGACATCGGATAAAATTGATTTTCACTCTGATACTTAGATTTTGTCAATATTATCCCATGTGTCTGACAATAGATGTATGCAAAATCCTTTTCTTACATCTCCGATGTTTCAATAGACTTTCTAGACGTTTGATATGCTAGCATACTCTAAAAATAATGATCACATAACAATGTAATGCATAATATATTTTTAATGAAATAATTTCATATAGAATATTAATACAAAAAATATATTATGATGCATTATTAATATCAATGAGCAACTTTCGACATTTTGAATCTGTTCTATAAAATAGTTCACCAGCTCTCTTGATATTGTTCAATAAATAGTTCAATAGCTCTCTTTATATTGTAGCTATTGTCTTCTCTTAGCTCCTAATCAGTAGAATAATCATTATTTCATTTTGAATCATACACAATATTTATTGGTGTGTCACCGACAAGTTCAATATGCGTTTCGTCTTTGGTATTATTTGGTTCGTTGACTGTTTGATCAATGGTAGTAACGTTTGCTTGCACTTTATTTTTCATCGATTCATTTTTATATTCCTTAATGATATTTTCTACTAATGCCCTTTTTTATTTTTTCGGCAATTTTACTGTCTATCACAACATTATTTTTACAAAGGTAATAGTTCAGGCACGTAGACAAGATATGGTTTATGATATTAGTATAAGAGTATGCCTTTCTTTTCTCCTTTGCTTTCATTTGAATGCTAATACCTAAAAGATGACGATAGGTTCTATCAATAGGTAGCATGTTACCAGAAGCACTAGCAAGAAGATACCCCTCTTCATCAACTATTATTTTTATGTTGGCATTTTCTTTGAGTACTAAATTCTCTGGAAATGATACCTTTGTATATCCAACATTTGTATAATGGAATTCTTTTGGTACTCCAAAGAAATTTAATTCCTTACTGTAATGACAACGCACGGATACGTTTCCGATAGTTCTACCACTTTTACTTGTTTCATAGTTCAAATACTTCTCCTTGTCAGCATTCAATGCTACAATAACACTAACATGTGAACACATTTCTTCTGGGTGGTCATCCACATGTTCAATATGCATTTCATCTCTGCTATTATTTGGTTCATTAATTGTTTGATCAATGGTAGCGACGTTTGCTGGCAATTTGTTTTTCATCGATTCATCTTTATATTCCTTTGTGATATTTTCTGCTAATGCCCTTTTTATTTTTCTGACTATTTCACTGTCTATTATCACATTATTTTTTCAAAGGTAACAGTTCCGGTACGTAGACAAGATATTGTTTATGATATTGGTAGAAGACTATCCCTGTCTTCTTTTGATCTTCTGTTGCATGCTAATACCCGAAAGCTGACGATGGGGTGTAACACTGGGTAATATGTTACCAAAAGCACTAGCAAGAAGATACCCCTCTTCATCAACTGTTATTTTTATGCTGGCATTCTCTTTGAGTGCGATCATCTCCGGAGATCTCAACCTCGCATATTCACCATCACAAAAGTTGAATTTTTTTGGTACTCCAAAGAAATTTAGTTCTTATAAAAAAAAAAAGAATATTAAAAAATAAAAAAAAAAGAAAAAAAAAGAAAAAAAGAAAGAAATTTAATTCCTTACTTTCATGACAATGCACGCATACATTTCCAATGGAGGTACCAATTGTACTTGTTTCATAGTTCAAATACTTCTGCTTGTCGGCATTCAATGCTACAATAACACTATCATGTGAACACACTTTCTTAAAATGCTCCTTCTTCACCTTTTTAAAGATACGACTTATGTGTTTATCGTTCCACTGCGTAGAAAATACTGATTTAATACATGCAATAAACTAGGTAGTGTCAATAACCCGCCACATAGTACCAGTGGGAAAGCCGCATCGTGTCTATAAGCAAGCATATAGTACGATTGGTAGAACCACAAGCATATTTCATGTCATTTTAATATACATTTTCAGTCCGTTTTTACGTTCAAAAAATTTAGTCCAAAAAAAGTTCTACTACAAACAATATTTTTCTAATAGTAAAAGTCACGACTAACATTTCGTTATTATTCTCATTTTGAATTTGGAAAATATTAAATGTGATTTTTTTATGTTTTAAGTATGTTTCATGACCTATAAGACCTATATAAAAAAAAATTTGAAAAAATACCATGTTAAAAAAGTATAAAAAAAGTGGGGGTTGGGGGTCCAAAAAGTTGGAGGGTCGGGGCCCCTTGGAGATTGGGGATAGGAGACTTTGGTAGTTTGCGTTCCTTGATGGTTAGGGTCATTGATGGTTGCGATCCTTGATGGTTCATACTCATAATCGTCTCACTACTTGGTTTCTAAGGATTTCTAAAATTTGTTCAGAATTTCTTTATTAAAGTTCTTTTCTTGGCATCTAAAACTCTATTAGTATCAACATAAAAAAACCACGCCTAACATATTGCTTAACAGACAGAATTTCGTAACCATCAACTTCATTTAACCATACCAGGAAAAAACCATCGGTGTATGAAAACAGCCATGACTCCAACAGAAACATGAAATTTAATACAAAATCATTGCACTGTGAACAGCACGAATTTTCATGGTAAGCTGATTATGATTACAACATAAAAAAACAACCAAAGATATGACTTTATAGGCGTGGTGATTTTTTTATATGATGCCCCGTCGGCATGACTGCCCCGTCGGAATGCGAGGGGGACTGTCCCGTTGTATGGTCGGAGTACTCTGCGCTTGTATGGTTTGCCTATGGGCCCACTTGTACGGTGGGCCCACTTGTAAGGATTGCCTATGGGCCCGCTTGGAGATATTGTTACATCACTACTAATACACACCATCAATCATTCCTTAAGCATTTCTGACGCGTCCGCTTGACAACCTATGTGGACATAGTTCGTTTCGATTCAGTTCCGTGAACTTTCTATACATCCCAATTTTTTTACATTAATATCCTTATTTTAATAGCAGTAGTAGTAGCAGTAAAATTATTTGTAGTAGCCTAAGCTTTAGTGGCACTAGTTTGTAATAGAAGTAGTAATAATAGTAACAGTAGCAGTAACATGAGTAGAAGCAGTGGCATTAGAATGCAAATATTTTTTTTTGGTTAGTTCAAAATCCCCTACAACAATCCCTGTTAGTTTCAACTTCACACACCAAACTGTTCCTAAGATATTGCTATTACATCCTTTTGACAACCTGCATACAAAGGACGTGTTGTGATTCAGTTTATCTTTCCCCTCCAAATTTTTTTTTAAATTTCACCTTCATGCCCTTAGGCATAGTTGTAATAGTAGTCACAGTAGTAGTATTGATATTACTAGTAATAGTATTGATTAGCGGAAGTACTACGAGCAGCAGTACTATTAACCTATTGCCTTTTGGTAAGTTGGACATCCCTCTCATCATGTCCTGGAACTTCATACAATTAGCCATTATTATTACATCGCTAAAATGTCCTTTTGATAACTTATATCTTCATATACTTCTTGTAATTTTCATCTCAACGCTCTTAGCCCTGCAAGTAGTTGCAATAGAAATAGTAGTAGTGGTAGTAAATATAACATAAACAGTAGTATTAGCGGTAGTGTGCACATATTGCCTTTTGGTGAGGTAATTTTGCCCTTTAAGTATTCTCTGAAAGTTCCAACTTGATACCCAAACAATTCTTGAGATACACTATTTTGACAATGTGCATGCAAATAACATCTTTTGATTTAGTTCAAATTTCCCCTTAATAATGGAAATGGAGTAGTGTGGTAGTAGTGGTGGTGCTAGTTGTAGCAGTGTGGCATTGGTAGCATGCAAATATCGTCTTTTTGATCATCTCCCTTATCATTTCCTGAATTTTACAAATTAATATACTCAATTATTCTTGTGTTGCCCCCTTTTGACAATCCATATACACAATACGTGTTTTGATTTAGTTCAACAGTCTCCTAAACATTCTCTGAAAGGCTCAACTGAATAGCTTCGTCTTCTTGGAAAGTAAAGTTCAAACATGCATACCTTTCTCAATAATATATACTATGTGTAAACAATGAACGAATTACCTAACTTACAGCAATCGTCCTGAGGACTGTGGGGAGGTTGACATCCCCAAAGACATAATTACTGGGCCTTTCAATTATGCTGAACAGAATAGTTCTCTTAAAATTTCAATCGGATATGTTTTTGGGAATAATACGCTTTGGGGGGGGGGGTTGACGTCCCTCCATTCACTTTTAGCTCTTAAAAAGGACACTAAAACTTCTGACTTCCAATCAAATGAGCTCCATCCGATCCAAAGTTTATACAACTACTCGTTCCATAAAAACCTTATATACCCTGGGCGTAACATATAACCCTGGCCCATGGGCTCTGGGGGATTGTGTCCACCCTGAAGACATTGTTATATAATTTTTGGACTATTGGTAACAAAATGGCTATCTCACAACTTCTATTGAACATCTTTTCCTGTCTGTATTTTCAACTCTCGGATAAGAATATTCCAATATTGAAATTTCCTTATCTGATGATGTAACCTTGTTATCTTAGTATTCCAACTGCGTTTTGAGAAAAGAGGATGTCAGTGAGCGACGTTAGTTGCTTTCCATCATGTTTGACTCTTAAAAAGGAAGTAGAGCTACACATTTCAAATAAAATAAGCCTCTTCCAAAGTTGACACGACCAGCTCTTCCACCTTATATGCCCCTGGGGTATATCTTACAATCCTTATCCCCAGACTTAGGGGGACTCTGTCAACCCCAAAGGCCGTATTATATGATTTTGGACTATTTTTGGACAAATGGCTATCTCAAAATTTTTATCGGATGCATTTGTGGAAAATACGGCGTAGGAGATCATAATTTATATGCCCCAGGGCATAAATTACAATCCTTAGGCTCGGGTGGATTGTCTCGAACCTAGAGATACTGTTATATGATTTTTGGACTATCGGTAACAAAATGTGTATCTCACAATTTCGATTGAATGCGTTTAAGGAAAAGAGGATGTCAGGGCGGGCTAGTTGCTCTCCGTCATGTTTGACACCTAAAACAGAACTAGAACTATATATTTCCAATTGAATTAGCCTCTTCTAAAGTTCAAACGATCTCCCCTTCCATAAAAACCTTATATGCCCCTGTGGCATAACTTACAACCATTACCCCTAGACTCTAGGGATTCTGTCAACCCCAAAGGCCTTATTACATGATCTTTTGATTATTTTTGAACAAACGACTATTTCAAAATTTCTATCGGATGCGTCTATGGAAAATACAACGTCGGGGTGGGGGGTGGCTGCTCTCCGATCATTTTGACTCATAAAAAGGGCCCTAGAACATCAGATTTCCAATCAAATGAGCCCATTCCGGATGTTTTACGACCACCTTTTCTATAAAAACCTTATAGCCCTCGGGGCATAAATTACGACACTTGCACTGAGGGCTCTGGGGGGAGGGGGCGTCATATATAATTTCCAGACCTTTCAACCACGTTGAACAAAATAGCTATCTAAAAATCTTGATTACATGTGTTTTGGGAATTTATAGGCATGAGGGGGAGGGGGCTTGTTGCCCTCCAATCACTTTTGACTATTAAAAAGGGCACTAGCCCTTTTCAATTTCCAATCGAATTAGCCTTGTTCGAAGATTCTACGACAACAAATGGTTATCTCAAAATTTATATTAGATACATTTGGGTAAAATACGAAGTGTGGGGGGGATATCCACCCTTCGATCACTCTGAACCTGAAAAAGGGCACTAAAACTTCTGATTAGCAACCCAATGAGCCCTCTTCGTAATTTTTACGATCACCCTTTCTATACAAACCTTATATGCCCCCAGGGCATACCTTACAACCCTTGCTCCAAGGGCTACAGGGTGGGTTGTTATCCTAAAATACATAATTTCAGGACCTTTCAGCTACGTTGAACAAAATAGCGATCTCAAAATTTTGATTAGATTTGTTTCGGGAAATGGTGGGCGTGGAAGGGGGGTTATTTGCCCTCTAATCACTTTCAACTATTAGAAAGGGCACTAGCCCATTCAATTTCCAATCGAGTGAGCTCTTTTTGAAGTTTCTAAAACGAATCTTTCGATACGAAGTGCCCTTGTCTAAAACCAAAAATAAAAAAAAATAAAATATGTATATATTAATACATTGTGCCCATATCTCTCTTTACTTAGGCAGCGCTATTGCGCTTCCTATGATTCCAAATTTATAAAATTCATCAAATTTAGATTTACCATTCAAAATTTTAGAGTCTGACTTACTAAAAAGGATAAAAACACCCTAGAAAAGCCAGCTGATCTTACTGAAAATCCCACCACCCATTTTAGCATATTAAAGAACCCGATGGAGCTCCTATCTACAAAATGTGAAATCTTAAAATTATCCTAGAAAATTAGAAGAAGGCTCATTCAAACAAAGATTGAAATTTCTACTGATCTTTTTAAGTTGCTAAAATGACTGTGCTTTAGCCACTTAAATTTAGCCGAATTAAGATTATCAAAAAAGAATATATCGAGCTTCCCTGTTGCAGAAGCAGTAAGGCCGTGTGGTAGCTCATTTGTTCCTAGAATGTCATGTAATGAACACACATTGCGGTTAATACAGACATTTTTTGAAGCTTCGTTTAACAAAGTTGATTCCGTCAGTGTTTGATAAAATTATGTGCAATTATGCTTAATTGCGCATCAGGCATTAGGGAGGAGGGATGATAGCTTATTGTGTAAGTGGCTGGGGCGGGACAACTACACCATAGTACTTACTTTGAGGCTTAATTCAAATGATAGGAAATACGAGATTGATTTCTTCCTCCCCCTCAACTCTCTTTTATATTTATACCCAGCTTTACAAATACCAAATACAAAAAAAATACCCGGCTTTACAAATAAGGTATTTTCTTGAGAATTAAATAAAAAAAAGCAATCTCAAATGAAAGTAAAGAGCGATTTAAACTTTATAAATACAGATATTATTATGTGTATGAAGGGGCTTGCCCCCTTTTCAAACCCCTCTGTTTTCCGATAGAGTTTGAATATTTCCCTTCAATACTTTAATAACTTATGCTCAAACACGATGTCAATTGGAATGAGATGGAGAAGCTCAAGAATAGAAACATATATTAGTGCGTATTTCCTTTAAACAATCAAACAGTTCGTGGCAACGAACTGTAGGTAAAGAACCATGCGGCTCAATTGTAACCGAAACTCTAAGAAACAGAGTTTTGGTAACAATGAATACATCAGGAGATTCTGTTTTTGATGCTTATTCAGAGTAGATAACATTTCTTCAAGTCAAATGCTACCCATCAAAAGTTACGGCCCTGAGAATTTCGAAAAAGGGAAGCAAGTTTTCGAAAAAGGGAAGAAACACATCCAAAACATCCAGTAATCTTAATGAAAATCACATCATCAGATTCAGCATATCAGAGAACCTAACTATAGAGGTTTCAAGGTCCTATATAAAAAAAAGTGGGATTTTGCATTTTTTGCTAGAAGCAAGATCTCGAATCCACGTTTATTTGTTTTTTTTTTTCCCACAGATAATTGTATCGATCCAGTTATCCTATAAAGATCGGGAGATGGCTCATTTTACCGAAAATGAAAAGTTCTAGTGCCCTTTTGCTCAAGTGACCAACAATATTAGAAGACAGGTATCCCTCCTTCCATGCCCATTTTTCCCAAATTCTTGAGGGTCAAAGTTTTGAGATAGCCATTTTGTTCGACTTAGTCGAAAAATCTAATAACTATGTCTTTGAGGATGACGTGACCCTCCAAATCCACCGGGGAAAGGGGTGCATGCTATGAACTTTGCCCATTGCTTACATATAGTATTGCCTATTGGGAAGTACACAGATACTTTTCGGAGGGAAGGGGGGCACTGGCGTGAGAGGGTGGGGGGGTATGTTGGAGGATATTTCCATGGACGAATTTTTGTGAAAGGGTTTTCCATGGAGGGGGAGCTAGATTTCTCGGTATTATTTAAAAAAGATCACAAATTAAATAAAAAAAAGTAAGGAGCAATATTAAAACATAAAACGAACAAAGGTTATTATTAATATAATAGGGGGTTCCCATCCTCAATACCACGCTCTTTACGTTAATTTTTTTTAAGCATTCAAAAGAAGCTTATTATTCTAATTAAACGGCCCTTGGCTTTAATGAGTCAAGCTTAGATAACTGGAACAAAAATTCAAAACTCTCGCGTAAAGAGTGAAGTGCTGAGAAGTGGGCAATCCCCCTCATATTCGTAACAATTTCTGTTCGTTATACGTTTTAATGTTGCTCCGTACTTTCAGCTGAAAAATTTTGTTTTTAATTTAATGAAAATTTAAGTTCAGGCGTTTTAAAAGGCAATCGGTAATTAAAATAGATTCAGTTACCCATTAACTACATTTGTTGCACTCATAAATCAAACAATTTGTGGCAATAAGATGTAAGTCCAAATCTAGTGGTGCAAATATTAACTTATTAACTGAAGCTCTATGTAAAAGAATTTTAGTAACAACATGTACATTAAAGAAAATCTACTTTTATAATATTATATATATATATATATACGTGTATATATATATATATATATATATATATATATATATATATATATATATATATATATATATATATATATATATATATATATATATATATATATATTGCCTTTTTTTATAAGACAGGAAGGACTTGAATTATTAGGTAAAGTTATTATTTTTTGAAATTAATACCTGTTTTCAAAACAATGTAAATCTTTTCAAAAAAATTACCATTAAGGGTACAGTCAAAATGCTATGTTTCCAATGCAGGAAGAAGAATACGAGTTTAGTTTGGTACTCAATCTTTCACAATCCGTTAGATTAATGTCTCAGATGAGATAAATAACTATTAACTTTAATGGAAGAATTTTCTGACGATCGATAATTACCTGATAATGACTAATGTAAAAATAACGTTTTTGAGTCAGCTTATATTCTGAGTAAGCATGTTCTTATACAAGTTTATGCTTATAATGTATGTTCCCTCTGCAAGTTGGTTATGCGATATTTTCGGCAGTCCTGCTGCCCTAATGATTCAACGTAGAATGACAACTTTGCAATCATTTGATACCAGAAATTCTGTTTTACCTGTCAACTAGATGAGATTTTTAATATCCGCTCTGTATTTTTTTTTATTTTTGTTTTTTAGCCTTAAAAATACTTTATCTTATTGAAAAAGGTAAATTTTCCAATTTTTTTTTTTTAGCAAGTTTAGATCATACTCTAGAACATAGTCCAGGAATATAAAACCCTTTGTGGTAACGAACTGCAAGTAAGAAGCAGCTTGGCTCAAAGAGCAAACTCCAAAAATCGAAATTTTGATATCAATCGATACATCGAACAATTTAAATTTTATGCTGGTTCCAAATATATAAGATTCACTAAGTTTATTGTTACCCGTCATAAGCTATGAGCCTGATAAAACTTTACTGATTTTCGAAAAGGAGGAGCACCCCCAAAAAGACGAGGAATCATAATGAAAATCGTACCAATAGATTCAGCGCATCAGAGATCCCTCTAGTAGATGTTTCCTCCCATCTGCAAAATGTGGAATTATGCATTTTCTGCCAGAAGAAAGATCACGGATGTGTGTTTATTTGTTGTTCTTGGTTCTTTCCTTTTTTTCACTGGGGTGATTGTTTCGAACAAATGGTCCTCGAATATCGGGATAGGGCTCATTCGAATGTAAATTAAAAATTTTAAAGCTCCTTTTTAAGTGATGTGAGTTGGGAGTTTTAAGCAACTAACCAACTCACACAACCCTTTTTTCTCCAGAGTCGTTCAATCAAAATTTTGAGATAGCCATTTTGTTCGACATTGTTGAAACATCCAATAACAATGCTTTAAAGGGTAACGTGATCCCCTACAGCTCAGTGGCGAAGGCGTGTAAGTTTTGAAATTTTCTCATTGTTTGCGTATAATATTTGTCATTGGGAAGTATACAGACACTTTTTTTTTGGGGGGGGCGGGATTTTGTGCCTGGGGTGGATTTCCATGGGGAGAAGTTACGGTAGGGAGGGAAATTTCCGGGGGTAAACTTTCAGAGAAAGTTTTACTCTGGGGGAATTTGAAAGTATTTCGTTATGCTAAAGTTTGGTTTTTGTCCCAGTCCTTTAAGAACGACTCATGAAACACAGGGTCCGTTGAAATGAAATAAGAAACTTTCTTAAAAGTACTACAGAAAAGTTTAGCGTGAAGAGTGGTGTATTGAGGAGAGGGCAACCTCCATAATATACGGAATACTTTCTGTTTATTTTGAGTTTTAATGTTGCTCTTTTCTCTCAGTTGAAAAAAAAAATTGTTTTTTAATCTGATCTTATAATAGGGTCGGTAAATGGATAGATCTGAAACTAATAAAGCCATTTATCTTAGTATTTAGTTGTTTGTTCTTTCGCATAACCTACAGCTATAGGCTTGTCGTAAAATCGCATGTTTCAGAACCAAAATAAACCACAAACAGGTTTTATTTTCTATAAAAAACAGATCTTTTCAAGCCAAAAGACATATACGAATAGATAATCTATACCACGCTAGATTTTGTTCTGCATCTTCAGTAAAATTAATCGTGGTCTTGGATGCGCTAGTTTTCATGGCTACTCTTTGATAAACCTTTACCATACTTAAAATATGGATGGGATTCAAATTAAGGTTTTGGTACTTGTATGATATACCCGCTGCAGTTCAAGAAGTTAATCCTAATAAAATATACCTATGTAAGATAAAAATATAATACTTTGGAAACACAACTTTGGGCTATATATTTGCACATTAGGGGGGGGGAGGGCAATGTACAGTGGGTCTGCATGCAAAATATGTTAGCTACAATTATTCTGATATTATGAAGTAAGAATTGTTTTCTGACTTAACACTGTCCAAATACTTTACCCCCATCCCCACTAATGTGCAAATATATAGCCCAAATTATATATTTCCGATCTATCCTCCTGAGACCTGGTGTCCATGTCTGTGGACACCCCCATAAAATATTTTTTGTGCAAAGGCCTCGCCATCTAGCAAAGGTTTCGTTGTTTCAACGTGCTTTTTGGACCTGAAATGCCATCTGTGATTTTTTTCAGAAAGTTTCTGCGACTTTTAGTGGTGTTTTAACAATCTAGAAAAGGCTAAAATAAGGAGATGAAAAAAAGCAAAGGTAAGAAAAAATAAAAAAAAAGAAAGTGGTGAGAATGAGTTCTGAGAAAAATCAGGTGTACTCTCTTGATTGTACACAGTGCTTAGATAGTTTTAAAAGCAGTTAGTTTGATAAGTGCCATCTTTTGGAACTTGGAAAACCTCCATGTCCATGTCTGTGGCCAGGCGGTTCCAATCGAGTAAAAAGCTAGGGTTGATTTTTCGTAGTTCAAATCTCGATTCTAATGGGGATAGCAGAGGCCAATGATTGTTTTATTTACTAAATTGGCAACAACCTAGCCGCCACTCACCAATAAGAAATCGCCACCCCCGTATAGTGTTCCCACCCACCCCCATCCTATCTCCCATACCCTTTTCTAACTTACATTATAAAAATTTTTTATTCCCTTTTTTACAAATAAAATCAACCAAAATCACAACCCATAAGTCTGCTAAAAATTAAACTATTTTGTATATATTATTTTTTCATTGTTGAATATTTGGTTATTTTATTTGTTACCCTTTTTATCTTTTTATATTATGACCTTTAAAATATTTTATAGTTATGACCTATATCTATGACTTTTGTATTTTTTATTTTCTGACTGATACCTGTCGTGTTTTCGTTACAGTGGTAACTATGTGTTGTTATTGTATTATTTTGTTACTGTATTTTTTTTTACTAAGAAATGCAATTTTGGTCCACTAGGGTTTGTGATAGTTCTTTTGCCAATCACTATCTATCTATCTACCTTTTTAGTTTCAAGCTTAGTGAACCTGTTCTTTTATTGTAGTTTCTCTTGATGACGCCCTCGGAATGCTCGATGACAGTGACCTGGACCTCTCTGATTTAGATGATGAAGAGGAATGGATAAAAAACCACTCTTTGTCGTCTTCAGACTCTGACGGTGAACCAGCTGTTGCAGCCATTCCGTCATCAAGCAGTTATGCTGTTCTTCCAGATGTTGAAAGTGAAGAATCTGATGATAACGTACCCTTAGCAACCCGTGCCAAATGCTTGAAGGCTGACAAAGTAGCAGCAACCTTGTCCTGGAGGAAGTCTTTGCGGTTCGATAATCATTGTGGCCCAGACGTGGGCCACGCTCATTTCCAGGACCACAACGACTGGAGTACAGAACAATTCTTTTTGCAATATTATCCGGAGAGCTTCTTCGAACGTACAGCTTTTTGCATGAACTACAACTATCAGTTGGCCCACCACAAAAGCTTGAATGTAACTCCAGACGAGCTGAAAATTTTTGTTGGCATTGTCATCCTGATGGGGAGCCTCAAGTTTCCTTGGATCCGCATGTACTGGTCTGGGAAGCTTAGGGTGGAAGGTATATCGCAAAAGATGACTCGAGACAAATCTTCACAATCCAGTCGAACCTGAAGTTCGTTGTTGATACAGAAATCTCAGGCAAAAAAAAACCACCAAAAATAGGCTTTGGAAGGTGCAGCCGATCCTTGACAACTTCAGGAACATCTGTCTCCAGTTGCCACGTGACAGAAACTATTCAATTGACGAACAGATGATACCCTTCCAGTGTATGTCGACTCTCAAGCAATATGTCCCTAACAAGCGCAATCCGGTTGGATTAAAGAATTTTGTCCTTGCCAGCTCCTCAGGGCTGATACTTGACTTCCAAATCTACCAGGGAGCCACCCCCCTGGGTACAGCTGGTAGCACATGGCTTGTCATCTGGGATCATACTGCGCTTGTCTGAGACCCTACCAGAAGGTACATACCTCTATTTTGACCGGTGCTTCTCGTCTGTTAAGCTCCTCGACATGCTGGCTGAAAGAAAAATAAATGCGACCAGAACTATCATGAAAAACCGTTTGGGTGCCAACGGCCCAACACTTTTTACCGAAACAGAAATGAAAAGAAAGGGCAAAGGAACCTCTGTCATGTCTGTGTGTTCAGATAGAAAAGTAGCCATGACCCAGTGGTATGATAACAAAGTGGTTCTCCTGTCTTCAAACTGCAAAGGTATAGAAGAGGAGACAGAGGTCAAACATTATGACAAGCGCCAGGGGTCTTACATGTAGGTCAAATGTCCACGAGTAGTCTCCAACTACAACACCTACATGGGTGGGGTCAACCTTATGGACCGCATGGTCAGCTATTACCGGTTTGAGACGCGTACTAAAAAATGGACTGTGCATCTGTTTCATCATTTTGTGGATGCTTCACTAGCCAATGCATTTCATGAGCTGAAGGGCCATGGCCCAGAAGTTTCTGGTGACCTCAAACAGCTCATTGACCTTCCTTTCAATGTGGCCGAGTTTTTGCTCAATTCTGGAAGGTCTGAGTCACGAGGTCACGAAAATAGTGACGAAGAACTCTTGGGTGAAACTCAACAGCGTGTTTTGAGTGTGAAAAAGAGGCCAATTCCCCCACCATATGCCAGAGCTGCACTGCATCTACCAGAATTTTGTGACTTGGCAAATGCAGCACGATGCAGAAGGCCTGGATGATGCAAAAGGTCAAGATGGATGTGCTTGCAGTGTAAAATCATTATCTGCTTGACACGAGACAACAACTGCTCCAAGAAATTTCATGAATAGTAATGTTTTGTTTTCAACGTTTTGACAAATCTCTTTTAATAGACGAAACAGATTTTTACTATACTCTTAGCTCGATAGGGAACCAATGTCCACACCTGTGGACATCCTCCAGAGGGAGAGAAGGGAGGTCAATTTTTTTTTTAGTTGATCAATGGTCAAACTGATTTATTTTTTTTTTAAGTCAACTACAAAGAAATGAACATAATCAGAAAAGTATTTCGATGGTCAGATCTCAGGAGGCTATTCTGTCAATTCTCTGTCTTTTCTCACGCTAAATTGAAAGAAACTAGTGAAAGAGACCGGTTTACAGAACGTCAATGCATGAAAAACTTGAGCTTCAGGGGGGATATCATACAAATACCAAGTTTTTTACTGAAAAATACGAGTAATGCCATAGCCATAGCTTACCTGAATAGATAGCAGATAATAAAAAAAGGTATTGTAATGCACAAGGAGGGAAACAGCTACTGTGCATCTGACAAGAAAGATGGCATCATTCAGTTAAAACAGTCATACCAAATCACAGTATATATAATAGCAGTATGATCTTTCCCTATCTCACCCATTATAAAAACCCGGACCGAGGTGCGATTGCTCCAGAGAATGTATAAACCGGTATAAACATAAGCGACATTAGATCTTTTCACGGGTAGACAAGTCAGATCTCTCTTGAACGCGAAACTTGGCTTCAACGTTGAAACACTAATTTTAAAGAAACTAATTTTAAATTAATTTATTCCAATACATACATGAAAATCGGTAATTAGTAGTGCAATGTTATTATTAGATGTTTTTAGGAATTAAAAATAGGTTTCGGAGTCTGAAGTTGGTTTCAAATGCATTTTGAGAAAGTTTCTGCCAAAAAACGTGTTCCAGGGTAATTGGACCGCTGATGCCAGATCAAATGAGAGGAGCTGTTTGTACGTGCCGATATATATATATATATATATATATAATATATATATATATATATATATATATATATATATATATATATATATATATATATATATATATATAATATATATATATATATATATATATATATATATATATATATTATATATATATATATATATATATATATATATATATATATATATATATATATATATATATATATATATATATATATATATATATATATATATATATATATATATATATATAATATATATATATATATATATATATATATATATATATATATGTATATATATATATATATATATATATATATATATATATATATATATATATATATATATATAGATATATATATATATATATATATATATATATATATATATATATATATATATATATATATATATATATAATATATATATATATATATATATATATATATATATATATATATATATATATATATATATATATATATATATATATAATATATATATATATATATATATATATATATTATATATATATATATATATATATATATATATATATATATATATATATATATATATATATATATATATATATACAGTTTTTTCAAAGAAAAGTAAAGGCCATGTTAAACTTAAGATCTGTAGAAACAGAAGCCTACAATAACTCAAACTCAAAATGACCAGAAATTATTATTAAAGAATAAAAAAGGAGAGGCGAATAATTGGTATTTGTAACACTGCATATAAATAGTTTTAGAAATATTTTGGAAATTGTGCCGTCAAAGGTCTAAGATTATACAGACTCAGCAGTAAGAAATGCATTTTATTCATTTTCTGGTAAACAGACTGGAAGAATATTCTATAATAGGAGCTTTTCTAGCGTAAAGCCCCGTAAAACTTGGATCTACCACTAAAATGTGTGATGTCCTTCAATTTTCTGAAAACTCCCTAAGAATTTTACGAAACACACTTCTTAAAAGACGTTTGGTATTTTCTTGGATAGGGCTATTGTGGCAACTTTTACCACAGCAACCAATAATTAGAACCCAAGTCCTAAAATTGGTCTCAATCAGGAACCCTTATCGCTATCTAAATTCAGTAAGTGCAAAGATTTTCAAACAGAGGTGTTTATTGTTTAAAGTTCAGGAAAGGTCTGCCCATTTCATACGAAAACATTGATTGAAAACGAAACTAGTCTTATCTAGAAAATAAATATCGTAGAAAATAAATATCACGACGTAAAAAAAATGTTAAATAATCCAGTGGCGGATCCAGAGGGGGGAGGGATGCCCCCACCCTAAAGTAGTGTAAAGTAGTGTAATTTACCTAATTAACGCAAGTTTGCATTAATTAAACTTGCTCCTAACGTAAGTTTATCGGATCAACTTATTTTGCGCCCCCCCCCCCTAAAAAATCCTGGATCCGCCCCTGAAACCATCACACCTATTCCACCAGTTTTTAGAAGAAAGAAAAGAAGAAAAATACACTAACCCGTAAGTGCAGAAATAAGTGGGAGGAGCTTTTTGTTCGCACCGAGAATGAAGAGCCAAAAATCATCTGCGGTAAACTTACTGCCTAATTATATAAACTGTGTACCAAATAGTATAGGAAGCTTATAAGAGTGGAACGCCATGTAACATTTGGCAATTTTCTTTAACCCAGAACTGAAGCATACCTGTCTTTTCTGGTACTTCAAAATGCAGGGTAAACTTAAAAAAACTTTAAGAAAAAGCTTTAAAAACACATAATAAAATTACATGTCATTTTTTACGTTTTTACGAATGGAACATTTTTTTTGTGGAGGGAGAGGATTCAAGTCACTCAAAGTCAACTAGCCTATTTATCTAATCAAGATTTTTGTAAGTTAACCTAGGCCTACCTTTTGCAGGTTGGATTTTGAATTAATGTAGTTGTTGAAAACAAAAATGATGACTAATTATTACTTGCAGAAATATCAGCTTTAAATCCTATTTCTAGGCCCGGATCCAACAGGTGCGGAACCCGATTGGATTGTTTGTGGAGGCCTCATTATGTATTAAATATAAAACTCAAGTTCGGTATTTATTTAAATAAAATTCAAGTTCGGTATATATATAAACATACATAAATATATTAAATGTCATATGTCATCAGATAGATAAACTTTTATATAAATTACAAAAACAAAAAGTGTTCCAGTGAAAAACTTTTATTAACTATGAATTTACGTCAATGAATATGAATACATGAATTTGCGTATTGATAAGTTTTTATTCTCTAAATTCTTCTAAAATTGTTTGGAAATCTAGTTTCCTTGGGTATTCACTTTCAATTGACATAATTGCTAAACTATTCGATCTATCCTGATTATTTGTCAATTTCAAAATGGTTTTTTATTAGCTTTACCCTGGAAAATGATCTTCCTCCAGAAGCAACGCACACTTGAATTTTTAAGAATATTCGGAGGAATAAACAAGATTGGAAATGCCGTTGTTCTTTACTATCCGATAAGAACTTGACCGTCTTAAACGGATATTTCAATAATAGAAAAATAGATTTCACAGCTTTCATTTCTTCAACTAACATTTTTCCGTCATAATTATTCCATTATAGTCAAAAGCAATTTGCTTTCAATTTCGATTTTTGTTGTTGTTCATTTTGATGGTAACCCTCGGCCTTTTTAAATGCGGGGCCCGATTGGAGCCAATCCCCCTTTAGTTGACCCTGCCTATTTCAATGCAACTAAAGTAAATCATTTAATCTTCCTAAGTTTTTTCAATTTTTTAAGTTGCCCGACGCTACACTGTAAATGGCACCATAATTGTTTAATCCTTATCCACTCATGTTCGGTGACTTATGTCACCGAAGATGCCACTCTTGTAAGTCTTTCTCTTTTAATCAGGACAATAGAGTTAGTTTTGCAGCTGTTCTAATTGCACCATACACCTTAGAAAACATTTGTTGGTGACATGGAGAAAAAATCACATGAGGCTCTCGATAAAATATTATTAGTATTAGTAAACGTAATTAGTATTATTGCTTTAAATAATTACATCCATGGCTATAAAAAGAAGAGGTGTTGTTTCTCATAGGGAAAAACTGTGCAACTGAACCTGGGATAACATTTTAAATACATATAACCGCTTACCCCGCTTCAATGCTATAACCTATACTGCTTAACCGCTATAACTGCTTACCCATTAAATAATCTTATTTCAATTGATTTTTGAAGTTTTTGACAATCATTAAACATTAGCAAATATTGAATTGCAATCAAAGGCACTTATTAAAGCTTATTGGTATTAATGAATTATTGCGCTTCAGAGCTCAAAAAGCTCCATTTCGTCCACTTACGTACAGAAAATTTTTGGAATATACTTTTATCAGAATATGTAAACAATACTTTTGGCTAGGTTCAAAAGTTTTGCAGTTTTCCATGTTTTTATAGACGTTTTTTGTGAGGAATTCATTCTAATTTTCAACTCACACTAAATTTATTCAATGATTTATTGCAAATTATTGCAAAAAGTTCTGTTGAACATGCGGTTAGTTTCCTGTCACTGTTCTAATAGCAACGAAACAGGTCACAAAGCTGAACAGACGTATTGGGGTAAATTATCATTTCAGAAAAAGTTCAAAATACTTAAATATGGCCAATTGTGGTTTTTCTTGAATATAGGAATAAATCAAACAGTTCGTGGTAACGAACTGTAAGTAAGGAGCGACCCGGCTCAATAGTATTCAAAACTCTAAGAAACGGATACCAATCAATATTTTGATACCAATAGATATATCAAAAGAATGGGATTTGTCTGCCGATTTCAAATATATAAGTTTCATTAAGTTTAGTTGTATCTATCAAAAGTTACAAGCCTGAGAAGATTTGCCTTATTTCCGAAAAAAGGAAAAAAAACGCCCCCTAAAAGTCTTAGAATCTTAATGTAAATCACACCATCAGATTCAGCGTATACGAGAACCCTACTGTTAGGGTTTCAAGCTTCTATCTGCAAAAATATAGAATTTTGTATTTTTTGCCAGAAGAATCACGGATTACGGATAACGGATGAATTTTAATTTGTTTTTTCCCCAGGGGTGATCGTATCGACCCAGTGGTGCTAGAATATTGGGAGAGGGCAAAGTAGAACGTAACTTAAAAGTTCTGGTGCCCTTTTAAGTAACCAAAAAACTGGAGGGCAACTAGGCCCCCTCCCCCGCCAATCTTTTCTCAAAATCATCTGATCAAAATTTTGAAATAGCCATTTTGTTCAGCATCGTTGAAAGGCCGAATAAATATTCCTTTGGAGATATTATGACCCCCCACATCCCCTGGGGAAAGTTCTTTTAGTTACAAAATTTTCCCATTGTTTACATATAGTATTTGTTATTGAAAAGTATGCATACATTTTGGGGTGGGGGGGGGGGGTAATTTTCTACTGGTAGTATTTTCAACGGGGATAAATTTCCATAGGGAGGGAAGTTTCCAGGGAGTGAATTTTCCAGGGAAAATTTTTCACTGAGGGAATTTGAAAAAATTTATATACGAAATTCTATTTAATTGTATTACATTATCTTTGCCAGCTCAATTTTGCATGTGGATAAATTCCGCGGGAATTATCCGGGAGCTATTTTCCGCTTTTTTTTATTTCCGGAAAAAAATTCAACGGAAGGGGGGTATCTCCTGAGTGATTAAGAACCCGATTAGAATTTAAACTCTTTTTACAAATGAAAGTATACTAAGTAGAGTGTTTCATGCTGAATCGTCTGCAAGACATTTTTTGCGGGAGGGGGGGACTTTCAGCGAGGATTGAACTGTCTCAAAGAAACTTGACGGAGGGAGCACACTATACGTTGGATGAAATTTCAGGGGGGAGTTTCCTGTGAAGGGAGGGGGATATATTTAATGGAAAGGTGAGCCAGATTTACCGTCATTATTTGAAAAACGATCAGAAATTAAATAAATAAAACTAGATTTTTTAACTGAAAGTAAAGAGGAACATTAAAACTCAAAACGAAGAGAAATTATTCCGTATACGAAGGGTCTCCCCTTTTCAATGCCGCTATAGCGTAAAGAGAAAGGTATTGAAAAGAGGCTAACCCTTCGAAGACGGAAAATTTTCCGCTTCTCATAATTACACTCATTACACTAATTAAGTAAAAAAAAGTTTTTTTTAACAAAAAGTAGGGAGAAATCATAATACTTTTAATTATTATTTTACAATCATAAGAAATTCTTAAAGATTTTTCATAGATATCTTAAGTTTCTCAAGTAATTCTCCCATTTTGTGCAGATTTGATTACCCCCTCCCCTACTTCAAAATGTGTTTACATCTTAAAATAAGTTCTGCATTATGCCTGAAATTATATTTTGTTTTCTTGTATATTAATATATACCCTAGTTCTATATACCCTGTATACCCTTTATATCCTATACCCTATTTCTATCTTTAAACTCATTTTCATAAGCTTTGTTTAAAAATTTTGATCGGATTATTTTTTTTATACAAAATTCCAATTCAACGATACGCTGAATCTGATGGTTTGATTTTCATTAAGATTTTATGACTTTTAGGGGGTGTTTCCCCCTTTTTCAGAAATAAGGAAAATACTCTCAGGCTCGTAACTTTTGATGGGTTTAACTTTTGAGACTAAACTTGATGAAATTTGTATATTTAAAATAAGCATAAAAATCCAATTTTTTTATGTATCTATTGGTATCCAAATTCTATTTTTTAGAGTTTCGGTTACTATTGATCCGGGTTGCTCTTCCACTCCCTTCATGGAAATTCTCTTCCCCCATGAAAAATTCCTCCCTGGAAAGATCCTCCCACGTAACCCTCGACCCCCCATCAGAAGAAAAAATCCTAAGACTTCTGTATACTTCCCAATAACCAATACTATATATACTTTATGTGTAAGGAGGCCTTATTTTTGTGTAACTTGGGTAACACAATTTCAGTAAAAGTTGGAATCCCCTTTGCTCCAACAGATCAGAAATAAACTGACAATTTCAGATTAGATAAATTGTGAAAATACCTTTTCTTTGTACACAGCCGTAAATCTTGAAAAGACATTTATTTGTTTCAGCATCGAACGACATTTGAACGTATAATAAATATTTGAAGACCCAATCTAGACCAGTTTTGTATAAAACAGAGAAGAATGTCCTAAATTGTAACAACGTTGCAAGCTTTAGAATCAAGGCCTCAAAATACAAGGAAAACTACTTTTTAACAAACCGGTTGATGATTGGCTAAAAGGACGGAACGGAAAGGTTGCTAAGCGAGTCAAAATCAAGTGCCAAATTGAATAAAATGTACAGATTAGAGACAAATTGGTGTAGTCTTAACTTCTGGAGCTGGGAACTGAGTGAGTTTTCTTCCTTTATAAATAGGATAAAGGCTACTACTAGTCTGTCTAAATTTCATTTGAATATAATACCTGAATAAAGCAGTGAATTTCTGAAACACTCCTGTCACTAGGCCCAAATCTAAGATCATATTTGAATTAAATTAACACTAACATCTTTTGAGCCACTTGGACTTAAACGTTAGTTAGGGCAAAAATTCCCCTTTGAGGGTTGCCAATTGATTTACAAAGGGTTTGAATCTAACTGATAGTTGAGGTAACCCTGAGATCCTGTGTGATTAATTAAAGGATAGGTGATCTAATCAAAATTGATTAGAGGCGAAAAATACCCACGCAAATAAATTTGTTCTCTTATTAGATTTTAATTCTATTTTAGTGATTGGTTTGATAGTTCCGTTTGCATATTTCACTTAGTCAAGCCTCGAGCCGTCTAAACGAAGGATAGCATTTTTAAAGGCTAAAATAAGCTAAAATTAATTTCTTCCCAAAAACTTAAACTTGTGGAAGAAGCTTCGAATAACCAAAGGTATAGGAGAGGAAAAACCCTAGACAAGTAGTCAACGTTAGGAGAGCCTTTGTGCTTCCCCCTTTTTTCCAGGCTAGTGTCTCTTGGAACTTAGCCTAGTATTTATAAAATATCTTACACCCAGAAAATTGGAACTCTCTAGACAGTAGTTTTGCTAACCTCCTTGTGGATTCTCTGAAGGTATACGGATGAGGACCTTATTCCCCTATTGGTCGTTCTTTCATTTCGTTAATCCTGTACCGATAGTAAATAAAAAGGTGGTCTCGATATTATTCAGAGATGCTAGGTAAAAAGGAGAATAATATTGTCAATCTAAGAATTTCAAGTCCTTTCTGTCTAGGAAAATTCAATCAAGGGTTTCCTTGTTGAAGTTAAAGTTTATCAAAGGTCTGAGGAACACTAATTCTTTTTACAAGAAATAATTATAGGATACTTTGATTTGGGTTAAACTGATAAATTATTATCTAATCAAGTATGATTATTCTGAGTTTTGGCTTGTCTTAGAAGCAATAATTTAAACTAAAGCATTATAATACCCCAGGACTCAAGCCTTGACTACCTATTCAAGCGTAACTCTTTCAATTAGAAATATTCGATAGCCCTAAACTAAAATAACCAATTTTCGTGGTGAACGGCATGGACTATAGAGGATACCTCCTTGACGACGGACTTACACGCAATATAAGATTAGCCAACCCTAAGGAGAGCTATTGGAAGGGTTTATTATAATACGATTTACAACATTTTCCCCTTTTTATTTACTTAAATGACAAATTTTAGTTGTCACCGGATTTTTGTACTGATTTCGAAAAACATCGCCTCAGTTTATCACGCTACCACTTCTAGTCCTAAAAAGTAGGGCAATATTACAACTGGTGACAGCAGTACTCAAGTTCGCTGCAACTTTCGTTTGAGGGGTAATATTAATTAAAATTATATATTTTGGTAAAATTTAGTCCTCTGTTCCTCCCAAGAAGGTGTGTGTTCAGTTTGTTTGACGGTAATCATCAGGCCTAGCAGTGACAGAAAAATATGAAAAAATGTTCATTTGAGTAACAAATTTAAATAACTTGACTTGAAAAGAAGTTTAGGCAGCTTTTACCTTCCTAGAACTCTTTCTTTCTACTCTTTTTTTGTTTGTTACAAGTTCCAGTGTCCGTATCGTCTGTAGTTTAATTAAATCCTTTTTAACGATAGTACGATAAGTTAATCATCTCTAAGAATGTGTAATCATAATACTAGCCTTGAGGGTTATTTTAAATCAAGATATTGAGCTATTTCTCACACAATTTATAAACAAACTCATTTTAGAGATTTAAACCAATTTAAGGATTCAAAACGTTAGTAGGAAACAGCAGGAGGTCCGAACGGGGCACCATATATGGGCATGTTATCATGGTTTTTCTCACTGAGAATGTTTGCTCTGATATTACTTTCATTTTACTTTCTAAAGGGTGCCTAAAAAATAACGCAGGATTTGAAAAGCCGGATCACTGATCTACTTTGGTCCACCGTTCTTACTGATTGAATCCTTGTACAATCTGGTTTCTAGAAGATGCAGCATGTCTGCCTTATTGCTAATAAGCTTTTGCTGTGGCTTGGGGTTTTGGGAGGAGCTACTATGACTCTTTAATCATGCAGAATGTAAGTACGTGTATGATTACAGTTCAAGCAGGGTGTTTGAGTGGTAGGCATGTGTGGAGGTGTTAGAGCCAACATCAAATGTGACTATGTCCTGTGGGGTAAAAAAAAATGGAAAAAGGCGCTTATCATTCACAGTTTACCTTTTTTCTGAGACTTGGCTCACCTTTAACATCCTCTGATTTGGTATGATACTCCTACTGCACGCCCTGAGAGTGGCCCAGCCGTATGCAAAAGGAAAGGCTCAAATATCGGGCAGGTGTGCCACTGACATTACCTTAAACTGCCCTACATCTAGCAATTACGGTGGTCCTATAGATTTGGGGTAAGTGGTGAGGTGAGGAGTAATATCTGAAGCATCCTACACAGTTCGCCATGGTTTTATACACCAGTCTTTATCAACTGACTTTTTGAAAACCTCAAAACTAGGGATAGTCATTTTTTTTTTTTTTTTTAATAAGGTAATTCCACATGTTCATGATACCGTTTGAGAAGCAGTTGTCTTTTAATTTCGTGTTTGATTTTATTTGAAATACTCCGTCGGTTGGCCTTTTGCTCTGGTAGTATTATCCAACTGGAAGGTGGATTCTCCAGAACTTAGTAGCTTGTAGGTCATGATAACATCTTGCCTTTTTCTTCTTTAGCTGAGGGCGGGAAGCTTAGTCTCTCAAGACTTTATATATAATCGATTCATGTCTGTTATGTAATTGGCGAGACGTCTTTGTGTCGATTCATGTGCCTCCTGGCATTCCTTGCTGTGGTGGGTGCACTACGCATGCCAGCCTCCATTCCAGGGTGATTTAAGCTTTATACCTGATGTTTGCTTACTCTTGCTACAGCTTTCTCTGC
>JAPEVW010000033.1:1082500-1085000 GCA_027921565.1 Artemia sinica
GCAAGGCTGTGCCCTCAGTTTTAGCGAACTCTAAAGCCAAACTTATCGAAAAGAAATATTTTGGTCTATTAAAGGGTATAGGCACTGATTACGATATCTCTCGCCTTACTGAATACCCTGGAGTCTCTGACGTAACAAGGCTTGGAACTTCCCATGCACTCAGAATTTCGTTTGTAGATGTTGCAACTAAGATCAATGCCATTAAAACTGGATTGAAAGTTGATTATGAATTTTTGCGCGTTTTTGAGTCTTTTCAGATCCCGCGTTGTTGCCATAGATGCCGTTCTCCTGACCACGTAGTTGCCAATTGCAGAAGCCCAGTCGTGAAATGCTCCCGATGCTCCGATCCCCACGAATCATCAAAGGACTCTCCCTGTCAGTTGTCCCTTAAATGCGCTAACTTTGGTGGAGACCATGTGTCATATAGTTTGCGATGTCCCAAGTTGCGTGCTATTGCTACCAAAGGTATTGCCAAATGATATCTTTGCCTATCTCTATTTGTTCTTTTAATATTAATGGGACCAAAGATAAGGACATTTGTATTGATAATCTTCTTGATACATTTGATGTAGTCCTTTTTCAAGAACATTTATGGCCGGCTGTGAGCGTAAATTTCCTTCGACGTAGCCCCGGCCACATTGTTTTTTCTACAAATGCCCGAAGAACTCGTGGTCGTCCCTCCGGTGGGTTGGCTTGCGTGCTGAATCGGAAACTCTCTTCCCTTTCCCCACAGTGTTACGGATCTGATGATCTTTATTTAGCCATCAGGATTGGTGATCTTGTACTAGTCAATGTTTATTTGCCGCATAATAAGAATAATCTTGGGTCATTCACCCATTTTGTTAAAGCGTGCAAAAAATTGAAAAATTTGGTATCGGGTATTGAGAAACTTGGTTATGATTGTCTACTAATGGGTGACATGAACTGTGACATGACAATGTCCTCCCCCCGATCCGATTCACTGCTCGAGTGCCTCCCCCTTGGTTTCCGGATTCTGACAAAAGATCTTCCAATTACTTACATACATGCCAGCGGCTCCCGGTCTAACCTTGACCACTGTGTATGCTCTGCTGGTGTTAGAACTTCAACTGTCCACGTTGATGAAGATGAAAGAGATTATGACCACATACCCATGTCTCTGTGTGTGTCAGTCACATCTAAACTAGTAATAAATGCTCCCCAATCTGTAGAAAAAAAGTGGTTTCAACGGCGAAATTGGAATCGTTGTGATTGGCCTCTATATGTGGCCACGCTTGCAAGCCTGCTGAGTACCATTAATGTGCCTTATAACCTCCTCTGTTGCGGAGTTACCTCACCCAGTGCTCGTTTGCAATTGAATAAGTATTATCATCAAATCGTTTTATGTTTGAAAAAAAAACCGAACAAGTAGCTGTCCCAATTGAACGTATTCGGTCCAACACGCGAAAGTTTGTTTGTAATTATGACCCTCTTTTGAAAAAAGTGAAAAATCAGGCCAAGCTATGGTTACATATTTGGATTGCTTGTGGGCGTCCCTCTCGTGGTACTGTTTTTGATATTAAACGTAAAACGAAAACGGCTTATAAAAGACAACTGCGGTCCGTCCGTGAAGCTGGAGTTAATTTTCCAAATAGTTCGAAAGAGTGGAAGTTTGTGACGAATTCTTCTAAGTTTACTGATTATAAGAGTGACAATATTCCGCAATCAGCTTGGATCCAAAATTATTCTAATATTTTTTCCCGTGTTAATTTCGCTGTACATAGCCGATATTCCCAACTCCTTGCTAAGTGCCTTCCCGAAAAAATGCAACAAAAGCACGTCCCTCCTGTGTCAGCTGAATTAATCACTGATTCGATCAGGCGGCTGAAGTCTCAGTCTATTGATATTGATGGTATAAGTGTTTTTCATTTACGGAAAGATTCTCGGGAACTTGTAAAACATTTGCAGCTACTTTTTCAAATGTGTCTTTGCTGTTTTTTAGTGCCCGATAGTTTCCTATGTGGTACTGTTACCTCAATTGTAAAGAGAGGAAAAGACGTAAATAAATGTGATTCTTATAGGCCTATTACTGTCGCCTGCAATATTAGCAAACTTTTTGAATATGTGCTTCTTCCTTATATTATTGATTTTGTGAATTATGCTGCTAATCAGTTTGGATTTAGAAAGGGGATTTCTTGTCAACATGCACATCGGGTGCTTGCTCTCCTTTTTAAGGATGCACAAACGAAAGGTCAATCATTACATATATGTGCTTTAGACATATCTAAAGCTTTCGACAGTGTTGTGCACCCTCAGGCTTTTTATTCTTTAAATCAGCTTGGTATAAACCCATCGATTATTTCTCTGCTACGTTTTTGGTATTCGAATTCATGTATGAGATTGAAATCGAATGGATGTGCTTTTGGAAATATTCCTGTTAAATGCGGGGTTAGGCAAGGAGGAGTTCTTTCGCCTCATATTTTTAATGCTTGTATTTCGAGTGTGATTAATAAGATTCCCTCCAGTTGTTTTTTTGGTTTTT
>JAPEVW010000033.1:1087500-1182500 GCA_027921565.1 Artemia sinica
AAACAAAAGTGATCAGTTTATCTGTCCTCCCCCAGGCCATTCAGCGTGTCCCCAGCTGGCCATAGGGAACGCTCTACAGATATGTAGGGTACCTCCATAGGAGGCAAGGACCAAGGGGGGACCTTGTCCCTGGGGGTCCATAATAGAATCTGGGGCACCCTCGCCCGGGGTCATAAATACAAGCGGAGGAGGAAGAAGGCCCCTCAATTGTACACTCAAAAGGGCCCACTGGTTTGTCCACAAGTCCCATGAGTTGCAAACCTTCTCCCAGTAATGGGTTAAATTGCATGGTGATACAGAACACCATCGCGGGAGTATCCTCTATAGGAGGACAACTGTGGTAGGGCGTAAGATCCAGATCTATGGACAACGGCCTCTGCAAAGGGCTGCCTCGACCTTTTCGGGGTACCTGCAAGACAGGGGACCTTGCGGTTAACTCTATTCCCACTTGAGGAGTGGCGCCCCTCGAGAAAATTATAGCCTAGTAAACGACACAGCATTCGCACGGGATTCTGACTAATGGACAATTCTTCTGGGATTGGTATGTTTTGATGGGAGTCTTTGGGCTGAAAAACCTCTTCCTAGCTAATTTATCTATTACGGGTTGCCTCCCCGTAGTAGCATAATATTTGTAGGCATGAATATATAATGAGTCGGAGGTAATAGGCTTGAGATTGTCTGTGCAGGATTTCGACTCTTGTTGATAGAAGAGCATCGCCAAGTGCTGAAAACCATGTTGTGACCAAGATGGGCCCAGGATTGCACAAAGCCTCCATTCATGGAGGTCCCAGGGACTTCTTGCTGTCTGGTTCTAAGCCGGCTTAAGCACTTCGGTGTAGACTTGAGAAGATATGTGATCCCCGTCCTGCACTGGTATCCGGGATCATTGCTTTTCCTGAGGCGAAAATAATTTCAATGATTTAAAGAACATGAAAATTGGAATTTGGAATGTTACGACATTAAAAAATGACTATCGTATCGACATTTTGACTGACGAATGCAGACGATTCGAACTGGATTTATTAGGAGTTTCAGAAACTCATATCTCAGGGGTAGGAAGCATGAAATTAGGTGATATAGAATTTGTTTACTCAGGCAGGAAGGATGGGGTACATAGACAGGGAGTAGGCCTCATGATGAATAAGGAAGCTGCTAAGTCTTGTTTAGGCTGGGAAGGTATTAATAATAGAATACTAATTGCTCATTTTATGACTAGAAAGTTCAAGGTATCAGTTATAGTAGTATACGCCCCTGTAGAACTGACTGACGGAGATACTAGTGACTCAGATGAATTTTACTTACAGTTACAGGAGCAAATAGACAAGGTCCCAGGTAGAAATATGATTTTATTACTGGGAGATTTTAACGCCCAGGTTGGTAGAAATAGGGATAGATGGTTTCCCAGCTTAGGTAAATTTGGTGTAGGAAAAGAAAACAGTAATGGATACAGACTTTTGCAATTTTGTAGGTATAACAATCTAGTTATAACCAATACGGTGTTTGGTCATAAAATGGCTCATAAGCTAACATGGTATTCACGTGATGGTAAGACAGCAAACCTTATTGATTATGTTATAGTAAACCGAAGACTGTCAGGATCAATACAAGATACTAGGGAATATAGGAGTGCTGTTATTAATGTTAAAAGTAAAGATCACCATCTAGTAGTGTCAAGGGTTAATTTAAAGCTTAAATATCGGAAGGGTAATTACCTCCCGGGAAGTTATGATGTTAGTAGACTCCAGGATGAGAATTTGAGAGAATTTTCCAGGAACAGTTGAATACTAAACTTGAGAGTTTAAAATTTGATAATGTGGAAGATGGTTGGAGTAATTTTAGACAAATAATTTGTGAAGTTGCTGAAGGTGTATTAGGGAAGAAAGCTAGAACTGCAGCTAAGAATATTAGTGAAAAAGCTTTATGTTTAATAGAAAGGAGAAAGGACTTGTACAAGAATTATCTGAGTGATAAATCGTATGAAAACAAAAGAAATGTAAAGAAAGTGGAGAAAGCATTGAAATATGAACTAAGGAGGTGTGAAGTGGAGGCCATGGATAAAATTGCCGAAGATCTGGAAGATGCAGCTAGACGGCATAATAGTAAAATATTGTACTGGCACGTTAACAAATTGAGAGGTAGTAGTCAATCCGGACTTGTCCCAGTTAAAGATAGGAATGGGGTGGCAATTAGCGATAAGGAAAAAGCTAAAGCGAGATGGGCCGAACATTTTGAGAACTTGCTTAACCGAGATAGAGTTGCAGAAAAAAATATAGAGGAAAATGAAAAAGTTTGTGATACCTTGGATGTGAAGGAAGATTTGTTTTGTGAGGAGGAATTAGCAACAGTACTAAATGGATTAAAGAATAATAAGGCTCCAGGTGCTGATAGGGTGGTAATTGAGTTTCTTAAATATGGTGGCTCAGAGGTTAGAAATAAGTTATTGAAGATTATGAATATGATTTTTGAAAAAGGGGAAGTACCTAACGATTTTAGGAAAACCTTAATTAAGCCACTTTATAAGAAAAGTGATAAAAGTGAGTGTGTTAATTATCGAGGCATTAGTCTGATCTCTTTAGGTAGCAAATTGCTTAGTAATATGATACTGTTTAGACTGAGAGATCCCGTAGACAGAGTTTTAAGAGAAGAGCAGTGCGGTTTTAGAAAAGGTAGAGGATGTGTCGACCAAATTTTCACTCTTAGGCTAATAATTGAGAAGTGCCTGAGTTTTCAAACACCTTTGGTCCTCAGTTTTATAGATTATGAGCAAGCGTTCGATTCTGTTGATAGAAGAGCTTTAGTAAAGGTTTTATCCTTGTATGGTATACCAGACAAATACATTAAAGTGATTAGTGCTATGTACGAGAATAACACTGCTGCGGTTAAGGTAGGAAATGAGGTTAGCAGCTGGTTTTTTATTAAATCAGGAGTTAAGCAGGGATGTGTTCTATCCCCCTTTATATGGATTATTTTGATGGACTTTGTTTTAAAGAGCACAGGAAAGGCAATGGGAGACCACGGAATCAAATGGGGAGGAAAAAGTCTCCTGGACTTGGATTATGCTGATGATTTAAGCATCCTAGATGAAAGTGTGAGCAAAATGAATGAAGTTTTAGAGGTTTTGCGAGTTCAGGGTGCTAGTATTGGTTTGAAAATTAATGTTAGGAAGACTAAGTCACTAAGGCTAGGAATAAGTGAAGATGAAAAGGTGACGTTGGATAATGAAAAGATTGATCAGGTGGGCAGCTTCACTTACCTTGGTAGTATTATTAGTAAAGATGGTGGGAGCAGTGAAGATGTTAAAAATAGAATAGCCAAGGATCAGGGTGTTTTTTCACAGTTAAAAAAAGTCTGTAAGAATAGGAAGATAAGTATGCAAACCAAGATTAGAATATTAGAAGCTACAGTGCTGACCGTGGTCAAATATGGCTCTGAAGCCTGGACGCTCCAAAAAGCGGATGAAGATTTGCTAGATGTTTTCCAGAGAAATTGCTTAAGAATGGTTCTGGGTACCCGGCTGACTGACTGTATTTCAAACAATAGGCTATACGAAAAATGTGGTTCAATACCGCTCTCTAGGTCTATAGTGAAAGAAAGGTTGAGGTGGTTAGGGCATGTTGTGCGGATGAAGGATGACAGATTGCCGAAGATTGTTCTTTTCAGCCAACCATCTAGAGCGAAACGGAAAGCAGGTCTCCCCCGTCTGGGGTGGGAGGACGTCATAAAGAAAGATTTAAAGGAAATGGGAGCTTCGTGGGCGGGTTTAAAAAGGGCGGCTTTAAATAGATTGGGGTGGAGGAGGAGCGTGCGTAGCTGTGTTGGCCTCAGGCGGCTTGGTGCTGCGGTGAGTTGTTAGTAGTAGTAGTAGTAGTAGTAGTTTTCTCACTGTTGATGGATGTAGACATATGGTTATTGGATGTTTCTTGGATGGTTATTTGTGTTGGTCAATTTATTTGTTGTTTTCTTGGATGTCAACATAAGTCCAACAACAACTTGGATGTCAACAACAATTGCTGGATGTTTCTTGGATGGTTATGTGTGTTGGTCAATTTATTTGTTGTTTTCTTGGATGTCAACATAAGTCCAACAACAACTTGGATGTCAACAACAATTGCTGGATGTTTTCTTAGATGTCAACAACAATTGCTGGATGTTTCTTAGATGACAAAAACAATTGCTGGATGTTTCTTGGATGTCAACATCCGGTTGGAATACTATGTTAACAAAGTGACATCATCAGATAAGGAAATTTCAATATTGGAAAATTCTTATCCGAGAGTTGAAAATACAGACAGAAAAAGATAACTGATTAACACAATTTCTCCATGAGACAAGATAAATTTGAAAGCAGAAACGAAAATGGTAAACCATCTGAGGGAATGCTAACTCCTATTTAGAGAAACATATTGTTTTTTATTTGGGCCATTCTCGACTGTGTTCGGTATAATACACAACTACTATTTGAACAGTGTTGTAAGGTCTCCAACCCGAAATGGTCCCCGAGGCCCCCCGGGCCCCAAAGAGCCCCTCTCCCTCCCCTCTCCTACCCCAAAGGGCTCCCCAGGCCCCCAAAGGTCCCCCAGGCCCAAAAGAGCCCCCTACCTCCCCCTCCAATCCCCCCTCCCATCCCTCCTACCTTCCCCTCCCCCTTCGCTCCCTCCACTCCTCCCCCTCCCCTCCTCCCCCACAGTTTTAGTTGATAGTTTCAGTTTGGTATTAGCTTACAGTTTTAGTTAGAGTTATAGTAGTTAAGAGTCTTAGTTTAGAGTTTAGAGTTTTACTTTAGAGTCATAGCTTAGAGTTTTAGTTAGAGTTATAGTTTAGTTTATTTTTAGTTAAGAGTTTTTGTTTAGAGTTAAGAGTCTTAGCTTGGAGTTTTAGTTCTATTTATAGTTTAGTTTAGTTTTAGTTGAGAATTTAGAGTTTTAGTTTAGAGTCTTAGCTTAGAGTTTTTGTTAGAGTTATAGTTTAGGTTAGTCTTAGTTAAGAGTTTTAGTTTAGATCTATAGTTTAGTTTTAGTAAAGACTTTTAGTTTAGAATTGTAGTTTTATTTCAGACTTTTAGTTTAGAGTTTAGAGTTTTAGTTTAGAGTTTTTGTTATAGTTATAGTTTAGTTTAATTTTTGTTAAGAGTTTTAGTTTCGAGTTATAGTTTAGTTTTAGTTAAGTTTTAGTTTAGAGTTTCAGTTTGGTATTAGCTTACAGTTTTAGTTAGAGTTATAGTAGTTAAGATTTTTAGTTTAGAGTTTAGAGTTTTACTTTAGAGTCATAGCTTAGAGTTTTAGTTAGAGTTATAGTTTAGTTTAGTTTTAGTTAAGGGTTTTTGTTTAGAGCTTAGAGTCTTAGCTTAGAGTTTTAGTTAGAGTTTAGAGTTTTAGTTTAGATTCTTAGCTTGGAGTGTTAGTTCTATTTATAGTTTAATTTAGTTTTAGTTAAGAGTTTTAGTTTAGATCTATAGTTTAGTTTTAGTAAAGACTTTTAGTTTAGAATTGTAGTTTTATTTCAGACTTTTAGTTTAGAGTTTAGAGTTTTAGCTTAGAGTTTTAGTTAGAGTTAGAGTTTAGTTTAGTTTTAGTTAAGAGTAGTTTAGTTTTAGTTAAGAGTTTTAGTTTAGAGTTTCAGTTTGGTATTAGCTTACAGTTTTAGTTAGAGTTATAGTAGTTAAGATTTTTAGTATAGAGTTTAGAGTTTTACTTTAGAGTCATAGCTTAGAGTTTTAGTTAGAGTTATAGTTTAGTTTAGTTTTGGTTAAGAGTTTTTGTTTAGAGTTTAGAGTCTTAGCTTAGAGTTTTAGTTAGAGTTGAGAGTTTTAGTTTAGAGTCTTAGCTTAGAGTTTTAGTTCTATTTATAGTTTAGTTTAGTTTTAGTTGAGAATTTAGAGTTTTAGTTTAGTTTTAGCTTATAGTTTTCGTTTGAGTTATAGTTTAGTTTAGTTTTAGTTAAGAGTTTTAGTTTATATCTCTAGTTTAGTTTTAGTTAAGAGTTTTAGTTTAGAGTTGTAGTTTTAGTTAAGAGTTTTAGTTTAGAGTTTAGAGTTTTTGTTAGAGTTATAGTTTAGTTTAATTTTTGTTAAAAGTTTTAGTTTAGAGTTAAGAGTAGTTTAGTTTTAGTTAAGAGTTTTAGTTTAGAGTTTCAGTTTGGTATTAGATTACAGTTTTAGTTAGAGTTATAGTAGTTAAGAGATTTAGTTTAGAGTTTAGAGTTTTAGTTTAGAGTCTTAGCTTAGAGTTTTAGTTAAGAGTTTTTTGTTTAGAATCTTAGCTTAGAGATTTAGTTAGAGTTTAGAGTTTTAGTTTAGAGTCTTAGCTAAGAGTTTTAGTTCTATTTATAGCTTAGTTTAGTTTTAGTTGAGAATTTAGAATTTTTGTTAGAGTTATAGTTTAGTTTAGTTTTAGTTAGGAGCTTTAGTTTAGATCTCTAGTTTAGTTTTACTTAAGAGTTTAGTTTCGAGTTTATAGTTTTGGTTTACAGTTTCACTTTACAGTTTTAGATAGAGTTATAGTTTTAGTTTAGTTTCAGTTAAGAGTTTTAGTTTAGATATTGGAGTGTTAGTTTTGAGTCTTAGCTTAGAGTTTTAGTTAGAGTTATAGTTCAGTTTAGTTTTAATTCAGAGATTTAGTTTAGAGTCTTAGCTTAGAGTTTTAGTTAGAGTTTAGTTTAGTTTTAGTTAAGAATTTTAGTTTAGAGGTGTTGTTTAGTTTTAGATAAGAGTTTTAGTTTAGAGTTTAGAGTTTTCGTTGCACTTTTAGTTTAGTTTAGTTTTAGATAAGACTTTTAGTTTAGAGTTTCAGTTTGGTATTAGCTTATAGTTTTTTTATAGTTTAGAGTCTTATCTTAGAGTTTTATTTTGGGTTTAGAGTTTTAGTTTAGAGACTTAGCTTAGAGTTTTAGTTCTATTTATAGTTTAGTTTAGTTTTAGTTGATAAATTAGAGTTTTAGTTTAGAGTCTTAGCTTAGAGTTTTTGTTAGAGTTATAGTTTTAATTAGGAGCTTTAGTTTAGGTCTCTAGTTTAGTTTTACTTAAGAGTTTTAGTTTAGAGTTTATAGTTTTAGTTTACAGTTTTACTTTAGAGTTTTAGTTAGAGTTATAATTTTAGTTTAGTTTTAGTTAGGAGTTTTAGTTTAGATATTGGAGTTTTAGTTTTGAATCTTAGCTTAAAGTTTTAGTTAGAGTTATAGTTTAGTTTAGTTTTAGTTTAGAGTCTAGAGTTTTAATGTAGAGTGTTAACTTAGAGTTTTAGTTAGAGTTATAGTTTACTTTAGTTTTAATTAAGAGTTTTAGTTTAGACTTATAGTTTAGTTTTAGTTAACAGTTTTAGTTTAGAGTTGTTGTTTAGTTTTAGTTAAGAGTTTTAGTTTTGAGTTTTAGTTTAGTTTAGTTTTAGTTAAGAGTTTTAGTTAGAGTTATAGTTTAGTTTTAGTTAAGAGTCTTGAGTTTCAAGTTAGACTCTCAACACTTGGAGTTTTAGTTAGAGTTATATTTTATTTTAGTTTTAGTTAAGTGTTTTTGGACTTGTAGTTTAGTTTTAGCTAAACGTTTTAGCTTAGAGTTTTAGACTAGAGTCATAGATTAGAGTTTTTCCTTGCACTTTTAGTTTAGTTTAGTTTGAGATAAGAGTTTTAGTTTAGAGTTTCAGTTTGGTATTAGCTTACAGTTTTAGTTAGAGTTATAGTAGTTAAGAGTTTTAGTTTAGAGATTAGAGTTTTAGTTTAGAGTCTTAGCTTAGAGTTTTAGTTAGAGTTATAGTTTATTTTAGTTTTAGTTAAGAGTTTTTGTTTCGAGTTTAGAGTCTTAGCTTAGAGTTTTAGTTAAAGTTTAGAGTCTTAGCTTAGAGATTTAGTTCTATTTATAGTTTACTTCAGTTTCAGTTGAGAATTTAGAGTTTTAGTTTAGAGTCTTAGCATAGAGTTTTTGTTAGAGTTATAGTTTAGTTTAGTTTAGATATTGGAGTTTAAGTTTGAGTCTTAGATTAGAGTTTTAGTTATAGGTATAGTTTAGTTTAGTCTTAATTCAGAGTTTTAGTTTAGAGGCTTAGCTTAGAGTTTTAGTTAGAGTTTTAGTTTAGTTTAGTTTTAGTTAAGAACTTCAGTTTAGAGGTGTTGTTTAGTTTTAGATAAGAGTTTTACTTTAGAGTTTAGAGTCTTAGTTAGAGTTATAGTTTAGTTTAGTTTCAGTTTAGAGTCTAGAGTTATAATTTAGAGTGTTAACTTAGAGTTTTAGTTAGAGTTATAGTTTACTTTAGTTTTAGTTAAGAGCTTTAGTTTAGACTTGTAGTTTAGTTTTAGTTTTAGTTAAGAGTTTTAGTTTAGAGTTGTTGTTTAATTTTAGTTAAGAGTTTTATTTTAGAGTCGTAGTTTAGTTTAGTTTTAGTTAAGAGTTTTAGTTAGAGTTATAGTTTAGTTTCGTTGTAGTTCAGAGTTTTGAGTTTCAAGTTAGACTCTCAGCACTTAGAGTTTTAGTTAGAGTTATATTTATTTTAGTTTTAGTTAAGTGTTTTTGGACTTGTAGTTTAGTTTTAGCTAAACGTTTTAGTTTAGAGTTTTAGCCTAGACTCATAGCTTAGATTTTTTCCTTGCACTTTTAGTTTAGTTTAGTTTGAGATAAGAGTTTTAGTTTAGAGTTTCAGTTTGGTATTAGCTTACAGTTTTAGTTAGAGTTATAGTAGTTAAGAGATTTAGTTTAGGGATTAGAGTTTTAGTTTAGAGTCTTAGCTTAGAGTGTTAGTTAGAGTTATAGTTTAGTTTAGTTTTAGTTAAGAGTTTTTGTTTCGAGTTTAGAGTCTTAGCTTAGAGTTTTAGTTAAAGTTTAGAGTCTTAGCTTAGAGATTTAGTTCTATTTATAGTTTACTTCAGTTTCAGTTGAGAATTTAGAGTTTTATTTTAGAGTCTTAGCATAGAGTTTTAGTTAGAGTTATAGTTTAGTTTAGTTTCAGTTTAGAGTCTAGAGTTTTAATTTAGAGTGTTAACTTAGAGTTTTAGTTAGAGTTATAGTTTACTTTAGTTTTAGTTAAGAGCTTTAGTTTAGACTTGTAGTTTAGTTTTAGTTTTAGTTAAGAGTTTTAGTTTAGAGTTGTTGTTTAATTTTAGTTAAGAGTTTTATTTTAGAGTCGTAGTTTAGTTTAGTTTTAGTTAAGAGTTTTAGTTAGAGTTATAGTTTAATTTCGTTTTAGTTCAGAGTTTTGAGTTTCAAGTTAGACTCTCAGCACTTGGAGTTTTAGTTAGAGTTATATTTCATTTTAGTTTTAGTTAAGTGTTTTTGGACTTGTAGTTTAGTTTCAGCTAAACGTTTTAGCTTAGAGTTTTAGACTAGACTCATAGCTTAGAGTTTTTCCTTGCACTTTTAGTTTAGTTTAGTTTGAGATAAGAGTTTTAGTTTAGAGTTTCAGTTTGGTATTAGCTTACAGTTTTAGTTAAAGTTATAGTAGTTAAGAGTTTTGGTTTAGAGTTTAGAGTTTTAGTTTAGAGTCTTAGCTTAGAGTGTTAGTTAGAGTTATAGTTTAGTTTAGTTTTAGTCAAGAGTTTTAGTTTAGAGTTCAGAGTCCTAGCTTAGAGTTTTGGTTAGAGTTTAGAGTCTTAGCTTAGAGATTTAGTTCTATTTATAGTTTACTTCAGTTTCAGTTGAGAATTTAGAGTTTTATTTTAGAGTCTTAGCATTTGTTAGAGTTAGAGTTTTTGTTAGAGTTATAGTTTAGTTTAGTTTAGATATTGGAGTTTAAGTTTGAGTCTTAGCTTAGAGTTTTAGTTAGAGTTATAGTTTAGTTTAATTTTAGTTAAGAGTTTTAGTTTAGACTTCAGAGTTTTAGTTAGAGTTATAGTTTTAGTGTAGTTTTAGTTAAGAGTTTTAGTTTAGATATTGGAGTTTTAGTTCTGAGTCTTAGCTTAGAGTTCTAGTTGGAGTTATAGTTCAGTTTAGTTTTAATTCAGAGTTTTAGTTTAGAGTCTTAGCTTAGAGTTTTAGTTAAAGTTTCAGTTTAGTTTAGTTTTAGTTAAAAATTTTAGTTTAGAGATGTTGTTTAGTTTTAGATAAGAATTTTAGTTTAGAGTTTAGAGTTTTAGTTAGGGTTTTAGTTTAGTTTAGTTCTAGTTTAGAGTCCAGAGTTTTAATTTAGAGTGTTAGCTTAGAGTTTTAGTTAGAGTTATAGTTTACTTTAGTTTTAGTTAAGAGTTTTAGTTTAGAGTTGTAGTTTAGTTTTAGTAAAGAGTTTTAGTTTAGAGTTGTAGTTTAGCTTTAGTTAAGAGTTTTAGTATTAGAGTTTAGAGTTTTAGCTTAGAGGATTAGCTTAGAGTTTTTGTTATAGTTATAGTTTAGTTTAGTTTCAGTCAAGAGTTTTTGTTTAGACTTCAGAGTTTTAGTTTAGAGTTTAGAGTTTTAGTTAGAGTTATAGTTTAGTTTATTTTTTTTAATAATTTTTTTTTAGGTTATCATGAGCACTCATGATAACCTAACCTAACTTAAACGCGGAGAAACCTAACTTTTTGTATGTAAACCGCAATAAAAATATTCCAAGTCTAGCAGTTCAAAGAAAAAATATGTTCAACACCTAACGTTTAGCTAAAACTAAACTAAAAGTCCAAAAATACTTAACTAAAACTAAAATAAAATATAACTCTAATAAAACCCTAAGTGCTGAGAGTCTAACTTGAAACTCTAGACTCTGAATTACAACTAAACTAAAACTAAAATAAAACTATAACTCTTACTAAAACTCTAAAGTAAAACTGTAATCTGAAACTATAAACTCTAAACTAAAACTCTTAAGTAAAATTAAACTAGAGATCTAAACTAATGCTCCTAACTAAAACTAAACTAAACTCTAACACTAAACTAAAACTAAAGTAAACTATAGCTCTAACTAAAACTCTAAGCTAACACTCTAAATTAAGACTCTAGACTCTAAACTAAAACTAAACTAAACTATAACTCCAACTAAAACTCTAAGCTAAGACTCTAAACTAAAACTCTAAACTCTAAAATAAAACCCTTAACTATTATAACTCTAACTAAAACTGTAAGCTACTACCAAACTGAAACTCTAAACTAAAACTCTTATCTAAAACTAAACTAAACTAAAAGTGCAAGGAAAAACTCTAAGCTATGACTCTAGGCTAAAACTCTAAACTAAAACGTTTAGCTAAAACTAAACTACAAGTCCAAATCACTTAAATAAAACTAAATAAAATATAACTCTAACTAAAACTCTAAGTACTGAGAGTCTAACTTGAAACTCTAGACTCTGAACTACAACTAAACTAAACTATAACTCTAACTAAAACTGTAAGCTAACATCAAACTAAAACTCTAAACTAAAACTATTATCTAAAACTAAACAACAACTCTAAACTAGAACTCTAACTAAAACTAAGCTAAACTACAACTCTAAACTACAACTCTTAATTAAAATAAAACTACAACTCTAAACTAAAACTCTTAACAAAAATTAAACTAAACTATAACTCTAACTAAAACTCTAAACTCTAAACTAAAACTCTGAAGTCTAAACTAAAACTCTTAACTAAAATTAAATTAAACTATAACTCTAAGTAAAACTCTAAGCTAAGACTAAGCTAAAACTCTAAACTTTAAACTAAAACTAAACCACAACTCTAAACTAAAACTCTTAACTAAAACTAAACTATAAGTCTAAACTAAAACTCTTAACTAAAACTAAAGTAAACTATAAATATAACTAAAACTCTAAGCTAACACTCTAAATTAAAACTCTAGACTCTAAACTAAAACTAAACTAAACTATATCTCTAACTAAAACTCTAAACTCTAAAGTAAAACTCTTATCTAAAACTAAACAACACCTCTAAACTAAAATTCTTAACTAATACTAAACTAAATTATAACTCTAACTAAAACTCTAAACTCTAAAGTAAAACTCTTATCTAAAACTAAACAACACCTCTAAACTAAAATTCTTAACTAAAACTAAACTAAATTATAACTGTAACTAAAACTCTAAGCTAAGATTCTAAACTAAAACTCTCAATTAAAACTAAAATAAACTATACCTCTAACTAAAACTCTAAGCTAAGTCTCAAAATAAAACTCCAATATCTAAACTAAACTAAACTATAACTCTAACAAAAACTCTATGCTAAGACTCTAAACTTAAACTCTAAATTCTCAACTGAAACTGAAGTAAACTATAAATAGAACTAAAACTCTAAGCTAAGACTCTAAACTCTAACTAAAACTCTAAGCTAAGACTCTAAACTCTAAACAAAAACTCTTAACTAAAACTAAACTAATCTATAACTCTAACTAAAACTCTAAGCTAAGACTCTAAACTAAAACTCTAAACTCTAAACTAAAACTCTTAACTACTATAACTCTAACTAAAACTGTAAGCTAATACCAAACTGAAACTCTGAACTAAAACTCTTATGTAAAACTAAACTAAACTATAAGTGCAAGGAAAAACTCTAAGCTATGACTCTAGTCTAAAACTCTAAGCTAAAACGTTTAGCTAAAACTAAACTACAAGTCCAAAAACACTTAACTAAAACTAAAATAAAATATAACTCTAACTAAAACTCCAAGTGTTGAGCGTCTAACTTGAAACTCTAGACTCTGAACTAAAACTAAACTAAACTATAGCTCTAACTAAAACTGTAAGCTAATATCAAACTAAAACTCTAAACTAAAACTCATATCTAATACTAAACAACAACTCTAAACTAAAACTCTTAACTAAAACTAAACTAAACTACAACTCTAAACTAAAACTCTTAACTAAAACTAAACAACGACTCTAAACTAAAACTCTTAACTAAAACTAAACTACAACTCTAAACTAAAACTCTTAACTAAAACTAAAGTAAACTATAACTCTAACTAAAATTCTAAGTTAACACTCTAAATTAAAACTCTAGACTCTAAACTAAAACTAAGCTAAACTATAACTCTAACTAAAACTCTAAACTCTAAACTAAAACTCTTATCTAAAACTAAACAACACCTCTAAACTAAAATTCTTAACTAAAACTAAACTAAACTATAACTAATTAAAACTCTAAACTAAGACTTTTAACTAAAACTCTAAATTAAAACTAAACTAAACTATAACTCTAACTAAAACTCTAAGCTAATACTCAAAACTAAAACTCCAATATCTAAACTAAAACTCCTAACTAAAACTAAACTAAAACTATAACTCTAACTAAAACTCTAAAGTAAAACTGTAAACTAAAACTATAAATTCTAAACTAAAACTCTTAAGTAAAAATAAACTAGAGATCTAAACTAAAGCTTTTAACTAAAACTTAACTAAACTATAACTCTAAAAAAAACTCTAAGCTAAGACTCTAAACTAAATCTCTAAACTCTAACTAAAACTCTAAGCTAAGACTCTAAACTCTAAAAAACTGTAAGCTAGTACCAAACTGGAAATCTAAAATAAATCTCTTATCTAAAACTAAACTATAAGTCTAAACTAAAACTCTTAACTAAAACTAAAGTAAACTATAAATATAACTAAAACTCTAAGCTAACACTCTAAATTAAAACTCTAGACTCTAAACTAAAACTAAACTAAACTATAGCTCTAACTAAAACTCTAAACTCTAAAGTAAAACTCTTATCTAAAACTAAACAACACCTCTAAACTAAAATTCTTAACTAAAACTAAACTAAATTATAACTCTAACTAAAACTCTAAACTCTAAACTAAAACTCTTATCTAAAATTAAACAACACCTCTAAACTAAAATTCTTAACTAAAACTAAACTAAATTATAACTGTAACTAAAACTCTAAGCTAAGATTCTAAACTAAAACTCTCAATTAAAACTAAACTAAACTATACCTCTAACTAAAACTCTAAGCTAAGACTCAAAATAAAACTGCAATATCTAAACTAAAACTAAACTATAACTCTAACAAAAACTCTATGCTAAGACTCTAAACTAAAACTCTAAATTCTCAACTAAAACTAAACTAAACTATAAATAGAACTAAAACTCTAAGCTAAGACTCTAAACTCTGAACATAAACTCTTAACTAAGACTCTAAACTCTAAACAAAAACTCTTAACTAAAACTAAACTAATCTATAACTCTAACTAAAACTCTAAGCTAAGACTCTAAACTAAAACTCTAAACTCTAAACTAAAAACTCTTAACTACTATAACTCTAACTAAAACTGTAAGCTAATACCAAACTGAAACTCTGAACTAAAACTCTTAGATAAAACTAAACTAAACTATAAGTGCAAGGAAAAACTCTAAGCTATGACTCTAGTCTAAAATTCTAAGCTAAAACGTTTAGCTAAAACTAAACTACAAGTCCAAAAACACTTAACTAAAACTAAAACTAAAATATAACTCTAACTAAAACTCCAAGTGTTGAGCGTCTAACTTGAAACTCTAGACTCTGAACTAAAAACTAAACTAAACTATAACTCCAACTAAAACTGTAAGCTAATATCAAACTAAAACTCTAAACTAAAACTCATATCTAATACTAAACAACAACTCTAAACTAAAACTCTTAACTAAAACTAAACTAAACTACAACTCTAAACTAAAACTCTTAACTAAAACTAAACAACGACTCTAAACTAAAACTCTTAACTAAAACTAAACTATAACTCTAAACTAAAACTCTTAACTAAAACTAAAGTAAACTATAACTCTAACTAAAATTCTAAGTTAACACTCTAAATTAAAACTCTAGACTCTAGACTAAAACTAAGCTAAACTATAACTCTAACTAAAACTCTAAACTCTAAAGTAAAACTGTAAACTAAAACTATAAATTCTAAACTAAAACTCTTAAGTAAAAATAAACTAGAGACCTAAACTAAAGCTCCTTACTAAAACTAAAGTAAACTATAACTCTAACAAAAACTCTAAGCTAAGACTCTAAACTAAAACTCTAAACTCTAACTAAAACTCTAAGCTAAGACTCTAAGCTCTAAAAAACTGTAAGCTAGTACCAAACTGGAAATCTAAAGTAAACTCTTATCTAAAACTAAACTAAACTAAACTAAAAGTGCAACGAAAACTCTAAACTCTAAACTAAAACTCTTATCTAAAACTAAACAACACCTCTAAACTAAAATTCTTAACTAAAAATAAACTATACTATAACTCTAACTAAAAACTCTAAGCTAAGACTCTAAACTAAAACTCTAAATTCTCAACTAAAACTAACCTAAACTATAAATAGAACTAAAACTCTAAGCTAAGACTCTAAACTAAAACTCTAAACTCTAACTAAAACTCTAAGCTAAGACTCTAAACTCTAAAAAAACTGTAAGCCAGTACCAAACTGGAAATCAAAAATAAATCTCTTATCTAAAACTAAACAACACCTCTAAACTAAAATTCTTAACGAAAACTAAACTAAACTATAACTCTAACTAAAACTCTAAGCTAAGACTCTAAACTAAAACTCTGAATTAAAACTAAACTAAACTATACCTCTAACTAAAACTCTAAGCTAAGACTCAAAACTAAAACTCCAATATCTAAACTAAAACTCCAATATCTAAACTAAAACTCTTAAGCGAAACTAAACTACAACTATAACTCTAACTAAAACTCTAAAGTAAAACTGTAAACTAAAACTATAAACTCTAAACTAAACTCTTAAGTAAAAATAAACTAGAGATCTAAACTAAAGCTCCTAACTAAAACTAAACTAAACTATAAATAGAACTAAAACTCTAAGCTAGGACTCTAAACTAAAACTCTAAACTCTAACTAAAACTCTAAGCTAAGACTCTAAACTCTAAACAAAAACTCTTAAGTAAAACTAAACTAAACTATAGCTCTAACTAAAACTCTAAGCTAAGACTCTAAAGTAAAACTCTAAACTCCAAATTAAAACTCTTAACTACTATAGTTCTAACTAAAACTGTAAGCTAATACTAAACTGAAACTCTAAATTAAAACTCTTAACTATAACTAAACTACTCTTAACTAAAACTAAACTAGACTATAACTCTAACTAAAACTCAAAGCTATGACTCTAAAGTAGAACTCTAAACTCTAAACTAGAAGTCTTAACTACTATAACTCTAACTAAAACTGTAAGCTAATACCAAACTGAAACTCTAAACTAAAACTCTTAACTAAAACTAAACTATAACTAAAACTAAAACTCTTAACAAAATCAGACTAAACTATAACTCTAACTAAAACTCTAAACTAAAACTCTAAAGTCTGAACTAAAACTCTTAACTAGAATTAAACTAAACTATAACTCTAACTAAACCTCTAAGCTAAGACTCTAAGCTAAAACTCTAAACTCTAAACTAAAACTCTTAACTAAAACTAAACTACAGCTCTAAACTCAAACTCTTTACTAAAACGAAACTACAACTCTAAACTAAAACTCTTAACTAATACTAAACTAAACTAAAATCGCAACGAAAAACTCTAAGCTAAGACTCTAGGCTAAAAATCTAAACTAAAACGTTTAGCTAATACTAAACTACAAGTCCAAAAACACTTAACTAAAACTAAAATAAAATATAACTCTGACTAAAACTCTAAGCGCTGAGAGTCTAACTTTAAATTCTAGACTCTGAAGTACAACTAAACTAAACTGTAACTCTAACTAAAACTGTAAGCTAATATCAAACTAAAACTCTAAACTAGGGAGGGGGTTCTTTGGGGGCCGGGGGAGGGGGGGCCCTTTTGGGGTCCCGAGGGGATGAAAGCTGGGGGAGGGGGAGAAGGGTAGGGGACGGACGGGAGGGGGAGGAGGGGAGGGGTTCTTTGGGGCCCGGGGTGCCCGGGAGACCCTTTGGGGTTGGGGACCTTACAACACTTTTCAAATAGTAGTTGTGTATTATACCAAACACAGTCAAGAATGGCACAAATAAAAGCAATATCTATCTCTTAATAGGAGTTAGCATTCCCTCAGATGGTTTACCATTTTCGTTTCTGCTTTCAAATTTATCTTGTCTCATGGAGAAATTGTGTCAATCAGTTATCTTTTCCTGTCTGTATTTTCAACTCTTGGATAAAAATATTCCAATATTGAAATTTCCTTATCTGATGATGTCACCTTGTTATCATAGTATTCCAACCGGATGTTGACATCCAAGAAACATCCAGCAATTGTTTTTGTCATCTAAGAAACATCCAGCAATTGTTGTTGACATCTAAGAAAACATCCAGCAATTGTTGTTGACATCCAAGTTGTTGTTGGACTTATGTTGACATCCAAGAAAACAACAAATAAATTGACCAACACACATAACCATCCAAGAAACATCCAATAACCAGATGTCTACATCCACCAACAGTGAGAAAAACCATGAAAAAACATTAAAGTGAGAAAAACCATAAAAAAACATTCTCAGTGAGAAAAACCACGAAAACAGTCCCATATATGGTGCCCCGTTCGGACCTCCTGTTAGGTTCCTACTAACGTTTCCCACACTAAGAGTTTATAAAGATAGAACCATCATGAGTTCAAATGAAAACAAAATCAAAGAGTTAGAAATTGCACTACAACAAAATCAAGAAGAGAAAATAGGAGCAGAGGAGAGTGCACAGACTAGAATAAACGCTATAGAAGATCAATATAGAGACACCCCTGTCACAAGTAGACTTCAAAAGCAATTCGTAGAACAGGCATCTCCCATCTTATTACTAATATGCCCAAATGAGATCCACTCATGGATTACGACCCTTAAACAAATACGAAGGAGTTTAGGAAAAATGATATTGCTATGATTAATCAAGCTATTTGTTACAAACGGGGAGAATTTCAAAGATTTGCAACAAGTTTCGACACTTCTAAAATCAGAAATTTAGATCATTTAGAAAGACTTCTAAAAGAAACCTCTTTACATGAAAAACCAGCTGCACAAAACCTACAAGAACTCTTATCAGAGAAAAAAATGCCATCTTAGTTGGTACATCAATTTTACTCCTGAATCAGGGGAAAAGCAATAGACTATGCAAAAAAATCTCCTGTTATAAGGGCAGATGACATAACTATTAGTATTTTCAAAAGTGGTATGCTCTCTTCCATTGGAAGAAGAGTGCTAGAACAATCTAGGGCCTTAGACAACCAGGATGAATTATTAGCGCTGGGAAAGAGATTTGAATCGATTGATTTAAATGCACGTTAAATGCAAACACAAAAATTTCATTGATTGCATTAACTACAATAAATGTCGTAAAAATATATATTAAGCGTTGTATTTATAAGCCTAAAATATTTATATATAAATATCGTAGATATACTCTAACCATTATCGTATACCTACAATGCTACACTACAGTTTAACAACATGTGCCTTAAGTGTGACCTGCGTAATATCCCCACGCAAAATTTTAACCCGTAAAAACACGTAATATTATAGGGACTTCGCAAAAATTTCTTTGGGAGCAGCGGTGGTGGACTCAAGATACAAGACTTCCCCTGGAGAACAAAGAGATAACTCCAAAGTATAATTTCGAAATATAGTAGATTATAATCACAACCCAAAGAAATGTTTGAACTGTGGAGACTCCATCTATTTTAGAATAGATATTTCAAGACCAACTAGGGGTAATTGTTCCAGGAATAAATTTAGGGAAAGAAAAAACGCTCTGATAAAATGCTGCACTTGCGGGGGTCCACATAGACAATCGGAATGTGAAAAGCCTCCAACGTGTGTCCGCTGTGGTGACACAGGATACAAAGCAAAATTTTGCTTACCTCCAGCACCTATAAACCGACCCCAAGAAAATTTAAGGGCAATTTTTGCCGAAAGTGCCGCGGCCTCCAGGCAATGGTTAGGGAACCACCAGAAGGCACAGGCCAAGATTCCGTAGTTTTTAGAAATAGATTAACGGTTAGGAGTAGGTCTAGTGTGACCGGGAGTCACGGATATGTCATGACAAGGAGTCATGTACTTCAAAGGAAAGTTGATGGGGACCCTCTTAAAGATGCAAAAAAGGGTTGCATCCACCTCTTAAGGAAGCAAAAAAGGTTTGCATCCATAGGGATGCGAAAAAGGGTTGCATTCTGGCGCGCAAAGGCTGTATATGCACATGCTCACAGTGTATTCATGGTTATGAACCTGAAATGGAGTCTCCCAGGCTAAAATGAGAAAAAGAAAGCAAGCACATTACTGAAATGGCTTCTAAAAACATGAATAGCAGGATACCGAAAATTTCCCAAAATTTGACATTTCGGGTAGAGGTCAGAACCAGAAATCTCGAATTTGGGAAAGAAAGGATATCCCTTTTTTAGGAAAAGGTTCGAAGATCTCCATTTGGTTTTCCGTGAATGGGTAATTGTACACAATGGAGGATTCTGACATAAAGAGACGTCAATTTAAGGTCATTTTACCAAAAAAACTAGTTAATGGAGTCATCCGTTTCCTGCATATGAGTCCTTTTTTTTTTGGGGGGGGGGGCGCAGATGGGAGCTGTCAAAACCTTAAAGAAATTAAGACAATGTGATGTCTTTGAAAATATGTACTGCCAGGTCGAAGAGGCAGGAAAGAATTATGACCTCTTCTAGAGAGGAGATAAAGCTAGTAATAGTTACCAAACTCTTAGAGAAAATATTTTTCCTATTCGGTAAATTGATAAAACAGGAAATTGCAACTTAGCGCGAATGGTGACCAATGCACATTTGTAAAAATATAGTAATAGCACCATCTAAGGAACATTGATAAGACTAAAACGCATTGCACATAGGATTTAGAATATTGTCTAAAATAAAAGGCACTGCCGATAGGATTTAAAATATCAATCAAATATAGGATATGGATTATCGAAATTAAATAAAACTACTCCTTGTAACGTAGCTACACACAAACTTAAACTGGTAATAATTTTTTATTTTCTTTATCCGACAAAAGAAACGAGTTCAGAATGTTCGAAAGGTTCAAGTTTTCATAAGTTGTATTTTTTATAAAGCGAACGGGTACAAATTTGTTTCCTCGTAGAATATATGTTTTATTTGCCTTTGGTTTTTCAAGTCTTCCATTTTTACTGTACCTTTTGGCACTACTAAATTCTCTTTCAAGGATTCACATATAATTTTGGAAAATGTCTCTAGTATCCTCGTCAAAGCACAGTCATAACTGTCAATAAAGGACAAGAGTTATGACTGAGCCGTCATTTTACTTGGTGACTCCAAGCTTGAATTACAAAAAAAAAAAGAAAACATGAAACTTATGAAGCATAGTTTGAATAGCTTATATTAAGGCCAAGTTGTACTCAAGTATTTTTTTAATAGCTTTTTCCAGATTCAGGATAAAAAACTAAAACGTTCTACTACATTCAGAAGACGAAATTAAACATTTACTTTCTATTTACTTTCATAATGGGTTTAGTTCAACCATTGGCCTAGATGAAGTGAGGCAAATAAGAGTTTCCTTGCATGAAAAAGGGAAAGAAGTAACAGCATACTGGACATTGACTTTTAATATTTTTACACTCTTTATATCTATAATAGGACTGCTTTTAATAGGACTGATATTCAAAAAAATAAATAAAATTATAGACAGATTATCTAGACCAAAAGTCTCGGGGGTTCCATATAGAAGTAGCACAAGAAGAGATTGAGTTACATTGATTCTTAGTAAATATGTGTTTCTTTTCTTTTATCCCTTTTAAAACGAAAATTACACTAAGATTTTAAGTTGAGGAGATTGTAAGGAGGCCTTATTTTTGTGTAACTTTGGTAACTCAATTTCAATAAAATTTGGAATCCCCTTTGCTCCAACAGATCAGAAGTAAACCGACTATTTGAAATTAGCTGAATTATTAAAATACCTTCTCTTTGTACACAATCATAAATCTAGGAAAGACATTTCTTTGTTTAAGCATCGAACGACATTTGAACCCATAATAAATATTTGAAGACCCAATCAAGAGCAGTTTGGTATAAAACAGAGAGGAATGTCCTAAATTGCTACAACATTTCAAGCTTTATAATCAAGGCCTCAAAATACTGTATAAACTACTTTTTAACAAAAGGTAGATGATTGGCTTAAAGGACAGAACGGAAAGGTCGCGAATCAAAATCAAGTACCAAATTTAATAATATGTACGGATCAGAGACAAATCGAGATAGTCTTAACTTGTGGAGCTAGGAACTGAGTGAGTTTTCTTCCTTTTGAATTAGGATAAAGGCTATCACTAGTCTGTCAAAGTGTCCTTTGAATATAATACTTTAATAAAGTAGTGAATTTCTGAAACATTGCTGTCGCTTGGCAAAAACCAAAGATCACATTTGAATTAAATTGACGCTTACATCTTTTGAGCCACTTGGACTTAAACGTTAGTTAGGGCGAAAATTCCCCTTTGAGGGTTGCCAATTGATATACAAAGGGTTTGAATCTTACTGAAAGTTGAGGTAACCCTGAGATCCTTTGTGATTATTAAAGGATACGTGATCTAATTAAAATTGATTAGAGGTGGAAAATACCCGCGTAAATAACTTAGGACTCTTATTAGATTTTTATTCTGTTTTGGTGATTGGTTTCATAGTTCTGTTTGCATATTTCACTTAGTCAAGGCTCGAGCTGTCTAACCGAAACACAGCATTTTTAAAGGTTAAAATAAGCTAAAATTAATATCCTCCCAGAAACTTAAATTTATGGAAGAAGCTTCAAGTAACCGAAGGTATAGGAGGGGGGACACTATTCAAGTAGTCAACGTTAAGAGAGCCTTTGTGCTCCCCTTTTTTTCCAGCCTAGTGTCTCTTGGAACTTAGACTAGTATTTATAAAATATCTTACACCCAGAAAATCGGAACTCCCTAGGCAATAATTTTGCTTACCACCTTGTGGACTCTCTAACGGTATATGGAAGATAACCTTATTCCCCTTTTGGTTGTTCTTTCATTTCGTTAACCCACTACCAACTGTAAATACAAAAGTGGTCTCCATGTTATACAGAGAGGCTAGGGAAGAGGGGGAATAGTATTGTCAATCTAAGAATTTCAAGTCCTTTCTGTCTAGGGAAATTCAATCAAGGGTTTCCGTGTTTAAGTTAAAGTTTATCAAAGGTCCGAGGAACACTAATTCTTTTTACAAGAAATAATTATAGGATGCCTTGATTTGGCTTAATTTGACAAATTAGTATCTAATCAAGTGTGGTTATTCCGAGGTTTGGCTCACCTAAGAAACAATAATTTGAAATAAAGAATTTAAATACCCCAGGACTCAAGCCTTGATTAACTATTCAAGGGTAATTCTTTCAATTAGAAATATTCGATAGCCCTAAAACAAGATTTTTTTTAACTGAAAGCAAGGAACGACGCTGAAACTTAAAACGAACAGAAATTATTCCGTATATGAAAGGGGCTGTCCCCTCCTCAACGTCTCGCTCTTTACGCTAAAGTTTGAATTTCTCACGACTCTATTTTTTAAACAATAACATACTTTAGCGTAAAGAGCAAGGCGTTGAGGAGGTGACAGCCCCTTTCATATAAGGAATAATTTCTGTTCGTTTTAAGTTTTGATGTCGTTCCTTACTTTCAGTTAGTAGAGAGGGAGGTGCTACTCCGATCGCTCACCCCTGCTGCCACCTACAACTTTTCTACATAGTTTAATGGGGACAGTGTCAATGACCTCTTTCTCCAAGGTTTCTTTCTCCAGGTGTGTTTTTGGCCAAGTGTCCGCTATGGGAGAATGTTATGATCTAGGAAAGAGTATTTGTTGTTGTTGTTTTTGGCCAAGTGCCCGCTAGGGAAGAATGTTATGATGTCAGGAAAGAGTATTTGCTGTTGTTGTTTTTGGCCAAGTGCCCGCTAGGGGAGAATGTTATGATCTAGGAAAGAGTATTTGTTGTTGTATGCTAGGGAAGAATGTTATGATCCAGAAATAGTATTGGTTTGCGGGCAAAGTTTAATAATGTCCGACAGGTACTGTCAATAATTAATCAAATTGTTCCCAGGCGAAGTTTAATAATGTCTGACAGGTGATGTCAAGATTGATTGATATGTCACGAAAGGATATTTAATTTATTGTTTCTAAGGGGGATTATTGATTCAAGAAAGGGGAATTAATTTGTTGTTTCCAAGGGGAATTATTGATTCACGAAAGGGGAATTAACTGTTGTTTCTAAGGGGAATTATTGATTCAAGAAATGGGAATTAATTTGATGTTTCTAAGGGGAAGGAGGGGAAGAGATATATTGATTGCGTAATCGAAGGGAGAGAATTCCCGAGAAATTGATTACATAATCGGTAGAACCCTATAAGGAGCTCGTGACGGGAATCCATTTATGGGCATAGAATGACGTAATCAAATACAATGACGTAATCGACTAAGACAATTGGATTTCTGAGAAATTTATTACATAATCGGTAGAACCCTATCAGGAGGTCCTCACGGGAATCCATTTATGGGCATAGAATGACGTAATCAACTAGGACAAATGGATTTCTGAGAAATTGATTACATAATCGGTAGAACCATATCAGAAGGTCATGACGGGAATTCATTTATGGGCATAGAATGACGTAATCGACTAAGACAAGCAAGTTACTTTCTTAATGTCCCTCCTAAACCCATTTTCCAACTTGGAGTACTTATCTTTTTCACCCACAACTATACTTTACAGCTTTTTGGATACCCCAACACCAAGAAATACTTTTCAAAAGGCATTTCAGAGCAAGTTCCTTTCTTTATGTCCCTCCTAAACCCATTTTCCAACTTGAAGTACTTATCTTTTTCACCCACACCTTAGTTATAGGTAAGAGTTTTAAGTTTTACCTTAGAGTCCTAGCTTAGAGTTTTTGTTTGAGTTCTAGTTTGGTTTAGTTTTAGTTAAAAGTTTAGAGTTTTATAGCTTAGAGTCTTAGCTTAGAGTTTTTGTTAGTTCCAGTTTAGTTTAGTTTTAGTTAAAAGTTTAGAGTTTTTTAGCTTAGAGTCTTAGCTTAGAGTTTTTGTTAGAGTTCTAGTTTAGTTTAGTTTTAGTTAAGAGTTTAGAGTTTTAGCTTAGAGTCTTAGCTTAGAGTTTTTGTTAGAGTTTTAGTTTAGTTTAGTTTTAGTTAAGAGTTTAGAGTCTTAGCTTAGAGTTTTTGTTAGAGTTCTAGTTTTGTTTAGTTTTAGTTAAGAGTTCGGTGTTTTACCTTAGAGTCTTAGCTTAGAGTTTTAGTTAGAGTTCTAGTTTAGTTTAATTTTAGTTAAGAGTTTGACGTTTTATCTTTGAGTTTTTGTTAGGGTTCTAGTTTATTTTAGTTTTAGTTAATAGTTTAGAGTTTTAGCTTAGAGTCTTAGCTTAGAGTTTTTGTTAGAGTTGAAGTTTAGTTTAGTAATAAGTAAGAGTTTAGAGTTTTAGCTTAGAGCCTTAGCTTAAAGTTTTTGTTAGAGTTCTAGTTTAGTTTAGATAAAGTTAAGAGTTTGGAGTTTTACCTTAGAGACCTAGCTTAGAGTTTTATTTTAGTTTTAGTTAAGAGTTTAGAGTTTTTTAGCTTAGAATCTTAGCTTAGAGTTTTTGTTAGAGTTCTAGTTTAGTTTAATTTTAGTTAAGAGTTTGATTTTTCACCTTTGAGTTTCAGTTAGAGTTCTAGTTTAGTTTAATTTTAGTTAAGAGTTTGACGTTTTATCTTTGAGTTTTTGTTAGGGTTCTAGTTTATTTTAGTTTTAGTGAATAGTTTGGAGTTTTAGCTTAGAGTCTTAGCTTAGAGTTTTTGTTAGAGTTGAAGTTTAGTTTAGTAATGATTAAGAGTTTAGAGTTTTAGCTTAGAGTCTTAGCTTAGAGTTTTTGTTAGAGTTCTAGTTTAGTTTAGATAAAGTTAAGAGTTTAGAGTTTTTGTTAGAGTTCTAGTTTAGTTTAGTTTTAGTTAAGAGTTTGGTGTTTTACCTTAGAGTCTTAGCTTAGAGTTTTAGTTAGAGTTCTAGTTTAGTTTAATTTTACTTAAGAGTTTGACGCTTTATCTTTGAGTTTTTGTTAGGGTTCTAGTTTATTTTAGTTTTAGTGAATAGTTTAGAGTTTTAGCTTAGAGTCTTAGCTTAGAGTTTTTGTTAGAGTTGAAGTTTAGTTTAGTAATAATTAAGAGTTTAGAGTTTTAGCTTAGAGTCTTAGCTTAGAGTGTTTGTTAGAGTTCTAGTTTAGTTTAGATAAAGTTAACAGTTTGGAGTTCTACCTTAGAGACTTAGCTTAGAGTTTTAGTTTAGTTTTAGTTAAGAGTTTAGAGTTTTTTAGCTTAGAATCTTAGCTTAGAGTTTTGTTAGAGTTTTAGTTTAGTTTAATTTTAGTTAAGAGTTTGATTTTTCACCTTTGAGTTTCAGTTAGAGTTCTAGTTTAGTTTAATTTTAGTTAAGAGTTTGACGTTTTATCTTTGAGTTTTTGTTAGAGTTCTAGTTTATTTTAGTTTTAGTTAATAGTTTAGAGTTTTAGCTTAGAGTCTTAGCTTAGAGTTTTTGCTAGAGTTGAAGTTTAGTTTAGTAATAATTAAGAGTTTAGAGTTTTAGCTTAGAGTCTTAGCTTAGAGTTTTTGTTAGAGTTCTAGTTTAGTTTAGATAAAGTTAAGAGTTTAGAGTTTTTGTTAGAGTTCTAGTTTGGTATAGTTTTAGTTAAAAGTTTAGAGTTTTTCAGCTTAGAGTCTTAGCTTAGAGTTTTTGTTAGTTCCTGTTTAGTTTAGTTTTAGTTAAGAGTTTAGAGTTTTTAGCTTAGAGTCCTAGCTTAGAGTTTTTGTTAGAGTTCTAGTTTGGTTTAGTTTTAGTTAAAAGTTTAGAGTTTTTTAGCTTAGAGTTTTGGTTAGAGTTCTAGTTTAGTTTAGTTTTAGTTAAGAGTTTAGAGTTTTTAGCTTAGAGTCTTAGCTTGAAGTTTTATTCAGATTTTTAGTTTAGTTTAGTTTTAGTTAAGAGTTTAGAGTCTTAGCTTAGAGTTTTTGTTAGAGTTCTAGTTTAGTTTAGTTTTAGTTAAGAGTTTGGTGTTTTACCTTAGAGTCTTAGCTTAGAGTTTTAGTTAGAGTTCTAGTTTAGTTTAATTTTAGTTAAGAGTTTGACGTTTTATTTTTGAGTTTTTGTTAGGTTCTAGTTTATTTTAGTTTTAGTTAATAGTTTAGAGTTTTAGCTTAGAGTCTTAGCTTAGAGTTTTTGTTATAGTTCTAGTTTAGTTTAGTTTTAGTTAAGAGTTTAGAGTTTTAGCATAGAGTCTTAAATTAGAGTTTTTTTTAGAGTTCTAGTTTAGTTTAGATAAAGTTAAGAGTTTGGAGTTTTACCTTAGAGACTTAGCTTAGAGTTTTAGCTAGAGTTTTAGTTTAGTTTAGTTTTAGTTAAGAGTTTAGAGTTTTTAGCATAGAGTCTTAGCTTAGAGTTTTTGTTTTGTTCTAGTTTAGTTTAGTTTTAGTTAAGAGTTTAGAGTTTTAGCTTAGAGTCTTAGCTTATTGTTTTTGTTGAAGTTCTAGTTTAGTTTGGTTTTAGTTAAGAGTTTAGAGTTTTAGCTTAGAGTCTTGGCTTAGAGTTTTTGTTAAAGTTGAAGTTTAGTTTAGTAATAGTTAAGAGTTTAGAGTTTTAGCATAGAGTCTTAAATTAGAGTTTTTGTTAGAGTTCTAGTTTAGTTTAGATATAGTTAAGAGTTTGGAGTTTTACCTTAGAGACTTAGCTTAGAGTTTTAGTTTAGTTTTAATTAAGAGTTTAGAGTTTTTTAGCTTAGAGTCTTAGCTTAGAGTTTCTGTTAGTGTTCTAGTTTAGTTTAGTTTTAGTTAAGAGTTTAGAGTTTTAGCTTAGAGTCTTAGCTTAGAGTTTTAGTTAGAGCTCTAGTTTAGTTTAGTTTTAGTTAAGAGTTTAGAGTTTTAACATAGAGCCTTAGCTTAGAGTTTTAGTTAGAGTTGAAGTTTAGTTTAGTTACAGTTAAGAATTTAGAGTTTTGGCTAAGAATCATAGCTTAGAGTTTTACTTAAAGTTGTAGTTTATTTAAGTTTTAAATAAGAGTTTCGAGTTTTAGCTTAGAGTCTTACCTTAGAGTTTCGTTAGAGTTCTAGTTTAGTTTAGTTTTAGTTAAGAGTTTAGAGTTTTACCTTAAAGTCTTAGTTAGAGTTTTAGTTAGAGTTCTAGTGTAGTTTAGTTATAGTTAAGAATTTAGAGTTTTAGCTTAGAGTCTTAGCTTAGAGTTTCTGTTAGTGTTCTAGTTTAGTTTACTTCTAGTTAAGAGTTTCGAGTTTTAGCTTAGAGTCTTAGCTTATAGTTTGTCTTAGAGTTCTAGTTTAGTTTAGTAATAGTTAGGAGTTTAGGGCTTTACCTTAGACTTAGAGTTTTAATTAGAGTTCTAGTTTAGTTTAGTTTTAGTTAAGAGTTTAGAGTTTTAGTTTAGAGTTTTAGTTTAGTTTTAGTTAAGAGTTTAGAGTTTTAGCTTAGAGTCTTAGCTTAGAGTTTTTGTTAGAGTTCTAGTTTAGTTTAGTTACAGTTAAGAGTTTGGAGTTTTACCTTAGAGACTTAGCTTAGAGTTTTAGTTTAGTTTAGTTTTACTTAAGAGTTTAGAGTTTTAGCTTAGAGTCTCAGCTCAGAGTTTTTGTTAGAGTTTTAGTTTAGTTTTAGTCAAGAGTTTAGTGTTTTTAGCTTAGAGTCTTAGTTTAGAGTTTTTGTTAAAGTTCTAGTTTAGTTTAGTTTTAGTTTAGAGTTTTAGCTTACACTTAGAGTTTTAATTAGAGTTCTAGTTTAGTTTAGTTTTAGTTAAGAGTTTAGAGTTTTTAGCTTAGAGTCTTAGCTTAGTTTTATTTAGAGTTCTAGTTTAGTTTAGTTCTAGTTAAGAGTTTAGAATTTTACCATAGAGTCTTAGCTTAGAGTTTTAGTTAGAGTTAAAGTTTAGTTTAGTTACAGTTAAGAATTTAGAGTTTTAGCTTAGAGTCATAGCTTAGAGTTTTACTTAAAGTTACAGTTTGGTTAAGTTTTAGTTAAGAGTTTCGAGTTTTAGCTGAGTCTTAGCTTAGAGTTTTTGTTAGAGTTCTAGTTTAGTTTAATTTTAGTTAAGAGTTTGATGTTTTACCTTTGAGTTTCAGTTAGAGTTCTAGTTTATTTTACTTTTATTTTAGAGTTTGGTGTTTTACCATAGAGTCTTAGCTTAGAGTTTTAGTTAGAGTTCTAGTTTAGTTTAGTTTTAGTTAAGAGTTTAGAAATTTAGCTTAGAGTCTTAGCCTAGAGTTTTTGTTAGAGTTCTAGTTTATTTTAGTTTTAGTTAAGAGTTTAGAGTTTTTAGCTTAGAGTCTTAGCTTAGAGTTTTTGTTGAAGTTCTAGTTTACTATAGTTTTAGTTAATAGTTTAGAAATTTAGCTTAGAGTCTTAGCTTAGAGTTTTTGTTAGAGTTGAACTTTAGTTTAGTAATAGTTAAGAATTTAGAGTTTTAGCTTAGAGTCCTAGCTTAGAGTTTTTGTTAGAGTTCTAGTTTAGTTTAGATATAGTTAAGTGTTTGGAGTTTTACCCTCGAGACTTAGCTTAGAGTTTTAGTTTAGTTTAGTTTTAGTTAAGAGTTTAGAGTTTTTTAGCTTAGAGTTTTAGCTTAGAGTTTTTGTTAGAGTTCTAGTTTAGTTTAGTTTTAGTTAAGAGTTTGGTGTTTTACCTTAGAGTCATAGCTTAGAGTTTTAGTTTAGTTTTAGTTAAGAGTTTAGAGTTTTTTTAGCTTAGAGTCTCAGCTTAGAGTCTTAGCTTAGAGTTTTTGTTAGAGTTCTAGTTTAGTTAAGTTTTAGTTAAAAGTTTAGAGTTTTTAGCTTAGAGTCTTAGCTTAGAGTTTTGTTGAAGCTCTAGTCTAGTTCTAGTTTTTAAAGCTCTAGTTTTAGTTAGGAGTTTTTAGTTTTAGCTTAGAGTCTTAGCTTAGAGTTTTTGTTAGAGTTTTAGTTTAGTTTACTTTTAGTTAAGAGTTTAGAAATTTAGCTTAGAGTCTTAGCCTAGAGTTTTTGTTAGAGTTCTAGTTTATTTTATTTATAGTTAAGAATTTAGAGTTTTTAGCTTAGAGTCGTAGTTTAGAGTTTTTGTTAGAGTTTTAGTTTAGTTTAGTTAAGAGTTTAGAGTTTTATCATAGAGTCATAGCTTAGAGTTTTTGTTGAAGTTGAAGTTTAGTTTAGTCATAGTTAAGAATTTAGAGTTTTTAGCTTAGAGTCTTAGCTTAGAGTTTTAATTAGAGTTCTAGTTTAGTATAGGTTTAGTTAAGAGTTTAGAGTTTTATCTTAGAGTCTTAGCTTAGAGTTTTTGTTGAAGTACTATTTAGTTTAGTTAAGAGTTTAGAGTTCTACTATAGAGTCTTAGCTTACAGTTTTACTTAGAGTTGAAGTTTAGTTTAGTTATAGTTAAGGGTTTAGAGTTTTAGCTTGGAGTCTTAGCTTAGAGTTTTAGATAGAGTTCTAGCTTGGTTTAGTTTTTGTTAAGAGTTTAGAGTTTTACCTTAAAGTCATAGCTTAGAGTTTAGAGTTCAAGTTTAGTTTTAGTTAAGAGTTTTACCTTAAAGTCTTAGATTAGAGTTTTAGTTAGGGTTGAAGTTTCGTATAGTCTAGTTATAGTTAAGAGTTTATAGTTTTAGCTTAGAGTCTTAGCTTAGAGTTTTAGTTAGAGTTATTGTTTAGTTTAGTTTTAGTTAAGAGTTATAGCTTAGAGGTTTAGCCTAGAATCTTAGCTTAGAGATTTAGTTAGAGTTGAAGTTTAGTCTAAACTAGCATAACCATAAAATTCCACAAAATTGCATAGAAATACCATAACCATAGGTTAGATTAGGTTAGGTTAGAGGTTAGGTTTCTCCACGTTTAAGTTAGGTTAGATTAGGTTAGCTTATCATGAGCGCTCATGATAAGCTAACCTAATCTAACCTAACTTAAACGTGGAGAAACCCTAACTAATAAACTAGAACCCTAACAAAAAGTCAAAGATAAAACGTCAAACTCCTAAGTAAAATTAAACTAAACTAGAACTCTAACTAAAACTCTAAGCTAAGACTCTAAGGTAAAACACCAAACTCTTAACTAAAACTAAACTAAACTAGAACTCTAACAAAAACTCTAAACTCTTAACTTTATCTAAACTAAACTAGAACTCTAACAAAAACTCTAAGCTAAGACTCTAAGCTAAAACTCTAAACTCTTAATTATTACTAAACTAAACTTCAACTCTAACCAAAACTCTAAGCTAAGACTCTAAGCTAAAACTCCAAACTATTAACTAAAACTAAAATAAACTAGAACTCTAGCAAAAACTCAAAGATAAAACGTCAAACTCTTAACTAAAATTAAACTAAACTAGAACTCTAACTGAAACTCAAAGGTGAAAAATCAAACTCTTAACTAAAATTAAACTAAACTAGAACTCTAACAAAAACTCTAAGCTAAGATTCTAAGCTAAAAAACTCTAAACTCTTAACTAAAACTAAACTAAAACTCTAAGCTAAGTCTCTAAGGTAAAACTCCAAACTCTTAACTTTATCTAAACTAAACTAGAACTCTAACAAAAACTCTAAGCTAAGGCTCTAAGCTAAAACTCTAAACTCTTAATTATTACTAAACTAAACTTCAACTCTAACAAAAACTCTAAGCTAAGACTCTAAGCTAAAACTCTAAACTATTAACTAAAACTAAAATAAACTAGAACCCTAACAAAAACTCAAAGATAAAACGTCAAACTCTTAACTAAAATTAAACTAAACTAGAACTCTAACTAAAACTCTAAGCTAAGACTCTAAGGTAAAACACCAAACTCTTAACTAAAACTAAACTAAACTAGAACTCTAACAAAAACTCTAAGCTAAGACTCTAAACTCTTAACTAAAACTAAACTAAACTAAAACTCTGAATAAAACTCTAAGCTAAGACTCTAAGCTAAAAACTCTAAAATCTTAACTAAAACTAAACTAAACTAGAACTCTAACAAAAACTCTAAGCTAAGACTCTAAGCTAAAAAACTCTAAACTTTTAAATAAAACTAAACCAAACTAGAACTCTAACAAAAACTCTAAGCTAGGACTCTAAGCTAAAAACTCTAAACTCTTAACTAAAACTAAACTAAACTGGAACTAACAAAAACTCTAAGCTAAGACTCTAAGCTATAAAACTCTAAACTTTTAGCTAAAACTAAACCAAACTAGAACTCAAACAAAAGCTCTAAGCTAGGACTCTAAGGTAAAACTTAAAACTCTTACCTATAACTAAGGTGTGGGTGAAAAAGATAAGTACTTCAAGTTGGAAAATGGGTTTAGGAGGGACATAAAGAAAGGAACTTGCTCTGAAATGCCTTTTGAAAAGTATTTCTTGGTGTTGGGGTATCCAAAAAGCTGTAAAGTATAGTTGTGGGTGAAAAAGATAAGTACTTCAAGTTGGAAAATGGGTTTAGGAGGGACATTAAGAAAGTAACTTGCTTGTCTTAGTCGATTACGTCATTCTATGCCCATAAATGAATTCCCGTCATGACCTTCTGATATGGTTCTACCGATTATGTAATCAATTTCTCAGAAATCTATTTGTCCTAGTTGATTACGTCATTCTATGCCCATAAATGGATTCCCGTCAGGACCTCCTGATAGGGTTCTACCGATTATGTAATAAATTTCTCAGAAATCCAATTGTCTTAGTCGATTACGTCATTCTATTTGATTACGTCATTCTATGCCCATAAATGGATTCCCGTCACGAGCTCCTTATAGGGTTCTACCGATTATGTAATCAATTTCTCGGGAATTCTCTCCCTTCGATTACGCAATCAATATATCTCTTCCCCACCTTCCCCTTAGAAACATCAAATTAATTCCCCTTTCTTGAATCAATAATTCCCCTTAGAAACAACAATTAATTCCCCTTTCGTGAATCAATAATTCCCCTTGGAAACAACAAATTAAATCTCCTTTCGTGACATATCAATCAATCTTGACATCACCTGTCAGACATTATTAAACTTCGCCTGGGAACAATTTGATTAATGATTGACAGTACCTGTCGGACATTATTAAACTTTGCCCGGAAACCAATACTATTTCTGGATCATAACATTCTTCCCTAGCATACAACAACAAATACTCTTTCCTAGATCATAACATTCTCCCCTAGCGGGCACTTGGCCAAAAACAACAACAACAAATACTCTTTCCTGACATCATAACATTCTTCCCTAGCGGGCACTTGGCCAAAAACAACAACAACAAATACTCTTTCCTAGATCATAACATTCTCCCATAGCGGACACTTGGCCAAAAACACACCTGGAGAAAGAGACCTTGGAGAAAGAGGTCATTGACACTGTCCCCATTAAACTATGTAGAAAAGTTGTAGGTGGCAGCAGGGGTGAGCGATCGGAGTAGCACCTCCCTCTCTACTTCAGTTAAAAAAAATAGTTTTTTTATTTAATTGCATAATGAAGCGATGTCAATGAATTTATAATTAAATTAAAATGACTGCTTTCTTTACAGAAAACTACAAAATTGGAGTTAATAAATTAAATTCGATTAAATTTCGACTTTGAGTCTTGTTATACCCAACCTGTTTCATGATGTCAGAATTTTACAGTCAAGTTTTTTAGCATCAAGTCTTGAGTTTTCAATTTTTCATCGAGCCTGAGTCAGATCTAAGAATATTACGAATATTATTTTTAAAATTATAATACAGAATATTATAGTACAATAAAGAGTACTATTGTATATTGAAAATAAAAGAAGAATCAAATCAAAATGAAGTGTGACTTCAGAACTAGGTAATTTCAAAGACTTTTAATTCAAAAAACTTAATTCATTAGTAATTATTTTATTAAAATATGACAGCATAATCTAATAGCATTGAAATTCAACTTTCTGTTATGCTATACCAAATCTGGGCTGGGTTTGAATTTTTTATATAGACGTATTTTCCATGGAGTATAAATTTTCAATTTTTCACCAAGCCCGAGACAAATCTAAGAACATTAAGAATATCACAACTTGATTCGGATAAATTTTAATTTTGAGGGACGCTCAATCATATCTTAGTCGGGCTTTCAAATTTTTAATTTGGAGCTGTTCAAAGAGTATATGTTTTTGTTTTTCCATTAGGCCCGAGTCACATCTTAAAATATTACGCCACGATTTAACTCGACCTACTAAAAGTCGAGCTTTTACTTCAGATCAATATGAACACTTAAGCTCATTTGGCAGGATAAAGTGAAAACCTCAACGGCCATTTTAACATGTTGAATAGAGCCAACAAGACTTTTTATTCTATAAATAATTTTTTTCTACTAAATTTTTAAATCTTTTTTCAACGTAAGGACTGACCCTGCAAGGTGATCCTGCAAAAAAACATCAAATGGTATCCATGGACACCGAATCAGACAAAAACAAGAACATCCCCAACAAACAAAAAATACAAATTAGACTTTTAATTACCACGGTCACGGGATTAAATCGTTTGATTGAATGATTAAATCAATAAATGAATCAGTAAAGGACACACTAGACGGTCAATCATTTTCATCAAAAGCTTCCGTCAATCAATTGATTAAAGCATGATTGACCGTATAGGAACCAATTAAGTCATTCAAACGTTTTATCAATCACCATCAACGCTTGACTCAAGCGTCAAACAGGTTCCTAGACATTCAACCATGCTTTAATCAATTGATTGACGGAAGCTTTTGATCAAAATGATTGACCATCTAGGGTGTCCTCAAGCGATTAGATTTATTTACTAATGATTAACCAGTCCTCTACCAGTCATAAACAAGTAAGATTCTTTACTTGATTCTAAGAAAAAGTGAAAAAGAAAACGAAAAAACGCAGAAGAGTTTTTTCCTTCTATATTGAAGATATTTAACAAAATACCACCATATAACACTGTTAAAGAGTTTTCCTCGGTTTCTAATCTATCTTCATCTTGTGGCTGAAAAGAAAAATACAGAAAATTAATTGTAATGTCTGAACGAACTCTAATATATTCAACTCAATTAATTAGCCGTTGAATTATAGACAAGAATAACTCTTCTTTTCTTTTTAAATTTATTTCCACTTTAGCCTAGGTTTGATTCCAGCAGCTAAAATTTAATAACATCCTTTTCTGTACATTTTAGTACACAATAAAAGAAATATGACAACTAAATATATGGCCTGCTAAAGAAACTCCATGCATACAATATTCTTTGATGTCTGCAAAAAGTGATTGAAAGCTTTCTTTCTAATTGTTCAGTGCGGGTTATCCTCGATGGATTTATTTCCCGCAAATACTCAGTGAAAGCAGGGGTTCCCCAGTGCAGTGTCTTGGGACCTACTCTTATCCTCATTTACATAAACGAAATGGGAGACAATCTAGAAAGCCCTCTGTATCACTTTTCCGACGATACCACGACACATTCAGCCGTTCCTAAACACAAAGGCCCAACATAAGCCTTGATAGATTTTTCCCTAGAGATAGATTTTTTAAAATTGAAGTGGTCTGGTGCATGGATGATCAACTTTAATGCATCGAAAACATCGCTGCGATAACATCGTTGCATCGAATGCATCATTTAAAGGTGCCACGTGAACACCCCAGCTTTATTTTCATAAATAAAACGATAAAGAGCGTCAACTAACTTAGTCTACTGGGGATTCATTTCTCCACCAATCTCTCTTCAAATAACCACCTTGATCGGGTGAGAACCTCCTGGCAAGAAAACTGGTATTACTTTTCACAGCAAACGCCTTCTTCCATCCAGTTCGATTATCTCACTCTATAAGTCCTGCATCAGACCCATAGCTGAATATGGATGCCCACTATATGTTGGTGTTCCGAAAACGCTGTTGGCACCACTCCAGATTATTCAGAATAGGGCTAATAGGGCGGGCTGTATCTCCTCACATGACTCGCTCCAGCCACTAAATGAAAGGCTTGATGTAGCGTCGATGACTTTTCTACAAGTACATGAATTCGTCTGCCTCATATATAGAGCTCTCTCACTTTGTGTCCTCCTTTCTCCAGCCGTCTAGGCAGACATGGAAGCACACAGCTCAGTCCAATTGTCTAAAGGAGGACACATCAAGAACCGAGTACCTGAAGAACAGCTTCAGCCCGCGTTGCACTTCTCTTCGGAACGACCTTCCTGGGGATATTATTCGTAAAAATCCCTAAGAAGAATCTCCGTAGTAGCATAATATTTTCAGGCATGAATATATAATGAGTCGGAGGTAATAGGCTTGAGATTGTCTGCGAAGGTTTTTTACTCTTGTTGATGGAAGAGTATCGCCAAGTGCTGAAAACCATGTTGTGACCAAGATGGGCCCAGGATTGGACAGAGCCTCCATTCATGGAGGTCCCAGGGACTTCTTGCTGTCCGGTTGTCAGCCGGCTTAAGCACTTCGGTGTATACTTGAGAAGATATGTTATCCCCATCCTGCACTGGTATCTGGGATCATTGGTTCCCCTGAGACGAAAATAATTTCAATGATTTAAAGAACATGAAAATTGGAACTTGGAATGTTACGACGTTAAAAAATGACCATCCTATCGGCATTTTGACTTACAAATTCAGAGGATTCAAACTAGACCTATTAGGAGTTTCAGAAACTCATATGCCAGGGGTAGGAAGCATGAAATTAGGTGATATAGAATTTGTTTACTCAGGCAGGAAGGATGGGGTACATAGACAGGGAGTAGGGCTCATGATGAATAAGGAAGCTGCTAAGTCTTGTTTAGGCTGGGAAGGTATTAATAATAGAGTTTTAATTGTTCATTTTCTGACTAAAAAGTTCAGGGTATCAGTTATAGTAGTATATGCCCCTGTAGAACCGACTGACGGAGATGCTAGTGACTCAGATGAATTTCACTTACAGTTACAGGAGCATAAAGACAGGGTCCCAGGTAGGAATATGATGTTTTTACAAGGAGATTTTAACGCCCAGGTCGGTAGAAATAGGGATAGATGGTATCCTAGCCTAGGTAAATTTGGTGTAGGAAAAGAAAACACTAATAGATACAGACCTTTGCAATTTTGTAGGTTTAAAAATCTAGCTATAACCAATACGGTGTTTGTTCAAAAAGGGCTCATAAGTTAATTGCTCACAAGTTATGGCTCATAAGGTATTCACGTGATGGTAAGACAGCAAACCTTATTGATTATGTTTTTAGTAAACTGAAGACTGGCAGGATCAATACAAGATACTAGGTTATATAGAAGTGCTGTTATTGATGTTAAAAGTAAAGATCATCATATAGTAGTGTCAAGGGTTAATTTAAAGCTGAAATATGGGAAGGGTAACTACCTCCCGGGAAAATATGATGTTGGAAGACTCCAGGATGAGAATTTGAGAGAAACTTTCCTCGATCAGTTGAATACTAAACTTGACAGTTTAAAATTGATAATGTGGAAGATGGTTGGAATAATTTTAGAAAAATAATTTGTGAAGTTACTGAAGGTGTCTTAGGGAAGAAAGCTAGAACTGCAGCTAAGAATATCAGTGAAAAAGGTTTATGTTTAATAGAAAGGAGAAAGGACTTGTGCAAGAATTATCTGAGTGATAGATCATATGAAAACAAAAGGAATGTAAGGAAAGTGGAGAAAGCATTAAAATATGAACTAAGGAGGTGTGAAGTGGAGGCCATGGAAAAAATTTTGAGGATCTGAAAGATGCAGCTAGACGGCATAACAGTAAAATATTGTGCTGGCATGTCAATAAATTGTGAGGGAATAGTTAATCCGGACTTGTCCCAGTTAAAGATAGGAACGGGGCCACAGTTAGTGATAAGGAAAGAGTTAAAGAGAAATGGGCAGAACATTTTGAGAATTTGCTAAACCGAGATAGAGTTGCAGGAAAAGATATAGAGGAAAATGAAAAAGTTTGTGATACCTTGGATGTGAAGGAAGATTTGTTTTGTGAGGAAAAATCACAGACGGTGCTAAAAGGATTAAACAATAATAAGGCTCCAGATACTGATAATGTGGTAAATGAGTTTCTTCAATTCGGTGGCTCTGAGATTAGAAATAAGTTACTGAGGATTATGAATATGATTTTTGAAAAAGGGGTAGTACCTAGCGATTTTAGGAAACCTTAATTGAGCAACTTTATAAGAAAGGTGATAAAAGTGAGTGTGGTAATTATCAAGGCATTAGTATGGTTTCAGTAGGTAGTAAATAACTTAGTAATATGATTCTTTTTAGACTGAGAGATGCCGTAGACAAAGTTTTAAGAGAAGAACAGTGCGGTTTTCAAAAAGGTAGAGGATGTGTCGACCAAATTTTCACTCTTAGGCTAATAATTGAGAAGTGCCTGAGTTGTCCAACACCTTTGGTCCTCAGTTTTATAGATTATGAGCAAGCGTTCGATGTTTTTATCAGCGTGCAAGCGTAGTAGATGTTTTATCCTTGTATGGTATACCCGACAAATACATTAAAGTGATTAGTGCTATGTACGAGAATAACACTGCTGCAATTAAGGTAGGAAATGAGGTTAGCAGCTGGTTTTGTATTGAATCAGGAGTTAAGCAGGGTTGTGTTATATCCCCTTTTATATGGATTATTTTGATGGATTTTGTCTCAAAGAGCACAGGAAAGGCAATGGGAGACCACGGAACCAAATGGGGAGGAAAAAGTCTCCTGGACTTAGATTATGCTGATGATTTAAGCATCCTAGATGAAAGTGTGAGGAAAATGAATGAATTTTTAGATGTTTCGTGAGTTCAGGGTGCTAGAATAGGTTTAAAAATTAATTTTAAAAAGACTAAGTCACTAAGGCTAGGAATCAGTGAAGATGAAAAGGTGACGTTGGGTAATGAAAATATTGATCAGGTGGGCAGCTTCACTTACCTTGGTAGTATTATTAGTAAAGATGGTGGGAGCAGTGAAGATGTTAAAAGTAGAATAGCCAAGGCTCAGGATATTTTTTCACAGTTAAAAAAAGTTTGGAAGAATAGGAAGATAAGTCTGCAAACCAAGATTAGAATATTAGAAGCTACAGTGATGACAGTGGTCAAACACGGCTCTGAAGCATGGCGCTCAGAAAAGCGTATGAAGATTTGCTAGATGTTTTCCAGAAAAATTGCTTAAGGATTGTTCTGGGTACCCGGCTGACTGACCGTATTTCAAATAATAGGCCATACGAAAAATGTGGTTCAATACCGCTCTCTAGGATTATAATGAAAGAAAGGTTGAGGTGTCTAGGGCACGTTGTGTGGATGAAGGATGACAGATTGCCGAAGATTGTTCTTTTTGGCCAACCGTCCTGGGCTAAACGAAAAGCAGGTCGTCCTCGTCTGGGGTGGGAGGACGTCATAAAGTAAGATTTAAAGGAAACGGGAACTTCTTGGGCGGGTGTAAGAAGGGAGGCTTTAAATAGATTTGGGTGGAGGAGGAGGGTGCGTAGCTGTGTAGGCCTCAGGCGGCTTGGTGCTGCGGTGAGTTGTTAGTAGTAGTGGTAGTAGTAGTAAATCCCTCTGTTGACCCCTTCAAAAGAAGGTTCATCCGACATTTAAAACCTCCTTCCTGAGGATATTATTCGTACAAATCCCTCTGTTGACCCCTTCAATAGAAGGTTCCGACATTTAAAACCTCAAGGTTTGGGAATGAGGGAAAGGAATATCAGATACCTTTAAGTACTTGTCACCGTGAATATAGGAAAAAAAATTAGGCACGCCTATTACTAAGTAAGCCTAGTAAAAGGAGCCTATTACTTTGTCATATAGCCAACATAGCCTACAATTACTTTGTCACAAATTTCAACATGATACTTGTTTCATTAAGGTAAAATATTTCAAACTTTGTCGTAAAACACATCCAAATTGTCTACGTCATCAAACTGTTTTCTGTCATCAGACAGACAGAAAAAAAGGGAAGAAAAAAAAACACACGATTTTTGGTAAATTTGATCCAATATCTTCTCAGACGGCTGACGTTAAGAAAACAACCCTTTCTTCCTGATTTAATCTGAACATTGCTAACTTTCCAAGGTCATAAAATATTTTATGACCAGCTACGTTTGGAATATGGAGGTCCCGCCTAAAAATTTGTCTTAGTTCTCCATTGACCGTGTTCCCTGTCCCGAGAGCCATTGCTTATTCATTTATTTATCATTACCAATAGTGACAAGTTGTATGTCCTCTCGCATATATTAAAATTTTGACTTGACTTGGGTATTTCAAAAGTAAATTAAAAGCCAAGAAAAGCCCTAATAGGGAGCCTTTTCCTACATAACAGCGTGAAAAGATTAAATAAACCTTAAGATTGGCTAGAAGAACCTTCTTTCTAAGAAAAAAATTGTGGTTTTGAAACTCCACAGCTTGTGTATACCCAAATTTTTTTGTTTCTATCTAATTTATGTGGAACAGATAAAAAACAGTTGGACAAGCTAAGGATCCACATATCGTGCATTTTATGTACATAGTATATGTGAGATTGTCACACCTATGGGTTATCTTCAGTATTTTAATAAGTTCAACAACTTTGCTGAAAACATAGCAAACTATTTTAATTGATTTTTTTTATTGGAAATTTTGACTTTATTGGTCTTTCAAAGGACGTTTAAAATTGAGAGAAGTACTAATGAGGGATTTGCTACCACACGACTTAAGTGTTTAAAAATTAGATAAACCCAAACCTGATTGGAACAAAGAGCCCTCTTTGTGAGATAAAATTATATCCCCCAAAATATATCATTTCTAACGGAATTTAAATCAAAAATTTTAAAAAACATTATAATGAAAAACCTGAAAATCTACGTACCAAGCACCTTTAGCAGCTAATTGAGGAGAGATACATTTTCTTCTAACAGGGCAGTAAACAAGTCCTTCTGGACACAACTTTATTATTGGCCTACCACCAACACAGACCAGGTAGTAACGGCAGTGATCATAGCCTGGTGCATTGCTTTCAGGCAGTGGACTTTTCTCCGGAGTCGATTGACGGTCTACAACTTTCATTATGTCCTGGAATAAATTTGAAAATGAAAACAAGCATATATTTCTGCATTCTGTTAACTTCCCCCTAGAAGATTATTTTTTCAGGGAAGGCGCAAGCGTTGATGGTTTTGTAGAGCAGAGAGATAAAGGTGAAGCAAGGTATTTACCATCAAAACTGCTATTTTTCTTTCAAACATTTTAGAATTTTTTTTTTCAAATGTACTCTTAAAGCTGCTTCCTCTTTGCTCTTACCTGCAGGCACTTTTAAACAGTTTTCGATGCTGTGGCTACAGCTCCTCCTCATTTGGGTAATTTGGGTAAGATTAATTTTGTACAGATCCAACTGCACAGTTATTAAAACTGCATAGTTAAAAATGCAGTTCTTAAGATAAGATTAATTAAAAAAACTTTTTCCACAAAATAAGTTTTTCAAAGAAAAGTAAAGAACTCCATTAAACAAAAAATGAGCAAAAATAAAATCAATCACAAATCAGCATCGATAAATAAATGAAACCCATAACGAAAAAAAATTACAATAAATAACCGAGTCAATCTCAAAACGAACAGAAATTAACATGAGTAGGGCTCAAAACCCCTATGCTTTCCCAAGGCCAGAACATTCTTTGCACTTTACTGAAAAAATATAAATGTTTTTACTTTTATAACTTTAACAAATCAAATAATATTAACATTTTGATTACTAAATATCAGTATGTGTATATTAAACATATTCATTTGTATTTTTTTTAATAAAGTACAAATAATGTTCTGGCCTTGGGAAAGCATACGGTTTTTTAGCCCTACTCATGTTAATTTCTGCTCGTTTTGAGATTGACTCGGTTATTTATTGTAATTTTCGTTCGTTTTGGGTTTCATTTATTTATCGATGCTGATTTGTGGCGGTTTCACGCTTGGTAGGCTATTTGATTTTATTTTTGCTCATTTTTTGTTTAATGGATCTCAAAGTTTTAATTAGATGTGTTTGGGGAAAAGGTGGACGTGAGAGGTGGGTTAGTTGCCTTCTAATCACTTTCGACTATTTAAAAGGGCACTAGCCCTTTGAATTTCCAATCGAATGAGCCTTTTTTAAAGCTTCTACGACAATGCCTTCTATAAGAAACCTTATATGCCCCCAGGGCATAACTTACAACCCTTGCCCTAAGGGGGACTGTCCTCAAAAACATAATTTCTATCTGGCAATCAAATACGCTGAACAAAATGGTTATCTCAAAATTTTGATTGGATGTGTTTTAGGAAATGGTGGGCATGGAAGGTGTGGGGAGTGTCCTCCTCTTTACTTAGTCCCCGTTTCTTGTCTCGTTCTCGAGTGCCTCCGTTCTTTACTTAGGCAGCGCGATCGCGCTGCCTATGATTTATGCAACAACTTTCTATATAAACCTTATATGCCCCCAGGGCATAACTTACAACCCTTTTACTGAGGGCTCTGAGGGGGTTATAATCCTAAAAAACCTAATTTCCAGAACTTTCAACTACGTTGAACAAAATGGATATCTCAAAATTTTAATTCGATGTGTTTTGGAAAATGGTGGGCGTAAGAGGGGCGTTAGTCGCTATCCAATCACTTTCAACTATTAAAAATACACTAGCCCTTTCAATTTCCAATTGAATGAGCTCTTTTGAAGTTTCTACGGCAGCGCTTTCAATAAAAACTTTATATGCCCCAGGGCATAACTTACAACCCTTGCACAGAGGGTTGCTGGGGAGTGTCCTCCTCAAAAACATATTTTCTATCTGGAAATCAACTACGCTGAACAAAATGGATATCTCAAAATTTTAAGTCGATGTGTTGGGAAAATGGTGGGCGTGAGAGGGGCGTTAGTCGCTATCCAATCACTTTCAACTATTAAAAAAGGCACTAGCCCTTTCAATTTCCAATTTAATGGCCCTTTTGAAGTTTCTACGACAACGCTTTCAATTAAAACTTTATGTACCCCCAGGGCATAACTTAAAACCCTTGCCCCGAGGGCTGTGGGGGGAGGGGTTGTCATCCTTAAAGACTTAATTTCCAAAACTATCAACTACGTTGAATAAAATGGCTATCTAAAAATTTTGATTGGATGTGTTTGGGGAAAAGGTGGGCGTGAGAGGGGGGTTAGTTGCCCTCAAATCACTTTCGACTATTAAAAAGGGTACTAGCCCTTTGAATTTCAAATCGAATGAGCCCTTTTTCAAGTTTCTAAGATAAAGATTTCAATAAAAACCTTATATGCCCCTAGGGCATAGCTTATAATCCTTGCCCTGAAGGTTGTGGGGGAGTTTCCTCCTCAAAAATATGTTTTCTATCTGGAAATCACCTACGCTGAACAAAATGGCTATCTCAAAATTTTGATTGGATGTGTTTGGGGAAATGTTGGGCGTGGAGGGCTAGTTGCCATCCAATCACTTTCGACTATTAAAAAGGACACTAGCTCTTTGAATTTCCAATCTAATGAGCATTTTTGAACTTTTTACGACAACGCCTTCTTTAAAAACCTTATATGCCTCCAGGGCATAACTTAAAACCCTTGCCCTGAGGGTTACTGGGGAGTGTCCACCTCAAAAACATATTTTCTATCAGGAAATCAACTACGCTGAACAAAATGGCTATCTCAAATTTTGATTGGATGTTTCTGGGGGAAAGATGGGTGTGGGGGGGGGAGGGGGGGTTAGTCGCCCTACAATCACAATCGACTATTAAAAAGGGAACTAGCCCTTTGAATTTCCAATCGAATGAACCTCTTTTGAAGTTTCTGCGACAACACCTTCTATAAAAACTTTATATGCCCCCAGGGCATAACTTGAAACCCTTGCCCTGAGGGTTGTGTGGGGAGTGTCCTCCTCAAAAACATATTTTCTATCTGGAAATCAACTACGCTTAACAAAATGGCTATCTCAAAATTTTGTTTGTATGTGTTTGGGGGAATTATGGGCGTGGGGGGGACTAGTTGCCCTCCAATCACTTGTAAATAAAATGAAAACTATAGAAAAAATAGAATAAATAAACTAAATTAATTAATTACATTAGAATAGACTCAAAAAATAAAAAATAAAAATAAGTTCTACGAAGGCAAAAATTTTTAAGAATTTTTTTAAACGAAACGAATGAATGGCACCCTTGAGCTAATTCAGGCAATTTATTTCAAACAATATGACACGCCATTAGAGGATTAAAATCTGACCTTATGCAAGGAGTAAATGGAACTTGAACATGACTTGTCATATTGCGAAGATTATAATTATTTTGATCAGAGGTAAAAGAAAGATATGTAAAAAAAATCAATTTTAACAGGGAGGTCTTTAAAATTCTGTTGTGAGCCTAAGAAATTTCTCAACGTTCTCGTAACGTTTCCCGTAACGTTTCTCGTAACGTTTCCTCACTTCCCATTCCTAAACTCGTCACCATTTTCAATGCAAATAAAAGGTACCAATAAAATGGTACCAATGATGACCAAACTATAAAAGACTGCCTTCTCACGTGTCTATGCTACTGGAAAAAGTGTCTAACATTATTTGGCAGAGAAACTATTCAAATATACAAGATATTAAATTGAAGTTTAAATTAATTCGGGGATAAAAAAAACATTGTAAGATGAACTTAACTTGGCAAATACTATTTTAGAGCTTAAAACATCCCTGACACTCCATTACAATGTCATAAAAATCAACAACATGAAGCACCGTATTTACAGCAGCAGTCACCAACCCTAAATAAATCCTAAACAATCATGATTTGAAAGAGGTCAAATAGATCTGCTTATGATGCTAAGGGATAGGAGGGGTCTCGCACCCCAGGAGCCTATTACTTTGACATATAGCCTAAATAGCCTACAGTTACTTTGTTACAAATCTCAGCATGATACTTGTTTCATTAAGGTAAAATATTTCAAGCTTTTTCGTAAAACACATCCAAATTGTATCTCTTTTAAATCTGCCGGTTGTATATATTTGGATTGCAGAAGCTAGGTCACCCTAGGAGGCTCTTTTGTCAGAACTTGTCCATAGGGACGGATATGTGTCGCGTGCCTTTGACAACGAAAAGTCCTTACCCATAGAAAATCCTATTTATTTTGTAAATAGCAAAAGGATGCAAAAAGAAGAATTAGTGAAATAATAGGACTGTTATAAAGTTGAGCTATAAATATACCTTAAAAATGTTCAAGCATAGAAGATTAGAAATATAAACACCTTTTCCTTGATAGGTGAGTGGTAGATATTGATATTTCAGCTTTTATATTCAAATTGTTCAATTTTCAAATGAAAAATATCTTCAAAATGTATATCAGTAGTGGTTTTTGGCCTCGTAATCTGGGAGCAGGGGGCATGGTGTCTTAATAGGAGCGTAGAAATTAAAAAAAAAGAATTTCATGTAATATACCAGGAAAACTGGAAAAGGAGCATCTGTCCCCTCTGCCAAGGCCAAGAACCACCACTTATGTATAACTACCCGGCCTCCCTATTTTTGAGAGAATAAGGCGCTTCAACTTACCACTTGCTCTGAGATTCTTGCAAGGGTTTCCAGAGGAATAGTTACATCTTGAATGACTCCATCTCTTTCTTCAGCTGACACTTTAATAGGAGTAAACGGGGAATCAGGAAGAATTACATCTGCATTTTGAAGTTTCAGTTCAAAGGAGTTTGAAATAATAGCTGCTGGAATTTCAAAAAGTCCAGGCATATCAGATACGGCTTTAGTAATTGACTTTCTCAACTTATCAGAAATATCTTCTGGATTAATCAACAATTCTAAATTAGGATCAGTAAATCTTAATTGTTGTAATTGTCCTTCGTCATCAGTTTTGCCAACAAAGTATCCATCACGAATAGTCTTCTGGATGGAGTTTTCATTGAGGTAACTAAATACTTTTTTTGAATCTAATTTTACATCAATTGGAACATTTTGCTCAATTTTCGTACCATCTTCATTGTACAAACGAGCCATCATGTGAACAATGGACTCACCTCTCGCAAGTGCCCTTTTTAGATGTTGCCTATCTAAAATGAGCTTAGCTCTTAAACTCAGGTTTGTATCCACCTCCCGAGCTAGATCCTCTTCTTCACTCTTTGTAAAACCACGGATCTTTATTGGTTCTGCAAGTACATCATAAACAGCTCTTCCATCATCTGTCTCTATGTCTAAGTATATTTTTAGGTCATCTTTTTTATTTTTCTCAATTGCAGCCTTGTAAGGACGACTGAAGAATCCTTGTGGCAACAACAGTGACAAAAGTTCTTCATCGTAACTATTAGTGCTTTTAAATGAACGCTTGGATAGTGATACAACTTTCATGCTTGGTCTGTAATTGAATGTGCTTCTGACAGAAGCATATACAGGGTATTTGGGTCTGCCTATTCCCACATAATGTCCCTTATACCAGCCACTACCTGTCTCATTCTTTGGGCCTCTATGATACTTGTGATGATTCAATGTTGTGTCATTTTGAGGTTCATATAGATTTTTTTTGCGATAAGATAGCTTTGGAACTGGATTGTCAATTTGTAGGTCATAATTAATAAAGTCGTCATCTTCAGTAGTATCTCGTTTTTCTCTGTCTTCATAATCGTCATAACTATATTCTTCTTCGTCGTCGTTTGTAACGCATCCAGGACACGGCTCTGGCTCGTCAACAACATAATCATAAGCTAATTCACGCTTTTTACGTAAAAACAGGTAAGGTCTGAAGTCAGGTTGTGCGTACCATGCCTTCTTAATCAAATTAGAGCCAATTTCACGATCCAGTCCTGCAATTCTTTTCCCTATAAGAAATAAAAGGATTTGTTATCAGGCTTAGAAAAAGAAAATAAATTCCAAGCACAGTGGTGCTAAAAATGTTTCGAAAACTGAAGATCTGAGAGCAAAATATTTTGTGTCAGTAAGTTTGTGATAAAATAAAAATAATGGTTCTTTCTTAACAAGCAAAGCTGCACCTGAAAACTCTGAGGACTCAGTGCAGACATACCTATTCAATTACTCGTTTCTCTAGTAGTGGAAACCCTTGAGGAAAAATAAGACTGATGTGTCTCCAATATACTTCTTTTGTCCTGACCTAGTTATATAGAAACTTTCCCGTGTTGCTTTGAAAGAAAAAGAAAATAAATTAAAGAAAATTCCCTGTGGGAAAATCGCCCCTGTAGAAAACTCCACCTATATGCCCCCCCCCCAACGTGGAAAATTCTCACTGCAACAATTCCGCTACCCAAAAAAAAAATCGAATTATGAAGCAACTTTCAAGTATTTGTACTCAGGCGGCTCTAATTTCAGGCAGCACGAAAAGTATTAAGTGGGCCTTGAAGAGAGGAGGGATCTTGCACCAAAACAACCTTGGCCTGAGTGCACTCAACGTTTTATTATTGTTTCTTGGATAAAACGATGCATACTCCAGCAATGCTTTACTGGACACATATATGCATTCGAGTTTATTCATACAGATAAAAACTTTATTTGGCAGTTTTTCAGACCTTTGCCAATTCACCTTCATTCAGAGCGATCACGTACTCTCTGCTTACTTTTAAATATACCACGAACAGCTTATTAACCATAACAAATTTTAGGGTTAACCTGAATAATAACTGTTTTCAAATCTCGGAGTACCGACCGATATATTACAAGGAATAAGTCAAGGGATGAGGAGGAGGCTATACTCCCATAGAAGATCCTTGAAAAAACTCAGGTATATTCTGACTGGTACTTTTGGGCCACGTTAATAAGAATTTGTTAAATAAAAATGGATCTTATGATTGTAGGTAAATCTCGTCAAATCTTAGGTAAAAATTCGGTAAATATACACAAAGAAACGCCATAAATTAAGATTCTCACATCTCCTTATTTGCAATTTCCTCCCAAAAACTACATTTGAGATATTTAGGGAATTAAGAAATATTTTTCACGCTATTATTTGCTACTAATTTGTGTGCTCGTAATGCATTAGAAAGAAGAAAAACAATGTAACAGAATAAGAGTTAAACACATAAAATGTACAGCACCGAAAAAAATTCAAGGCAAGGCACAAAAAAACAAGCAACCCAAAAGGGGAGCTGAGCTATCAAACAGTTCGTGGTAACGAACTGTAAGTAAGGAGCGACCCGGCTCAATGGTAACCGAAACTCTAAAAAACGGAATTTTGGTACCAATAGATACATCAAAAGAATCAGATTTTAATTCTGATTGCAAAAATATAAGTTTCATCAAGTTTAATCTTACCCATCAAAAGTTACGCGCCTGAGAAAATTTGGCTCATTTTCGAAAAAAGGGGGAAAGACCCCCTAAAAGTTATAGAACCTTAATGAAATTCACACCATCATATTCAGCGTATCAGATAACCCTACTGCAGAGGTTTCAAGCTCCTATCTACAAAAATGTGGAATTTTGCATTTTTTGCCAGAAGAAAGATCACGGGTGCGTGTTTATTTGTTTTTTTTTTCCCCAGGGGTAATCGTATTGACCCAGTGGTCCTAGAATATCATAAAAGGGCTCATTGGAACGGAAATTAAAAGTTCTAGTGCCCTTTTTAAGTGACCAAAAAAAATGGAGGGCAACTAGGCCCCCTCCCACGCTTATTTTTTTCTCAAAGTCACCCAATTAAAATTTTGATATAGCCATTGTGTTCAGCATAGTCGAAAACCTAATAAATATGTCTTTTACGAGGACTTAATCCCCCACAGTTCCCAGGGGAAGGGCTGCAAGTTATGAACTTTGCCCATTGCTTACATATTGTATTGGTTATTGGGAAGTATACAGACATTTTCAGGAAGAATTTTTTTCTGGCGGGGGGGGGGGAGGGGGGCTGGAGAAGGGGGTTACTCGGGAGAATCTTTCCATGGAGGATGTTTCTTTGGGGTAAGGGACATTTCTATGAAGGGGGCGCCGGATTTCCAAGCATTATTTAAAAAAACGATCAGAAATTAAATTAAAAAAAACAAGTACTTTCAACTGAAAGTAAGAAGCAACATTAGAACTTAAAATGAACAGAAATTATTACGTATATGAGGGGGTTCTCCCCCAAGTCAATACTTCGCTCTTTACGCTACAGTTTTTTTTTTAGTGCTTTCAAAAGAGCTATCTATTCTAATTAAACGGCCTTTGTGATTCAGGGGTTTGTGAATTAAATTTTTTTTTAACTTTTAACGTAAAGAGCGTGGTATTGACTAAGGGGAGAACCCCATCACATACGTAATAACATATACGTAATAAAAAAAAAACAATAAAAAAAAAAACAAGCGATACGGCTCAATAGTAAGCGAAACTTTTAAAAACGGAACTTTGATGTCAATAAATGTATCAAAAGAATGGGCTTATAATGCTGATTCTAAATATATGAATTTTATTAAGTTTAGTATTACTCATCAAAGGCTACGAGCCTCAGAAAACTCACCTGATTTTTTAAAGAGGGGGGAAACATCCCCTAAAAGTGAAAAATTTTTAATGAAAATCACACCGTCAGATTCAGCGCATCAGAAAACCCTATAACATAGGTTTCAAGCTCATATCTGCAAAAATCTGCAACTTTGTATTTTTTGCCAGAAGAAAAATATACGAATTAAGAAGAAAAGGTTCGTTACGTAAGTTAATTTTTAAACTACGTCAGAACCAAATTTAGAGACAGCCATTTAGCAAAAGAAAAGTAAAATTTTTATGCAAATTTTGTTTACTTATTCAATGACGGCGAGCCAAAATAAAAGCTGCATTAACTAAAAAACGATCATAAATTAAATAAAAAAAACAAGTTTTTTAAACTGAAAGTAAGGAGCGACATTAAAACTTAAAACGAACAGAAATTATTCCGCATATGAAAGGGGCTGTCCCCTCCTCAACGCCTCGCTCTTTACGCTAAAGTTTGACTCTGTCTCACAACTTTATTTTTTAAAACAATAAAAAACTTTTTTGCGTAAAGAGCGAGGCGTTGAGGAGGGGACAGCCCCTTTCATATACGAAATAATTTCTGTTCGTTTTAAGTTTTAATGTCGCTCCTTACTTTCAGTTTAAAAAACTTGTTTTTTTTATTTATAAAATAAGAGACACGGTCTTAGCCTTTAACCTTTGGTCAAATCTTACCTAGAATAACTGTAGTTACATCATTTGAAATTCCTTCCTTGAAGTTTTTTTCGCCAGAGTCCACAATATTGGTGCGCTCTGAAAATAAATTTAAAAAAATAGAATTTTGGAAAACAAAATGTGAATCGCTGAACAATATATTTGAAAGATATTTGGTGTTGTGGCCTAATGAAGCTTGGTGGAGGAGATTTTTTGCAGCTATGTCGGTCACAGACAGCATCGGGGTGCCTTGAGTTATCATTAGTAGCTGTATAACACTTTTTTGTACCCACGGAAATCAACATGGTTCATGCTGTAACGCTCATTCCAGGCCATGAAGCCTTACCTACTATACTGAAGAGTTTTTATGTAAATTTTTGTTGAATAAGCAAATTAACTCTAAATAACTCTACCCTCTAGCTTTAATAACTTCTATTCTGAAATTGCCTTTGAGCCAAAGTTTTTTCCTGTCTAAACGCTTAAAATGTATTTACGTATTATAACGTAAAACGTATTTTAACGTGAAACGTACTATAACGTATAAAATGTAAAACGTATTTAAAGCATAAAAACGTATTTCCGTTTCCTTGCAAAAAAATTTTAATGCCAGACACACCATTTTTGGAACAAAAAGTCTGTAGCATATTTTTCTTCCTTGCTTCATTAAGCTGTATGTTCTGCCAAGTTTCGATTTGGCACCTCGAAAAGTAAAAATATAATTTTCTATTACATACACGATTATGTAGCAGTTATTCCAAGATACGTATAAGGGAATCATCAGATTAGAAAGTACGTTAAAAAGTATGTGAATATACATAATATTTTTCTCTATTCTAAAGTAAAAATTAAAACAAAAAGAAACATATTTTGCAACGACTTAAGTTACTCAGTGCATCGAAATACTAAAGAACTATTTTGAACTCTTTAAAATTTTAAAAATTAATTTTTTTTTAATTTTGTCAGTTCCCTTAAACGCCAAAGTTTACACAGCAAGTTTTGGATCCGAAAAATATTTTTCTTGGACTATTTATTAGTTTAAACAGACGTGTTTAAGATTTACTTGCAAATCAACATGCAACATCCAGCTCTCTTCATTAGCAGTTTAGATTTAGTTTTGATAAAAATCTGAGGAAATCCATAAAAAAATATCAAATAATTACCATGTAATTTACTAAAAAAAAACTTACCATATTCACAGTCTGAGTTTGCATCAGATCCACTTAACCGAGCTTGATCTTCCGATACATCTGGGTTACATTTCTGAAAACATAGTTAAATATTTGTATGCTAAGTCATTTTCATCTTTGCCAAGAAGTACAGGGTAAACATTACATTTATATAACGATTATTATTACATTTATACTCCCTTTTTTAAAAAGGGATGGTTTTCCAAGCTCTTGTGTGGCTGAAAAAAAGCAACCCCTCATAGCTAGGCTCTTTTAAGGTACATGTTAACGCTGAAATAAGTTAATTTGTGACATTCCTGCCGCTGTAATTTGCATCAAAAGAACAATATGGTTCTAGTATTGAATTCAATTGTCTCAAAAAGTCTCGAACCAGAATTATGACATTAATTAGACATTATCTCGGGGAAGGATATGTAGAAGAGGAGAAAAATAAAATACTAAAAAATCATAGTAATATATTTTTTTAGTTTAATATCAGCTTTGGAATAATCTCGAAATTTTTGTCGTTCCTTGGTGCATTAAAACCGTAGGAGAAGAGAAAAATAAAACACTAATAAATCAGTGATGCAATTTTTGGAGCTGAATATCAGCTTTGGAATAATCTTAAAATTGTCGTCGTTCGTTGGGGCATTAATCCCGTAGGAGAACAGAAAAATAAAACACTAATAAATCAGTGATGCATTTTTTGGAGCTGAATATCAGCTTTGGAATAATCTTAAAATTTTTGTCGTTCCTTGGTGCATTAAAACCGTAGGAGAAGAGAAAAATAAAACACTAATAAATCAGTGATGCATTTTTTGGAGCTGAATATCAGCTTTGGAATAATCTTAAAATTTTTGTCGTTCCTTGGTGCATTAAAACCGTAGGAGAAGAGAAAAATAAAACACTAATAAATGAGTGATGCATTTTTTGGAGCTGAATATCAGCTTTGGAATAATCTTAAAATTTTTGTCGTTCCTTGGTGCATTAAAACCGTAGGAGAAGAGAAAAATAAAACACTAATAAATCAGTGATTCATTTTTTGGAGCTGAATATCAGCTTTGGAATAATCTTAAAATTTTTGTCGTTCCTTGGTGCATTAAAACCGTAGGAGAAGAGAAAAATAAAACACTAATAAATTAGTGATGCATTTTTTGGAGCTGAACATCAGCTTTGGAATAATCTTAAAATTTTTGTCGTTCCTTGGTGCATTAAAACCGTAGGAGAAGAGAAAAATAAAACACTAATAAATCAGTGATGCATTTTTTGGAGCTGAATATCAGCTTTGGAATAATTTTAAAATTGTCGTCGTTCGTTGGGGCGTTAAAACCATAGAAGAAGAGAAAAATAAAACACTAAAAAATCAGTGATAAATTTTTTGGAGCTGAATATCAGCTTTGAAATAATCTTAAAATTTTCATCTTTCGTTGGTGCATTAAAACCGTAGGAGAAGAGAAAAATATAATACTAAAAAATTACAGTGATGCATTTTTTTTTGTAGCTTAATATAAGCTTTGGAATAATCTTGAAATTTTCGTCGTTCGTGAGTGGATTAAAACCGTAGGAGAGGGAAAAAAAAAAATAAAATTCTAAAGACTCATAGTGATGCATTTTTTTTTTAGTTGAATATCAGCCTTGGAATAATCTTGAAATTTGTGTCGTGTTGCTGCATTAAAACCTTAAAAGAAGAGAAAAAATAAAATACTAAAAACTCATAGTGATGCATTTTTTGAGTTGAATATCAGCTTTTGAATAATCTTGATTTTTTTTTGTTCGTTGGGGTATTAATACCGTAGGAGAATAGAAAAAAAATACTAAAAAATCATAGTGGTGTTTTTTTTGGGGGGAGCTGAATATCAGCTTTGGAATAATATTAAAATTTTCGTCGTTCGTTGGTGCATTAAAACCATAGAAGAGAAAAATAAAATAAATTTTACAAAGTAATAATCCAACCACAATATTTCGTATTGGTGCGTACATAGAGAAGGGATTAGAAAAAAGGAAAAGCTTTTACAATTAATTATTTTTTATTATATGAAACTACATTTATTTTCTCGATTAATTACCATTAGGTATTTTTTGCTATGTATCATGTTTCTGTGTGTTTCGTAATTTGTTCTGTTGTGATTTCTTTATTTTTGATAAATTTTTGTGTGTATATGGCTCTTGGGCTTTGGAAATATACGATCTATCTATCTATAGACCCCCCCCCCCTCCGTATTGAAAATTTTTTGTTTGAAATTCTGCTCATCTAAAAGAAAACTTGTTCTTTCTACTTATTTACTTTTCAATCATTTTGAAAATCAAACCCAGGCCTATCCTAGAAATGATGAGCACCAATGCCCCCATAAACCCCCCACTGCTCTTTGTCAAATCTATAGCGTACAAATTTTCCTGACACTTAATTTCTTGTGCGTAGTAACAAATGACTAAAGCAATTTTCTCTAGTTTTCCTTGAAGTTGATGTCTCCGGATTGTGTTTGCTGATCATTTGAGTTGATGGAATCATGCACTACTCCCGTACCTAGCTTGCGATTTTTTGGATTGTTTAAGTTGGTAATATGAATGCATTATGTTAAGATTGCGTTTTTTTTTTCTCCTATGTTTGTTCCTGGCCAAAGAGCCTTCCGGGGAAGACTATGTTGAAGTGTTTTGATCAATCTATTGATGATTAAATAAAACTTTGAAATCAGAAAAATTGAACGTATCTGAAAAAAAATGATTACAGAAGATTATCCGGGATGAATTTGGAGCTGAGTTTAATTTGCGAATGGAAGAACATAGTTGCGGAAAAGTTTCCCTCTTTTTGTAATAGAGCAAATTGTCTCAAGCTCATAACCTTTGCTGGGTGACTTTAGAACTGAACCAATTTATATCTTTTGAATTACGATGAAAAGTTGATTCTTTTGATGTATATATTGCCATCAAAGCGTTTTTTTCTGAATACTGTAAGCACGAGTCACTCCTTACTCACAGCTTGCTACACTTAACTGTTTAATATGACAAATTAACATAATACCCAATATTTCCGTTGAAAAATCTATAAGAAAATTCCTGATAAAACTTGCCTGCCCCCTCCAGAGAAACTTCCTGTTGACAATCAAGGTGCCCCTTCACCTCTCTGTCTTTTGTGCCGGTACGCATTTGAATTCAATCCTTTAAGTTACAGGGGAAAATTTTCATGCAATGAGTGGGAGCTATCACCGCATAACACCTGTATTCAGACATAATCCAAATAAAATGAGTTGAATATATACCTCTTTCAACGAGATCCTTTTCTGTATTTACCTGAGTGCTTAGGGCAAGTTAGAAAACTTCGGTGCACGAATGTATTTTGAGGCATCAGGCATCTCAACCCCCCCCCAGTCACTTGTGCAGTGACTCTCCAGCCATGCTCAATAATAGCTTATGTGAAATTATGCATCACTGTACAAAATCTACATTAATCGTTACATAAAACGATTAATGTCTACATTAATCGCTTCTTTAATATGAACTACATGAATATTTAGGATCACATGAACTTCCGTGCATCATGAATGCCTCGGAAACTTGGATGCTCAACATTTTTGAGCTTTCCTCACTTTTTTAATAATTCTAAACTGATTGGCTATCTCCGAATTACATTTTTTAGATGGGAGCTTGGAACCTATACAGATGGAGTCCTCTGATGTGCTGGATTTGATAGTATAATTTTCATTTAAGATCACTTTCCTCCTTGGGGAAGTTCTCCCCCTCTTTTAAAAGGCTCTTAGATATTGATGCGTAATTTTAAAATGATGAATTTTAAATATTTGGAATCACCATAAAAAGCAGTCTTTTGAAATATATAATTTTGTCGATTTTTTTTTTTCAGTTTCGGTCACTATTAGCCCAGGCCACATCTTACTTTTGTTATCACTAACTGTTTGATATATTTGTAAGTTATTTATAGAACTTACCTGAGCTCCATTTGCCAAAGCTGAAGCGTCAGCGGATGCAGACACAGATGCAGAAGCTACTCCTGGCGATGTACCGCTTGGCCTTGATGGTCTTCGTCCACTCGGTCTTCTAGGTCTTGGCACTGTTGGTTCTTCCTCACTTTGGGGGAAAGCTTCTGGGGAACCTGGTGAAAATGTACCTCCTGCTGACGCTTGAGCGGAGGCAGATGCAGACGCAGAGGCAGAGGTAGTTCCTGGTGCCGACTCAGTAGCAGCAGGTGATGAAGAAGGTATTCTTTCCGCTGTCGGACGAGTTCCAACAGATGCTGGTCCTAAAACAGAAAAGATGCGATAAAAGCCATTCAGATAGATCAGCTACAATTGATTTTAATTCCTGTTTTATTTTCTTATTCTAATAGCAAATATTCAATTGCTATGCGAGAGATCCTTTTAGGATTGCATAAAAATGATGTTATTTTATTTATTAATAGACAAGTCTATCTATCATCCATCCATATGTCATTCCTTATGCAGAACTAAGGTAAGATAGTCATAGAAATCAGGGATAAAAGATTGGATTGATTTTGGGTTGACGCGTGATGGACAATGTCCAATGGACTTGTATGCAAAATCTGGGACTGAATTTGCTTGGACTCACAGGCGATGAGCAAGTGAAACCTAAGCGTAATAGGCTTGGCCGCTTGCCGTCTAAAGATGAAACACTGTGTCATAGGATTGACAGATGACCAACAAGTCCCCTGAACTTGCAGGTGAACAGTGAGACCTATAGTTTTCCAAGTGTTTGGTTAAATGGTAGGGGTAAACGGTGGGAGTAATTATAACTCTCTTATTGGACAAATACTTGTGTGTTATCTTTTGGAAAGGCACGCCTGCCTAGAGTCTCAGGTATGTTGACCAAAAAATAAATCAGGCAAGATTGACCAAGTCGAACAAATAATTATACCTAATAGTCCTGTATATATGATAAATATATATATATATATATATATATATATATATATATATATATATATATATATATATACATATATATATATATATATATATATATATATATATATATATATATATATATATATATATATATATATATATATACATATATATATATATATATATATATATATATATATATATATATATATATATATATATATATATATATATATATATATATATATATATATATATATATATATATATATATATATATATATATATATATATATATACATATATATATATATATATATATATATATATATATATATATATATCTATATATATATATATATATATATATATATATATATATATATATAAACATTACCTACATCATGTGCAATATTTTTACCTTGCCCAGCTATTAAAATTCATTCGAAATTTCAACACCTGAATCTTTGGATTACTCTTACTAGAAGTACTGTGTATTTCGCCTGGCCCCTTATCAAACAGTTCGCGGTAACAAACTGCAAGTGCAACCTGCCTGAGACTCTAGGCAGAAATGCCTTTCCAAAAACTAACCTGACAAGCATGTGTCTAATAAAAGAGTCATACACACTCCCGCCATTTACCCGTGCAGCCCCAGCCATTTCAACATTTGCCTCTCAATTACTTGAACTATCTGTCTTGGCTTTTCTCTGTCTACAATTAGCCATGTCTTGATGCAACCTATGCAACCTACTGCAAAATACTTGACAACTTCAATTCAGAAAGAAATTACAATTAGGAAGAAAGGAATTATTAGAAAACGGGTGATATGTAAGCATCAGAAATCTGGTGTGTCTTATTCCTGTAAGCAGAACACACCAGGAGGATGTTATATGATGATTGTGTTTATAGTCTGGTATATTTGACACACAAAAAAACCGCAGGGCCATGGCAAAAAAAAGAGAAAAAAAGAGCAACACACAAATACAATTAAATATTCAATTTCAATGAAGACGATTAAAACACAGAAAATAATCCAAAAACACTAATACACAAACAAAATCATTAAATATCACCCTTACGATGGTATATACCCACACGAATAAACCGTGCCAGTTTTTTAATACTACGAAAAAACCCGTTTCCCAATATACATATATATATATATATATATATATATATATATATATATATATATATATATATATATATAATATATATATATATATATATATATATATATATATATATATAATATATATATATATATATATATATATATATATATATATATATATATATATATATATATATATATATATATATATATATATATATATATATATATATATATATATATATATATATATATAATATATATATATATATATATATATATATATATATATATATATATATATATATATATATATATATATAAACCTGATTGGTTCTTTCTTTAATTTTCAGCCACTAAATACCAACAAAATTTTTTTTTTACCTATAACACTTTTACAATCAATTTATTTTTTGTGCTCTTACCTTCTTCTATTTCTACATCAAAGGGCATCATCCCTGGAACAGAAACTGTTTGATCGACCGTGATTGTTCTTGATACAGTAATCGTCTGAAATACTGGCTTTGTCTGTGTCAATGTCACCATTACTGTTGAGGGTTTTTCAACAAAAATAGTGTTGAAGGTTGGTTTTTTACGCGTAATTGTAACCTAGAAAAAAAACATTTATAATGTCGTTTTATAAATCATATGTCATGCGTACAGTTGAAATCTCGTCAGTTTCTTTTTTAATTCAAGAAAGAGATTAAGAAAGATATAACTGCAAAATATCTTTCCTTTTATTTTATAAGCTGAATATTAAGTAATAAAAATTTCTCAAATCTCTATTTTTCAAAGTTTTGCGTCCTCGGGTCTTCCTACAGCTTAAATCTTGTTTTATTCAATTTGAAAGTTAAAAAATTCAATTAAAAAAGAAAAAAAAGATTCAAACAGATGAAATAACGAAAAAAACACATGCATTTCAGAGGCTCTATACTTATACGAATAAGAGTTTTATCAAACCTGTTACTAAAGGTTTCATTTCTTAGGAATCAAAGGAGTCAAATTTCATTTTTTTTTCTTTTTAAATATAATTTACTTTTTTAAACTTCTTCTAGACGGTACTTTTAACTTTAGCCTTTTTTTATATTTAAATAAAATAGATGCTTAGATAGTACTAAGAAGTATATTTTACTATTACGAATTCTGTGAAGGCTTATTCTCTAACCAAGTCTATTCTAATCAAGAATAAAACTTTTCAAGTTTATTCTATTCAAGAATAAATTATTCAGGTTTATTATATTCATCTAACCCTAGAGGTCTTACTTTCTAAACTATTCATGGTAATGATCGGTAAGTATGAAAAAAAAATAATGTCCGGTTATAATTCTCGGATTGTTATTGAATGTAATAAACAACTTTCTAGCGCCAGTTGAATCATAATTTTTTGAAGATTAGGCCAAGGAGAGCCGGAGAGATGCCTTTAAGATAATCTTGTGCCTCAAAAACCTTTCGATTGTTCAATAGGTTTAATTTTGCACAGACGATCTAGTCCAATTTTTAAAGAAGTCTAACCCAATCATCTTGAGTCAAACCGTCGGTGGTAGCGAACTGTAAGTAAGGAGCGACTCGGCTAAATAGTAACCAAAAACCAGAATTTTGATACCAATAGAAACTTCAAAAGAATCGAATTTTTATGCTGATTTCAAATATTTAAGATTCATCCAATTTAATCGTACCCATCAAAAGTTACGAGCCTGAAAAATTTGCCTTATTTTCTAAAAAAGGGGGAAATTCTTCCTAAAAATCATAGAATCTTAATGAAAATCAAACCATCATATTCAGCGTACCAGAAAACCCTACTATAGAGGTTTCAAGCTCATATCTGCAAAAATGTGGAATTTTGCATTTTTTTCCAGAAGAAGGATCACGGATACGTGTTTGTTTGTTTTTATTTTTCCCCCAGGGGTGATCGTATCGATTCAGTGGTCATAAAATATCGCGAGAGGGCTCATTCGAACGGAAATCAAAATTTCTAGTGCCCTTTTTAAGTGACCAAAAAAAATTGATGGGCAACTAGGCCCTCTTCCACCCTCCTTTTTTTCCCCAAGTCACCCGATCAAAACTTTGAGATAGCCATTTTGTTCAGCATAGTCGAAAACCTAGTAAATATATCTTTGAGGATGACTTAATTCCCCACAGTCCCCGGGGGAAGGGCTGCAAGCTATGAACTTTGCCCATTGTTTATATATGGTATTTGTTATTTGGAAGTATGCAGACGTTTTCAGGAGGGATTTTCTTATGGTGGGGAGGGGCGGCGGAAGAGGGGGCTACGTGGGAGGATCTTTCCATGGAGGATATTTTCATGGGGGAAGGGACATTTCTACTAGGGGGGGGGGGCGCGTCGTATTTCCCAGCATTATTTAAAAAAAACGATCAGATATTAAATAAAAAACGCGTTTTTTCAACTGAAATTTAGGAGCAACATTAAAATTTAAAACGAACAGAAACTATTACGTATTTGAGGGGTTCTCCCTCTAGTCAATACCTCGCACTTTACGCTAAAGTTTGTTTAGTACTTTCAAAAAAGCGATCTATTCTAATTAAACGGCCTTTGTGATTCAGGGGTCATTTTTAAAGAATTGGAACAAAATTCAAACTTTAGTGTTGCTCATTACACTAATGAGCAAGGTATTGACTAGGGGGAGAACCCCTCATTTATGTAATAAAAATATACGAATGTAGAAGTTCGTTACGTAAGTTATTTCGTTTGTTCCGTCAGATCAAAATTTCGAGAAAGCCATTTAGAGAAAAAAAGTAAAATTAATATGCAAATTTTATTTTAATTATTCATGTACGGTGAGCCAAAATTAAAGGTGCGTTAATTAAAAAAAGTTTATAAATTAAATATAAAAAACACAATTTTCTTTAACTGAACGTAAGGAGCGACATTAAAACTTAAAACGAACAGAAATTATTCCGTATATGAAAGGGGCTGTTCCCTCCTCAACACTTTGCTCTTTACGCTAAAGTTTTTTATTGTTTTAAGAAATAGAGTTGAGAGAAAGAGTCAATTTTAGTGTAAAAAACAAGGCGTTGAGGAGGGGACAGCCCCTTTCATATACGGAATAATTTCTGTTTGTTTTAAGTTTTAATGTTGCTCCTTACTTTCAGTTAAAAAAAAACTTGTTTTTTTTATTTAATCTCAAAGTAGATTTACCTGTCTTACTTACATTTCCTCAACAATGCTACTGGCTAACAAGCATACGTCACAAAAGTGGAACCAATGAAGTTAAATCACACTTTTTACTGTGGCGCTATACTGTGGCGTTTTACTGTTGCGCTATAGCAAATTAACCTATACGGTTCCTACATTTTTCTACAATATTTTCTACATTATAAATCCTCAAAATAAATGGCATTACTTTGAATGCATCGTAAAATGCATTGTTTTCAAAAATTAGTTGGAAGATTAATACACGTCAGAAATACTCAAACATTAGAGAATAATTATTATCAATTAACTTTGTATTAAAACATATGTAAAATTATAAATTTAATTTTTGAGTTCGTAATAAAAGTGTTACTACTAAGATTTAAAGTACGACAATTCCACTTACTGTTCCAATAACTGGGGTCTTATCGACAACACCTTTGTGTTTTGTTGAAGTTATAACCACTGTTTTGGTTTGTGTAACCACTCGAGTCTTTGTAACAGAAACAGGGCGAAGCACTGGCTTTGGTCTTTCAATAACTATATCAATCCTTTGTGGCTCCTCCACAATAGCTGTGTGAAATCTCATGGGTGGCGTTGGCCTTACAGGTCCAGTAGGTGTTTCAGGAAAGGAAGGTTCAGGAAACGGCCCAAAGCCCACAGATGCAGAAGCAAATGCTGATGCAGTCGCAAAGGCTTAAAAAGGGATATTGGTGTTACTACATTAATGTCAAAAATTGAATAAATTTGTTTAAGAAATTATTCGAAAGTTACCTTTTCTTTTTTGTTTTATATTCTTTCCGGCCAGCAATTGATGGTCGGGGCTAATTGTTGTTAATTGATTGTCTTTATAGATTCATGCTTTTTGCTTTAATTTAAATAACAACTTCACTTTATAATTTCTTTAAAATCTACAGATAATTTACCCTTTCATCTATTTAATAATCTGACTTACAGCTTCATACTTATTGAAAGGGCCTGCCTTATTCTAAATGAACTATTTCAAATATATTCTGCATATTGAATCGAATTGAACGGATAAATTCAGATTATTAGTTTTGAAGTAGAAAAGACTGTAGACATTTGCTTAGTAGCAAAGAGCAGAACAGCAGAGCAGCAACAAAGAGCAACAAAATCAGTTTTTTTCGTGTTTACTGTAAAAAAGAGCTACAGCCTTAGGAAATGTGTGAATTCGGTTCTTGTAACAATTGCAGAGCAGGGGCATACTTTCCTATGGGGAGGAAGGGGGGCACAAATGCCCCCTCTAGACCCAAGTCCCCCTAGACCTCATTATGTCCCCCCAAGCTTAAATTTTGTTTCTGCAAAAAATCTTGTCAAAACTAAGATCAGCTTGCATAATTCAAGTATCCAGAGAAACAGGTCAGCTTCCTTTGGTATATATTTACCTTTATGGTAACTTACGGATCATTTTCAGTTTTCACTGTCATTTTCACTTGATTTGGAAAAATTGGCTCCAAATTTGCCCCCTCCATAGAATTTTGAAGAAATTACGCCGCTGTTGAAGAGATGAGAGCAGTCTTAGTCAGTCTCAATTGCACCAATACGTCTTATAATAACAAATTCTGCTTAGAATTATCCAATACTCTTGGAATAGTCAACGTAAAACTGTAAAATACGATCGATCTTATCTTTCATTTGCATCTCGATTTTACTCAGCCTGCCCTTTGACTTGCTTAAAGGTAGGTAACATTCAGCTTTAACATTTTATAACAAGTAGTTTTTAATAGCTCGTCTGGCTTAAGAGTCAATCCTATCATACATCTACATCTCAATCTTATTCAGTCTGTAAATCTTTCAAAGAGAGTATGTTGCTGAATATTTTTTGTCTAATAGTTTCGAGCATCCACATCTACTTCTTGCATCTACTTTTTGATCTTTATCCATTCCGAGTCTGCTAATCATTTTAAAACAGTAAATTGTTACAATGTTTAATTTTCTAATAGTTTTGAGTAGTTTCTCTTGCTCAAAAGTTGATACCATCTCACGTGTACACATCGATTCATTCAGCCTAACTTCTAAGCAACATTCAAAATTGTATGTTGTTAGAATTTTTCAATACTTAGGCGTTGATTGTAACATCTTTCTCAAAGGTTACGATAAATAATGCTTGTAGTGGCGCCGTTACTAAGGGATGGTGTCTTTGTGTCAACTCTGGCACTGATCACTCAGCTGGTATACAGGAACACTGATGACACTGTATGGAACACTGGGGACATTGATGGAACTGTGAGGAACATTGAGGAACAATGTGAGGGAATTGATGTAGTGAAACTGATAAAAGGTAGCTTTGGAACTTTAATGTAATTTAAAAAGAATTAAAACCACCAGCGCTATTGACGGTGCCATGCTACCTAGCAAAATTATATTTTCTGTTTGAGGGGGATTGAGCCAATAAAAAGAAAATTAAGCCAATAAAAAACATGAATAACTGAACTAGCTGGGAAAAAATTCAAACTCTTTCAACGGAATTTATTTTTTAGTGTCTTATATGATGAACTTTTGTCATATATGACATTCTTCCAACAGAAAAAAACTAAGGTACCAAACAAAATCGCCTTTTTTGAGACTGGAAAAGTTTCTATTGTGGGAAATTGTGAAATTCATTTTAGCACATTTAAGCGTTTCTTTCAAAATTAAGAATAAAATATTGCGAGTTTGGATGAAGCGATCGGAGTATTGCATGATTTAATATTGTTTATAAGGACTTCTCAGGGACGTTGAGAAGTCCCTGAGACGTCCTTGAGGAAGTCCCTGAGGACGTTCAACGTCCTCAATAAGGACGTTGAAGAGTCTTTATTGAGGAATTATTGCGAAGAGGAATCCCTTTCATCTTTCTCCCATTTGTGTGATGGGCTGTAGATACGAAATTTAATATAATTGGTAGCATTGTTTCTACATCTTTAAATATGAGACATTATTAAATTTATCAAAAGCCTGCAAATAAATCAGCTCAATAATTTCTTAAGTCTATCTTAATAATATCTTATTTTAGTAATATAAACGTGGAACGTTACCTCCTCCCATATATGGTCCTGGGGCTTCAGCCCCTGTAGGGAGCTGACCCATACTGCTTTCGGGCTCTATAACCTCCACGTCTGGGAGACCACCACTGGGTTTTAATCGGATTGTAAATGTTGGTCGATAATCTTAAAAAAATGACTAGATTAGCAAGCCAATAAAATACTAGCTGTGAAAAAAAGCTCTATCACCTAAATCGTATCCTAGTTTCTGAACATTCATCCTATTTGGAACAATTCTTTCATCAGATCGGAATGAAGTAATTAGTAAATTGTTACTTCAGCATATAATGTGTCACTGATGGGCAATTTGTTTTTCTTTTTTTATTGGTAGCAACTTTATTTATGAAGTTTTCCGTTGTTGTTTTCAGATATCCCTCTTTTAAGAATTTTCTGCTTCAACTTAGTTCTTAGTATTTTAGTTATTAGGAATAGTACAACTAATTCTTAGTTCTTAGAATGAAGATATTGACTGTGCTGCATAGTTTTATTGGTGCATTACAACCTGTAATGATTTTTTCACAGTTCGACGAAAAATAAAAAATTAATAGGCTTTCAAAACTGACATGAGCATGAATTTACTCATTTCACATGAATTAGCTGACCATGATGGCCAGATAAGTTTGTGTACTTGTCTGTAAACGGCTATAGTGTAAATAATGATGTTACTTGTCCATATGATAAACTAGCAGTGTATAGTGGAAGCAGTGGTAAGTTGCAATCCACGATTTGCCCAGATGAATATGCGAGAAATCATAGAATGGAGGTATACTCAGAATTTTGGAATTCCACTACCTATGCTGAGGTATCTAATGCTTTAGTTCTTGGTAAGAATTTATTTCGATTTTTATTTAGAAATAGCTCAACTATTAGAATAGTAGGAATGAACCTAGATTAGGGGATAAATGTCAATATTAAATGCATAAATTTAGATATGTTTTGAAGTTGATAAAATTTCTGTATTTTTCAGAACATGAATGAATATAAATGAAGGAATGGAATGAATATACTCATGTAAGTCAAAATTGAAATGAACATATATTACTGAAGGAATAAAGGAATTAACATGAACATGAATGAATATTAATGAAGGAATGGAATGAATATACTCATGTATGTTAAAATTGAAATGAACATATATTACTGAAGGAATAATGGAATCAATATGAACATTAATGAATATTAATGAAGGAATGGAATGAATATACTCATGTATGTCCAAATTGAAATGAACATATAATACTGAGGCAATAAAGGAATTAATATGAACATGAATGAATATTAATGAAGGAATGGAATGAATTTACTCATGTATGTCAAAATTGAAATGAACATATATTACTGAAGGAATAAAGGAATTAACATGAACATGAATGAATATTAATGAAGCAATGGAATGAATATACTCATGTATATCCAAATTGAAATGAACATATAATACTGAGGGAGTAAAGGAATTAATATGAACATGAATGAATATTAATGAAGTAATGGAATGAATTTACTCATGTATGTCAAAATTGAAATGAACATATATTACTGAAGGAATAAAGGAATTAATATGAACATGAATGAATATTAATGAAGGAATGGAATGAATTTACTCATGTATGTCCAAATTGAAATGAACATATATTAATGAAGGAATAAAGGAATTAATATGAACATGAATGAACATTAATGAAGGAATGGAATGAATATACTCATTTATGTCAAAATTGAAATGAGCATATATTACTGAAGGAATAAAGGAATTAATATGAACATGAATGAATATTAATGAAGGAATGGAATGAATTTACTCATTTATGTCAAAATTGAAATGAACATATATTACTGAAGGAATAAAGGAATTAATATGAGCATGATTGAATATTAATGAAGGAATAAAACCTGAGTGAACAGAAATTACAATGAATACATAAAAACATTAGAATGATATTTTTCACAAATAAGATTGCGACTCTCTTCCTCTCTTTCTATCTAAAGGCTTGTGTGTCACAAGTACTAATTTTGGTAGGAAGAGTAGTCATGCTAGGAGTTATCATTAAAGATCTAGTTACGGTGTGAGCAGTGGCCGGAGTCGTGGTAAGAGTCATAGAGCGGTTGACTTGGAAGATGTGGTAGTAATCATGGTGCGAGTACCACCATAACAAGGAGCAGCAGTGGCTAGTGGTTACCACCAAAAAATTATTTTTTTATTTAATTTCTGAACGTTTTTGAATTAATGCAGCTTTTGTTTTGGCTCACCGTGCATGAATAATTAAAACAAAATTTGCATATTGATTTTACTATAGTTTTGGCTAAATGGCTTTCTCAAAATTTTGTTCGGACGTAACTAACGAATTAACTTGCGTAACGAACTTCTACATTCGTATATTTTTATTACGTATAGCAAGGGGTTCACCCCCTAGTCAATACCTTGCTCTTTACGATAGGTTCAAATTTTATTCCAATTCGTTACGAATGACCCCTTAATCACAAAGGCCATTAATTAGAATAAATAGCTCTGATGAAAGTAAAAAAAAAAACTTTAGCGTGAAGAGCGAGGTAATGAGTAGGGGGTGAACCCAATCAGGGGGCGAACGTATTACTTTCTGTTCGTTTTGAATTTTGATGTTGCTCCTTACTTTCAGTTGAACTTTTTTTATTTAATTTCTGATCTTTCTTTTAAATAATGCTGGGAAATCCGGCACCCCCTTCATAGCAATGTCCCTTCCCCCATGAAAACTCCCTCCATGGAGAGATCCTCCCGCGTAACACTACTTTCTTAGCAGTGGTAGAGTAGTTGCTGTAAGAGTAATCATGGTAGGAGTGAGAGTCGAAGTAGCCATCACAGATACTATCGTCACAGGAGTAGTAGTCAATAGAGAAGTAATGATACTGCTCATTTTTCTCGTTGACGGCAATTTCTTCTTTGAGGCTCCATATTGTTTATTTCTGGAAAAAAATCACCTTATTGTTCGTAAGCGTACATCATTAAAACTTCAAAAGAACATGTGAACTTAGTCTGTCTTTTTAGTTTAAAAGAAGAAGGCAGTAATCTTAAACGCAGATTATAAATTTGTCTTTTAAACTCGAAAAAAGTGAATGAATTGATCATTTTGCTAAAGACAAATATATTTAATAACAATGTTTTTGTTTGTTTATAGAAAATAAATGTTGTTTTGGCAACATTTTCATCTTTTTATGATAAAATTTGAGAGGTTTTCAGACAGCAGAGGTATATTCGGATATAGTAAAGTAAAAACTGAAAAAAAAAACTTGTTGGGTTGACTTGTCTTAGGCAATTGAGTTTCCCAGTAAGAAATATGAAAAATTCAACCGGATTCTTAAAAAAAAAAAGAAACGTTAAGAGCCGAAATCCTTCTGAGAGGGATAATGAGTTTCACCGACACTTATTCATTATTACTAACTTCAGAATAAGAAAAATAGAAAAGAATAAAAAACGAACAGATTTAAACCACGGGAGACCAAGGGGATGTCCAATCTTTTTAGGGGGGGGGGGGATTAGATCTGTTAGAGCTATTTAATTTTTTACATCTCTTGGCTTCAAAACAGCGTGAGTGCAATAAAAGATAAGAAACAATCCAAATACATTTTTGCTGACCTTTCACACCGTAATGGACAAAGTCTTATAGTTTCCAGCCTATTAAACATTATACTTATTATTTTTTTTTATATTTGTTATGAATTTATTTGATATAAATTATATTTTATATAATTTATATTTGATATTTGTTATAAACATTTATAACAAATATCCAACAAATAAATATTTGTTGAACAAATGGACACCGACCAAAATGGATATTTTATCAGATGACAGTATTCTCATTATTACTGACTAATCTTATTCAATTTACCTACAGCATTTTTCTAATTGAAAACTGAGTCGGAAGAATTGAGAAGCTTCTCTTTGCGATAATATGACAAAATTTTCTTACTATCTGACGGCCTGGGATGGACCCTCCCCCCCTAGCTCAAAACTTGACTGCTCAATAGAATATTAATAATTATTTAAAAAGATAATAGTAACTTTCTAGAAACTAAATTGGAACACAAAAATGATTCAAAATATTCCATGTTGCATTTTTAAAAGCTACTAAGGGTAAGGAATTTAAACATTGAGTAAATGGCGGATCATAACAATGTAGCTTTTACTGGTTCAAACATATTTCGAAGTGGAGTAAACATTGCTTCAAGAGGGTTAAAACATAATAAATACCTAGCTTAATCAGTCATTCCTAATCCAAACACAATATTAAAATTTACATTTATAAGTTTGAGGGACTGCATCAAACAGTTTGCGGTAAGGAATTGTAATGAAAATCGAAACTTGAACAAAAATTGGATAACAATTTACACATAAAAAACTTGACTTTTATCGTGATTCTAAGCATATAAAGTTCATCCCGTTTAAAGCTATCCATCGAAACTTAAGCATCTGAGAATATGTTTTACTTTAAAAAAGGGAGAATGCCCCTAAAAAGGAAATTGATTTTAAGACATTTCACCAATTTCAAATTCAACAGATAAGAAATATCAATTTCGGCCTATAGTCCTAGAAAATCAGGAGAAGGCTCACTAATACGGAAGTTCAAAGTTGTACTGCCCTTTTTCCAGTAGCAAAAATATTGTGCAACATGAAAGCGGCGCTTTCTGCCATTTTACGGCACGAACCTGAATTTTGTCCCAATGAGGTCCACCTTTCTACTAATTGGAAATTATGAGATATCCAATCTATTTAAATTATTGAAAAACTAAATATTGAGCTTTCCAGTTTCAGAGGTAGTTATGTTGCACAGTTGCACTTTTGTACCTGAAATCCTGTAGTCCACACAAAATAAAAGGTTAACCTAGATATTTATTTTAGAGCTTTATTTAACTAAGTTCAGTAACTTAATCTTTGACAAAATTTTGTGAGGTGATGTATAATTGTGCGTTAGCAATTATCGAGCAATTTCACTAAATCATTTTTTAAGCGGGGGGGGGGGGATTGCGCCTGATGCCTCCAAAAGTATATTTTCTCCCAGAAATTTCTAAAGTTTCTAACGACAAATCTTATAACGACAAAACTTCAGAGAAATATTGAAGAGGTTCTGAAGGGGGGAGTATGAGGCAGAAATGTATCTCTAATATTCCTTTATTTGGAGCTTTGGTTGCTGCGGGATGACAACCCCCTTCTTATTTTAGAAGAATGATTTCATAAAAGATTACATTCATATGCTTACTGGCTGAAAATGTGAAGAAGATGCGGGGGGGGGGGTGAATATCATGAGAATTTTCAGGGGGCTGCTACGGAGGGATGAAGCAAGTGTTACCATGAAATTTGTTTTATCTACTTTGAAACAAAAGTTTCAACAAAAACAACGAATTACGTAGTTTTAAAAACTTTCTTTTTGTTGTTTTAATAAACAGCAAAACAAGTTTTGGAACAATGCAGCTGGAACCTCAAATTGGATTAATTATTGTACTTTTGCTGGCAAAACTAGCTAGCAAAGACATTGATTTTACACCAAGTAGAAAGTTTCCAGCGATTGATGCGCTGGATTTAGCATCCTTTGTCCGAGAGGACGAGGGTTCGAATCCTAGTGTACTCAATTATTTGGTTTGGAACGGGGGTCAGTGGCGTGACTCTGTCAGCTCAGCCAGCGTCTACCCAGCTTTAAATGGGTACCTGGAGAAATCTGGGGAAGGGAAACAGGAAGGGTGCGCGAAAGCACAGTATAGTTGGCCCCCAACCCCCCATTGAACTTCCTGGCTGAAGGGCCAAGAAACGGAGATCAGCACCGTCGGTAGGGACCGTGAAGTCAAATGTCGTGTTCTTTGCCTTTTTTTTGCCTTTAGAAAGTCTCAAAACTTTTCTGTGGAAAGTATTCACGTTTTAGAAGAAACATTTTGAGCTTAGAAAGAGAGCCCATGTCAATATTAGAAAAGGGGACTTGGTATTGTCATTTTCGTGACATAAAACAGATTCCGTTTCAAATGATAATCGCACTTGGCATTTTAATACTGTCCGATACTCAGCCTTGTGTGAAATTAAATAAAAAAAACAAGTTTTTTAAACTGAAAGTAAGGAGCGACATTAAAACTTAAAACGAACAGAAATTATTCCGTATATGAAAGGGGCTGTCCCCTCCTCAACGCCTCGCTCTTTACGCTAAAGTTTGACTCTGTCTCACAACTTTATTTTTTAAAACAATAAAAAACTTTAGCGTAAAGAGCGAGGCGTTGAGGAGGGGACAGCCCCTTTCATATACGGAATAATTTCTGTTCGTTTTAAGTTTTAATGTCGCTCCTTACTTTCAGTTTAAAAAACTTGTTTTTTTTATTTAATTTCTGATCGTTTTTTAGTTAATGCAGGGGATGTTTCACCCCTCTTTAAAAAATCGAGTAAATTTTCTCTGGCTCGTAGCCTTTGATGAGTAATACTAAACTTAATAAAATTTATATATTTAGAATCAGCATTATAAACACATTCTTTTGATACATTTATTGACATCAAAATTCCGTTTTTAAAAGTTTTGATTACTATTGAGCCGTATCGCTTGTTTTTTTATTGTTTTTTTTATTACGTATATGTTATTACGTATATGAGGGGGTTCTCCCCTTAGTCAATACCACGCTCTTTACGTTAAAAGTTAAAAAAAAATTTGATTCACAAACCCCTGAATCACAAAGGCCGTTTAATTAGAATAGATAGCTCTTTTGAAAGCACTAAAAAAAAAAACTGTAGCGTAAAGAGCGAGGTATTGACTTGGGGGAGAACCCCCTCACATACGTTATAATTTCTGTTCGTTTTAAGTTCTAATATTCCTTCTTACATTTCAGTTGAAAAAACTTGTTTTTTTTTGTTTAATTTCTGATCGTTTTTTAAATAATGCTTGGAAATCCGGCGCCCCCTTCATAGAAATTTCCCTTACCCCAAAGAAACATCCTCCCCGGAAATATTCTCCGGATTAACCCCCTCGTCTAGCCCCCCCCCTCCAGAAAAAATCCTTCCTGAAAATGGTTGTATACTTCCCAATAACCAATAAATAATGCTGGTAAGTCCGGCGCCCCCTTCATGGCAATTTCCCTTCCCCCATGAAAACTTCCTTCATGAACAGATCCTCCAACATAACCACCGACCCACCCTTCCCTCCCACTACCAGAAAAAAAACCTCCTGAAAACTTCTGTATACTTCCCAATAACCAATACTATATGTTAACATTGGGTAAAGTTCATAACTTTTAGCCCTCCCTCTGGGAACTTCGGGGGATTAAGTCATCCTAAAAGACATATTTAGCATATTTTCGACCATTCTGAACAAAATGGCTATCTCAGAATTTTGATCGGGTGACTTTGGGAAAAAAATAAGCGTGGGAGGGGGCCTAGTTGCCCTCCATTTTTTTTGGTCACTTAAAAAGGGCACTAGAACTTTTAATTTCCGTTCCAATGAGCCCTCCCACGATATTCTAGGACCACTGGGTCGATAAGATCACCCCTGGGAAAAAAAAACAAAAAAAAACAAACGAACAAATAAACACGCATCCGTGATCTTTCTTCTGGCAAAAAATGTAAAATTCCACATTTTTGTAGATAGGAGCTTGAAACCTCTACAGTAGGGTTCTCTGATACGCTGAATATGATGGTGTGATTTTCATTAAGGTTCTATAACTTTTAGGGGGTCTTTCCCCCTTTTTTTGAAAATCAGCCAAATTTTCTCAGGCTCGTAACTTTTGATGGGTAGCACTAAACTTGATGAAAGTTATATATTTGAAATCAGCATTGAAATCTGATTCTTTTGATATATCTATTGGTATCAAAAACCCGTTTTCTAGAGTTTCGGTTACCATTGAGCCGGGTCGCTCCTTACTTACAGTTCGTTACCACGAACTGTTTGATCCCATATTTTAAAAAGGCAATGCAGTTTCAATTTGAGAGAATTTAAGAAATAAATGTAAAAGAAGTAAACGAGAACAATTTTCAAATCAGTAAAATCTGAAAATTGATCAATATATCTTAAAATTGGCAACTATCTTGGCCAATATTTTTGTTCCAGCCTTTCTCAGTGCAAAAAGCAGAGAAATAGAATAAGATACCAAAAATGGAACAAAAATCCTAAATTGAAAGAGCCAGCTAATCATACCAACTGCATTAGGGTGACTGAAAAATGAAGCTTGATATCGAACAAATGACGAATCATTTATTTGTGGAAATACTTTATCTATGGTCCTTACAAGAGCAAGCTTTTTACCAGATTTTAAAGTATCGGAGTTTTCATTAGATTGCAAAAAAATTAACATACATTTTTTTTATTACTCGTATAACGGTAGTAAAAATAAAAAGATTGATTTTATCAGTTTTATAGAAATTTCTATCGTGATTGTTCCCGTAAAAGGTATCAAGCAAGATCTAAGGGATGTAATTGAAATAAAGTATCAAATCCACAAGAAATTTAACCTTAACAGGAACATTGGGGAAATATTTTGTATCTCTATTCAAAGTCAAGGTAACGGAAAGGAAAATTTTAATAGCTTTGTAGCAGTTTCTCAGATGCTGTTAAAAGACAAAGTATAATAAATAGCTATACAATAAGCGGCCTAATCTCCTGAATATAAAGATTATTATGGCTTTTCTTAGAATATCTTACATTTCAAAAAATTCACTAGTTTCTGTGCTTATTTGTAATTCCCCCCCCCCCATACTCCCCTAAATCATTTGATACCAATGAACATGTTGGTATACCTAACTCAAAATTGGAAAATACTCGTGATTTGTTAGATTTTAGACGACTTCTTGTGCCTTGTCGTTTATTGACTTATGCTTTAAAATTAAAGTTGTTTGAAAAATATTTGGGGGAAATTGGAAGCTTAATAGGCTTCTAACTTTACTTAAGAGTAACTGAACACAAATTAAAATATTTAGAATTCATTTCAAGCAAAGAGGTTTCTTTTATTTAGATCAACTTACCGCCTTCTGTTTCAGAGGGCTGTGGACGAGGGCGGTCTGTGTCCGGACGTCTTCCAGTGTTAAGGTCTTCTCCATCCGTTCCGGTGTCAGGCTCCTGTGTGGTTGTTGTGGGTTTTTTTGTAGTGCGCTTTGTAGCTGGGGTAGTCAAATTGTACTGGTCTTCTTCTGTTTCTACTCCTTCAGTAGTAGTGGGCTTTGATGTTGCTCGCTTTGTAGTTGCTTGTGAAGTTGGTTCAACTTCGGTTTCTTCAGTAGAATCAGTGCTGTCCTGGTTGAAAGGTTTCGTTGTTGTTTTAGGTTGGCTGCGTCTTCTTGTTGTTGACATTCTGGTTGTTGGTCCTTCTGTAGGTTTATCTGTTTTTTCTGCTGCAGGAGTGGTGGTAGGCCTTGGTCTAGGTTTTCCAGTTGGTGGTCTAGTCGTGGAAGTCTCAGCAGCCTCTGTCGTTTTCTCGTCAAAAGTTGTGGTTGATGTAGAGGTTGAAGGGGGTGATTTTGTTGTTGGTCTTCTGGTTGTTGTTCTCTCTATGGGTTGTTCTGTTTCTTCCTCTGTAGGAGGGGTAGTAGGCCTTGGTCTAGGTTTTTTAGTGGGTGGTCTAGATTTGGAAGCCTTAGTAGGCTCGGTTGTTTCCTCCTCGAAAGGAGTTGTTGTTTCTTCAGTTGAAGGGGATGGTCTTGTTTTTGGCCTTCTGGGTGTTGTTCTTTCTGTAGGTTGCTCTGTTGCTTCTTCAGAAGGAGTGTTTGTAGGCTTCGACTTAGGCTTTATGGTTGTTCTCCTAGATGTTGGAGCCTCAGATGGCTCCGTTATTTCCTCTTCCGAAGGTGTTGTTGTTGAAGTAGGTGAAGTACGTATACTACTCGTTGATGTTATATCTGTTGTTTCTTCAGTAGATTCGTCTGTATCTTCATCTTTAGTTGTAGGCACAGTAGTTGATCCAGTCATTTCCTCTTCAGTAGTAGTCGTTGTTACGGTAGTTGAAGAGTGTCTTAAGCTTTCTGAATTTTCAGTTGTCGTCATAGTTGTCGTGTTTTCAGTAGTCTGCTCCTGTTCATCTTTCAGGGAAGAGTTAGTTGTTGTCCTAGAGCTAGGATTTCCAGTCGTAGGTTGGACGGTAGATTCAGCATCTTCACCTACATCCCTCTCCTCATCAGAGACAAAAATGTTAGCAAATTTCTCTGGTTCAGAATCTTCGGGCTGAGTAGGTCTTGGCCTTGGAGTAATGGGACCCCTGTCTTCAGTAGTTGTCGTAATACCCGCTGCAGGTGCTGTGGTTTCAGTAGCACTTTGGGTTGTTGCTACTTCTGTGGCTTCTGGTAAAGGTACTTCGGTAGTAGTTTCCGAAATTATAGGCCTTCCAGGTGCTCCACCTGGCCTCTCTGGCCTTCCCATTGGTCTTCCTCCAGGCATTTCTGGTCTGCCATAATCAGGCCTTTCTGTGGGTCTACCATAATCAGGTCTTCCCATTGGGCTGCCATAATCAGGTTGTCCCATTGGTCTGCCGTAGTCAGGTCTTCCCATTGGGCTGCCATAATCAGGTTGTCCCATTGGTCTGCCGTAATCCGGTCGCCCCACTGGTCTGCCGTAGTCAGGTGTTCCACCTGGTCTACCTGGTCTACCCATGGAAGTGCCATGGCCAGGTATTCCACCTGGCCTATTTGGTCTTCTCATTGGCATGCCATAGCCAGAAGTAGGCCAATAAGGTCTTCTGTTCAGTATCATTCCAGGCCTTCCTTGCTGTCTTGTGCCATCACCTTGATCAGGCCTCTTATAAGTAAGCTCAACTGGTATATGCCAATTCTGTTCTACTTGCTCTGGGGTTGAAAGCATCCATTTTTGTTGAACATGCTTTCCCATTTCCGCTGGAGAGGCTTGTGTTAGGATAGGGACTAAGCCTAGTTGGTAGAAATTAGGTAGTTGAGGCTCAGCATCTTCAGAATTATTATCATCTCCTTTGTCCACAGCCTCTGTAAGGGAACTTAGTATACACATCTTAATTTTCTTAAATTAAAAAAAAAATGATGAAAATTTCTTCACCAAAGAATAGCATTATTCTCTGCTAGAAACCTTAGCTGTATGAACAAGCATGAAAGATACAATGAATTTTTTTGAATTTGTAAGTAATTGTTCAACTAAGCTACTTGACAAGAGTAGCTGTCATCAATGTTTAAAGGAATATACTATTCACTATACAATAGAGAAGAATTACTGACTGAAAGAAAACTTAGCTGTACCCACAAACCTGAAAGATACTATAAATTTTTTAGAAATTTTTTGTAATTTTTCAAAACTGAGGAGCATGACATGAGTATCTGTCACCCGTTTTTGAAGTTTGTTATGTGATCAAAATATATATAAAAAAAAACTAGTCTTAGCTACCCAACAGTCCAGCTCTCACTTCTCACAAGACCCCAATAAGAGACAGTGTAGTGTGAAAAGATAAAACTAATACATGTTCATCGTAAAGTAAGTATGAAAATCGGATACTTAAGAACGCAAAAAAATCATTCCATACAAGAGCAAATGACCAACAATCTGGTAAAACATACTGAAAAATAATATTTAGAAATTTAAGGTACAAGGAACTAAATTGCTAGCTAATGATTTAAGATTAGAAGCAGTTTTGTTCTGAAAGAATTACCTAATTTTTTTTAAATTGTCAAAAACTATCAGATCCCGACAGGGCTGAATTTTTTAGAATTTCTTTAAAAGAAGATATGGTACTTTGTGCATACTACGAATATTTCCCTTCTTTAAGTAGTTCTCTTATGCATTAAAACTTGCGGATTACTGTATGCTGCTGTGGATAAGCACCAAAAAAACGTTCCAGAGAAGAGAAAATGACCAACAATCTAGTAAAACATACTGAAAAATAATATTTAGAAATTTAAGGTACAAGGAACTAAATTGCTAGCTAATGACTTAAGATTAGAAGCAGTTTTGTTCTGAAAGAATTACCTAATTTTTTTTAAATTGTCAAAAACTATCAGATCCCGACAGGGCTGAATTTTTTAGAATAAGAAGTTATCGTACTTCATGCATACTATTTCCTTTCTGGAAGTAGTTCTCTTATGCATTAAAACTTGCAGATTACTGTATACTGCTGTGGATTAGCGCAGCCTACGTAAAGAGCGATATGGCATCAATGCATTATTTACTTATTTTTTCACCAGGCCACTGTGTTTGGTAGGAGGTGCCATAGAAACTTCGCAAGGGACTCACTCGATATTGAAGTTGAAAATTATAATGCAGTTTTTAAGAGTCAAAAGAGATTGGAGGGCACCCACTGCCTTTCTCACGGCCACTTGTTCCTGCTTCCCCCCTAAGGACATCTGAGCAAAATTTTACGATAGTAATCTTGTTGAAAACGGGTAAAAGGCCTAAGAGCTATGCTTCCAGGATGACATGACCCCGACCCCAACAGCCCCCTGGGACAAGGGTTCTAAATTTTGCAAGTTGCCCATGGTTTACACATAGGTTTTGATACAGGTTTGGCATGTTCAATCAAGAGTCCCCAAAAAAGCTATGGTGTTGAAGTGAAACTTTGAGAGAATGCTGATGAGGTATTGAACTGAATCAAAATATACTATGTGCATGCAGTTTGTCAAAAGATTGTGTATGCAGTATCTCAAGAACACGTGGGGGTATTCAGTTGAAAGTTTTCGGACATGGTGAGGGGGATGTTGAACTAACCCAAATACACTAACTGCATCTATGTTATCGAAAGGGCGTATCTGCAATGTTTTAGGAATGGCTAAGGGTACTAAGTTGAAACCTTCACGCCATGCTGAGGGAGATACTTATTTAAATCAAAACACAAAGCGTAATCAGGTTGTCAAATCGGCATTGAAATATCTCAGAAAGGCTAAGGGTATTCAGTTGAAACTTTCAGAGAATCTTGAGGGTGTTGTTAAACTAAATTAGAAGATATTATGTGCATCCAGACTATCAAAGACATGTAACTGCTATTTCTAATGAACGTCTAAGGGTATAAACGAACAGACATTAAAATAAATAACAGAGTCAAACTCAAAACGAGCAGAAATTAATATAAGTAGGATTCAAAACCCCTATGATTTCTAAGAGCAAGAATATAATTTGTACTTCACTGAAAGAAATTCTTTTAAATGTTTTCACTTTTATAACTTTAAGAAATTAATTAAGATTTTAAGGAAAAAATATCAGCATATGTATATTAAACAGACAATGCAAATTCATTTGAATTTTTTTCAGTAAAGTACAAATTATATTCTTGCTTTTAGAAATCATAGGGATTCTGAACCAAATTCATATTAATTTTTCCTCGTTTTAATTTTGACTCTGTTATTTATTTTAATTTCTGTTCGTTTTGGATTTCATTTATTTATTGATACTGATTTGCGGTATATGTATGTTTGGTAGATTATTTGATTCTATTTTTGTTGATTTTTGGTTTAATGGAGTTCTTTACTTTTTTTTGAAAAACTTATTTTGTGGAATTTTTTTTTTATTAATCCCCTGAAAGACATGATGGGGTCTTTTTTGGGGATGATTACCCCCCTTTGTTATACGAATACTAAACACGAATGTTAAAAACAAGGATTGAAGGAAGGAGTTGTAACCTCCATCAATTTAAGAGAGCCTTGAATAAAACAGCCAGTATTATCAAATTGTAAGTAAAGAGTGACCATTATCAATTGTAACCAAAACTCTAAAAGCCGAAGTTTTGATTACAGTGTACGTATCAACAAAATCCATTATTTATTCTCTTCCCTGAAAATAAAACATTTAATTTTAACTTCGCTCGTAAGAAGCCACTGGTAAATATCAAATCGTATTAATTTTGGAATAATTTGCCAATCTCCCTTAAGAATGGTGCAATATTGATGAAAATAAAACAACAATGAAACAACATGTATAAGAAGTCTAAAGCCACTATCTACACACTATGAAAGTTCTTGTTTTGCCAGAGTATTATGACACACATGCATTTTTCTTTTCTCTAGGGTCGATATTATCAGGGCAGTAGGCGTTTAGAGAGATTTGTATTACTTACGACAAAAAAATAAATAAAAGATGTGTTGCCCTTTTTAAGCAACAAACGAAAACAAGCTGCAGAAAAGTGCAGAATTCTAGTATTTTGACTTGAAAAACAGCAATTTCGGCCAATTTATAGCCAAAATACTATCGAATAAAAATTTTAAGGATTATTGAAAGGATATTAGTGCAGGCACTCAGTTTCAGAGGTTATACCGGCGCATGGTATACCGTTTGTCCCTAAATATAAATGCAGCCAATAAAAATTATATGTCATTATAGACCGTTTATCCGATATAACTAACTATTATAGAGTATCCCATGGCAGCACACCACACCTATTTTGTCCAATGGTTTCTTTTAAGGAGGGGGGGAGCATCTATCACCTCATAGTTTTCTTCCCAATATTCTCAAACTTTTTTGAGGTGCTTCAAATGCATGGATAATTTTAAACTGTGCATGGACTCGAATTGACTCAAATTCACTCAATGCATGGACTCAAATTTAAACTCTAACCTCTCTTCGTTAGGAAAAATTAATATGGATGAGATATATAATATGAATATAAATATGAATTAAATATGGATGAACGTAAAATGAACCTTGAGAACGATTTCCCAAACACAAAGACGATTGGAATGAAATAAAAATATATTCAAAATACCCAGAGAATGGAAAAGCTTATTCATCCACATTTGCTTTAAATAATAAAATTTTTTGAGTTTTGCGTATTCCTTCCTTTAAATTCCTTCCATGGAAAATTCCCACTGGAATATTCCCCTAGAAAATTCCACGCTGGAGAAAATTTCCCAGAAAATCCTCTCCCGCGTAGAATTTTCTCCGTGGAAAACAATTTTCGATCTGATTTTCCAAAAAAAAGAGGGGGGATATCCCTTAAAAGTTAAGCGATCTTAATTAAAACCGCTCTATTGGATTCACTATTTCAGAAAACCCTACAGATAAGATTTCAAGCTCATATGTACAAAAATGTGAAATTTTTTCCTTTTTTCCCAGAAGAAAGATCACCGATGTGTGTTTATTTTTTCTTTTTTCCAGGGGTGATGTATCGAACCGCCAGTCCTAGAAGATCGGGAAAGGGCTCATTTGTACGGAAATTATAGGTTTTAGAGTTCTTTATAATGGCAAAAAAGGCCAGATACGGGAATGAAGCTTTCTCTAACATTTTGTGGCACCAAACCACGTTTTTGCCTCTTGGAGAGATTTCACTTGTGAAGGAAGTAATGCCGCATGGTTGCACGTTCGTTCCTGAGATATCAGATAGTCTATACAAGTAAAGGTACTAAAAAACCCTTTGATGTGTGCCTAGTGAACGATACCCAATAATTTTTGTGAACAGGACTTTTTTGAAAACTTTAGAAAACTAGAGTACTTTTGAAACCGGGTTTTTGAAAACTTTCTTAAATTAAACTAAGGATTTATTATTGGGAATAAAGTGCTATCGATTATAATTTGGCTTGGTTTGGACTTAGAATTAGACTCCTTATTATTCAAATTAAATTAGAAAAAAAATAATGACCCTTCAGACAGATAAACCTTTCGAATTGTGTCTAGTGAACGTGTTCTTGACCTCAAAGAGTGATATCATATACTATATCGTATACTATAGTATCATGTACTATAGTTTACGACAGATATGTCACGTATGGGGGAAGGGGGACACCCTTCCTTCAATATTTGCGAATAGTCAGATAAAAAATATGAGTGTAAAATAGTGGCACGAAGTTCCACTACTATACCGGCTAACATTTTGTATTAATTAGGGAAAATTAAACAAAATGAAGATGATCAGTCTGACGGAAAATGAAGAGATCTGTCTCAGTTGGCAAAGAGCAACAAATGAGGCGATTTTACTAGTAATACACCTAAATATATCGGAAAAAATGACCAGCCAGTCGGTCAATTCTATTGCCCTCACCCTCAAACATTTTGGCTAGTGGCGCCTCTGGTCGGTACCAGATCAAATCTATGAAAAGTCATTACTTGAACTTCTTAATCCCAGCCTGTCTTCTGTGGACTTCCATTATAGGGCAACTCTTCTACAATTTCCATTAATTACATATTTCTAAATTGTTTTCTTTTATCTTTATCTTACTTTACTACGATAACTCAGCTCCCAAAACACGAAAAAAGAATTAAGCTAAATAAAAAACCTAAGAATTAATACAATAAGATATTCTACACTATACATTCTGTCGACATAGGTAGAATATTCAAAAATTCCTTCTTTTCTTTATTTTTATTATTTGTCGTATTTTTTCTTGGCTGCCCAATTTTCCAATTGCGGGGCGGGGATTTTTCGGGGAGGATTTTCCATAGGGGGAATTTTCTCGGGAAATATTAGGTGGGAACTCTCTGGATTTGATTTTCTGAAGAGAATTCTCAGGGGGGGGGGGGGTTTGGGGCAGAATGCACCTACCACAATCTTCAGTTCAGATATTTTAAAGAGCAAATTATAAACATAAGTGAGACAGTTATATTAAATACATTGCCACATCAATTATCGTTAAATACATTTGCAGCACAAAAATTCAATCAGTAAAACACTACAAAATTTAAGCGTAAATGGTTAAGGGCTGGGGAGGAATTTATCTGCAAAATAAATTTTATTCCGGATTTTGCTTTCTTCTAGTATTCTTTTAATTTTTTATTCGAGGTATCACAAAGAGCGAGGAACTTTTCTTAAGGTAAGGTGGAAAGAAACTTGTTCCAGTTTTGTCTTTCTTCTAAGACTATTTCAGTTTTTTGGGGGGTATTGGTAAAAGCGAGCAATTTTGCCGGGGGATAAGACTGAAAAATCTTATCCTGTACAAAAGAAAACTCTTAATGAGGCCCTAGAAGTTCAATTATTTTGATCAAAATTTTCCGTTAATCGATTGACGTGTGCTTCAGTCAACCTTCAATCGACCCTTCAATGAACCCTTCAAGGTCGACCAAAGCTAATCTAACACTCTGCTTTTGATCAAAATGATTGAGCTATTCAAACTTTCTATCAATCACCGTCAACGCTTGACTCAAGCGTTAAACAGGTTCCTAGACGGTCAATCATGCTTGGGTCAATCGATTGACGGAAGATTTTTTTTATCAAAGTGATTGACCGTCTAGGGCCTCCATAAAGGATTGAAGGTTGATTGAAGCACACGTCAATCGATTGATGGGTATTTATGATCAAAATGATTGACCGTCTAGGGCCTCCTTAACCATAACCCTCAAAATAGTCTTTTAACGCGTATCTTATGAACCTCTGCTGGAGGTGTTGCGTCGTTATTGACGCTCCTCATATTGAGTTTCCTATTTACTTATTAAGAATGAGACGTATACACAAACCGACACTTTAGAAAAAAAAAAAAAAAAAAAAAAACAGATTTACCTGACTGTCTTTCCAGGCCAATATCTCTTTGGTCAATGTCATCTATCTTTGAGCATGTTGTTTTGAATTGGTTTTCAGGAGAGCATGTATGTTCCTATAAGATGCGAAAGCAGTTCAGTTCATACTTAAGACATTAGTGTTCATGGAATTCTACATCGCTGTTATGCCTAAAGGTCATTTATGAAATTTTGTTGCAAACTGAATTTATTAAACAGTTTGTGGTACTAAACTATCAAAAGAGTGACTCGAGCCAAGAGAAACTGAAACTCTACAAAAAGGAACTCTGCTGTTACGCCTGAAGGTCATAATCTGATATGTTCTAGGATATTTACTTTATCAAACAGTTTGTGGCAAAACTGTCGATAAAGAGTGACTCGAGCCAATAGAAATTGAAGCTCTAAAAAAGGAATTTTGACAACAATTATTACATCAAATGAATTAGCCTGCTATGCTGATTCCGAATGCACGAAATTCGTTAAAAGGTTAATGTTACCCATCAAAAGAAACAAGCTTGAAAAAAATATGCCTGATTTTCAAGAAAGGGGGAAAACAACCCCGAAAAGTCAAACGATCTTTTTGAAAATATCACCTTCAAACTCAATATATCAGAGAACCCCGCTGTAGAGGTTTCAAGCTCCTATCTACAAAAATGTGGAGTTTTTGGTTTTTTGTCAGAAGAAATATCATGGATGCGTGTTTATCTCTTTTTCCCAGGCGTGATCATACCTAGCCAATAGTCCTAAAAGGCCAGAGCGCTCATTTTAAGTAAAATTCAAAATTGTAAGTGCCCTTTCTAAGTAACTAAGAATAGTAGAAGGCAACTAGCCCGACTCCCAAGGCCCTTTTTCCCGTAAGACATCGGATAAAAATTATGAGATAGCCATTTGGATTAACGCAGTTGAAATGCCCAATAACTATGCCTCTTGGGGTGACAGGACCTCCCATAGCTCACGGGGAAAGGAATGTAAGTTATGTGTTTTCCCCATTGTTTACATATTGTATTTGTTATTGGGAAATATACAGAAATTTTTTGGGGATTATTTTTCTGAGGAAGGGGGGATTTTCTAAGAGTAGAATTTTACATGAGGCGGAAAGCTTATGGGGGGGGGGATTTTCCAGGGAAACTTTTATACGGGAGGGCTATTTCCTGGCATTATTTTAAAAACGGTAAGAAATTAAATAAAAAACACGTGTTTTCAGCCGAAAGTTAGGAGTAACATTCAAAATAGAAACAAACAAAAATCATTCCTTACGAGTAAGACAGCCCCCTTTTCTCCCTCCTTCTTTACGGTAAAATTTGATTTTTTGTCCCAATTTGGTAAGAACAACTCCTGAAACACAAGGGCCATTGTATTTAAACGAAAAGTGTTTTTAAAGAAATTTTAATCCTTCCTTTGAGAACAACTTAGTAAATCTGTTTTTCGTAATTATCTCAGAAGTACGAAACCGTTAGGCATGACTTTGAGCGTAATAGCGACCTTAAGTTTTGTAGGCATCGGCTTATTATTGGCTTTTGGCTTTGTACAGAACTTGGCTTATTTCTTAAATCGTTTGGCTAATTTATTTCCTATAGTAAACACTTTACTACTACTACCAACTACTAACAGCTCAGCGCAGTACCAAGCCGCATGAGGCCAACACAGCTACGCAAGCTCCTCCTTCATCCCAATCTACTCAAAGCCTCCCTTTTTACACCCTCCCACGAAGTTCCCACTTCCTTTAAATCTTTCTTTATGACGTCCTCCCACCCCAGACGAGGGTGACCTGCTTTCCGTTCAGCCCTAGACGGTTGGCTGAAAAAAACAACCTTCGGCAATCTGTCATCCTTCATCCGCACAACGGGCCCTAGCCACCTCAACCTTTCTTTCATTATAACCGTATAAAGCGGTATTGAACCATATTTTTCGTACAGCCTATTGTTTGAAATACAGTCAGTCAGCCGGGAAACCCAGAACAATTTTTAAGAAATTTCTCTGGAAAACATCTAGCAAATCTTCATCCGCTTTTCGAAGCGCCTATACTTCAGAGCCATATTTGACCATTGTCATCACTGTAGCTTGTAATATTCTAATTTGGTTTGCAGACTCATCTTCCTATTCTTCCAAACTTTTTTTAACTGATAAAAAAAACACCCGGATGTGCGGTGTCTTTATATTTATTTCAATATTCCTTGATCTAGTTCAAGATTTAGTTCGATATTCCTTGAATTTTTTAGGTCAATTTCCTAGTTTCAGTTTGGCAAAAAAAATAGCAATTAAATATGGCAAAGGTTGATCTACTAAACATTTTTTACATAGCGTCTTTTGATTTAGTTCAGTATCTCCCTCAATATTCCTCGAAAGTTTTAGGTCAATCACAAACAGTTTGCTAGTTTCCTCTCAGTACTGAGGCATCTGCGAAACAAGTCGCTATGATAAAATTCCTTGAAATTTTTAACTTAATACCTTTAGTCCTTCTTTAATTATTGTATACCTGCCCTTTTGACAACCTGAATGCATACCCTACCCTTTGATTTAGTTCAGCATACCCTAAAAGTTTCAACTTAATAACCTCGGTTTTTTTTCTGAGACATTGCTGATAAAGTGTTTTGAAAACGTGGCTGCATAGTGTCTTATGAATTATTTCAACAGTTCTCTCAAAATGGACGAAAAGTTGCTAAACAATACGCTAAGCCGTCCTTCAGTATTCTGTAAGTTTTAATGATGCGCTTTACTTTCATGCGAAGAAATTTGTCTTTAATCTAATCATGGTTGCAGCAGTAGCTGCAACCTAGAAAAGAGCGAACAACAGCCCATAGTAACCAATAGTTAAAAAGCGCGTTTAAAAAAAACTGCCTAATGAAAACAAATTGCCATTTAGCACTGACTCAGGTAACTATTGGTAACTCAGGTAACTATTCAGGTAACTCAGGTAACTATCAGCTAACCTCAGGTAACTATTATTTTGGTTTGTCTTAAAAGTAAAAGTTTATTGCGAAAAGAAATTTATAGTGATTTCAAAAAAAGCTTGAAACTCCTCAAAATGGCGCCAGATTAAAATGAAAAGTTTACGATTGGAATCAGCATGGTCGAAAACCTCATACAGGGAAATTACAGTCCCCTGCTTGAACAATAAGGAAAATCCCTTTTTTGCATGGGTAAGCATGTCTCCCGTTTTTTTTCTTTTTCCTTTTTTCTGTTTTTTTCAGTAGGCCTAGCGGGCTACCAGAATACCATAGATAACCTTAGTTTCTCATTCAAAAGCTATTTCGCATATCTACGTGCTTTTTATAAATTCCACCATCTGCAAGTGCCATATGACACTAAAATGACACTTTTTGTGTCATTTCTCAAAGGGGGGGGGGACTAGCAGGATACCAGAACATCGTAGACACAATTTTAATTCCTCTTAAAAAATGTTGCTCATATCTACGTTTTTTCTATAAATTCCACCATCTACAAGTTGCAAATGGCACTAAAAACGGCACTTTTGGTGTCGTGTCTTAAGTGGAAAAGCTGGGGCTATTTGGGTAGCAGAACTTATAAGAGTGATGTTTAATGGCTCATTTGAATGCTATTGCTCATATGTACGTGTTTTTTTTTTTTTATCAATTTTACCATTCGTAAGTGCGATATAGCACTGAAAACAACACTTTTGGTGCTACTTCTTAAGTGGAAAAGCTCTGAAGCACAAAAGTACTATTATAATAGTTATATTCCAGAACCCTTAACTACAGGTTTACAATAACCCCTTCCGTACACTCCCTCTTCCAGTCCCCTTAGTAAAAATCATGAATAGTCTGCTCATCAGTAAGCTACTGAAATACTAGAATGCTACCACACCTTCGTAGATAGATGTTTAATGGCTCAATTAAAAGCTATTGCTTATACTTACTAGGTTTTTACAAATTCTCCCATCTATTAGATTTCATAGATTTCAATGTTAATTAGTTTCTGGGGAGAATTTGCAATGAACTTTTTGTCATGATTGAAGCATTAGCCTCAGCCTAGTAAAGAGCGAACCACGTCCCATAGCAACTAAAAGTTAAAAACGTTAAAACGGTCTTTTTTCTTCTATTTTCCAGGCCTAGCGGGTTACTAGAACATCACAGAGAGATGCTTAAGAGCTCATTCAAATGCTATTTCTCATATGTATGTGGTTTATATAAATTCTGCCATCTCCAAGTACCATATATCAAGAAAAAAGGCACTTTTTATGGCGTTTCTCATGGGGTGGGGCTAGCAAGCTAACAGAAAATCTTAGATAGTTTTTTGGTAGCTCATGAAAAATATTGCTCATATCTACGTTCTTCCTATAAATTCCACCATCTGTATGTTTCAAATGGGACTAAAAACGGCACTTTTGGTGCCATGTCTCAAGTAGAAAAGCTGGTGCAAGTGGGTTACCAGAACTTTTTAGAGTGATGTTTAATGGCCCATTTGAAAACTTTTTCCCATATCTACGTACTTTTTATCAATTCTACTATTAGTAAGTGAGATTTAACACTGAAAACAACACTTTTTGTGCTACTTCTTAAGCGAAAAAACCTTGGAAGTATAAAACGGTATCATTGTAATAATTATGGTCCAAAACCCTTAACTGGAGGTTTGCAAGAACATTTTCCGTATATTCCTCCTCCAGGCCCCTCAATAAGCTACGCAATTAAAGTTCTAAAAACACCAATATATTAAATTATATTATTAGCGGCATGGTTCGGTTAGTACAGCGATGGACTTCATATTGGATTATAATGCCTTCGATTCCAGCTTAGATATTTTTTTTCAATCATGGTTTGTCCCTTCTTATGATTACTGTTCACATAATCCACTGTTTTTGCAAATGTGATGCACTCAATTTTTGAAGCATATCCTGGGAAGGCTCATTTTAAACCTAATACTCGTATCTACGTGCTTTTTATCAATCTTACCATCTATAAGTGCCATATAGGACTAAAAACGGCACTTTTGGTGCCATTTCTTAAGTGGAAGAGTTTGGAAGCATAAAACGATCCCATTGCAATAGATATGGTCCAAAGCCCTTAACTGGAGGTTTATAAAAACCCTCACATATACTCCCCTTCCAGACCCTATTAGTAAGTTTCATGAATTGCACACTATTCTTAAAAGTAAAAGATTATTACGAAAACAAATTAACAAAAAATAAAAACTTTTCAGCTAAAAATCTATCAAAAATTAGGCTTGAATGATCAACAGTTTGGAATTGAACCTTCAAGCTGCACTCTGTTATGAAGCCTGTGTGCTAGGCTAAAGGTGGTAACTGAGGGGAAGGGACGTCTTTACCACTTTAGTTTTTGCTCCTGTATATATTTTGAAAAACATCTTTTTTTGATCATTTCATTAGAAAAGGCACTTTTTTCATTTAAAGATTTGGGGAAACAACCGAAAGTGCACTTTGTGGGAATGTGCTATCAAGTCAAATTTATAAAAAGCGATTAGGTATAAATATAAATTTATAAATGAGCCCTTAAACAGCTCTCTTTTGTTACAGCAGCCTTCTAGTTTCTGCTATTTAGTAGGTGATGTGATTTATAAAGCCCTGTCTTCATTATGGCTTTTTCAGGTCAAGTCGGCCGAGTAAAAACAGCTTTTTGCTCATCGGAAAACAAACGTTCGTGAATAACTTGTAATGTTTTGTGAAGTATCGATGATGAACTTCATGTTATAGACTGAAAGTTTTTCGTAGCTGTTAAGGTTGTTTGCAGTATTTTCTAGAGGCGTCTTATCTCCCCTAGATCGGTGATTATTAGAAATTATATTAAAAATAAGTTTTCAACTGAAACTAAAGAGTACATTAAAACTTGAAACGAAAATACATTATTCCGTATACATAAAAGAGATCATGGCAGCCATATTTCTACATTAAACTTCAATCAAAAACGAACAAAGATTAATTTTAAAAAAACTAAGTTTTTCCGAGGGAAGTAAAGAGCAAAGTTGAAACTTAAAACGGACAAAAATTATTTCATCACAGCCTATCTAATATATATAAATTAAACTAGTAAAATTAAACCAACTAATTATGTTTCCCTATGCTTTTAGGATAGAAAACCAGCGCTTTACTGAAAACACAAAAGTCAAGAATAAAAAACAGGAATATTGATTTGGGAGTCAAATGTGAACGTGTAGCCTGACAACAGTAAACGAATCCATAAAGTTTTTCATAGTCTTACACCAGTTGTGACAAGAGTAACTTTCAGTATACAATTAAAATCATCTTAAAAACATAAGGGTAAAATTAAACATTTTTTTTAATAACCGCAAAGTAACTGAACAGCACACAGAAATATTGGATTGATTTATCAGGTTGTATTTTGGTCTTGCCAGCTATAATACCAATAGTGAGTAACGTACAGTTTTGAATGCAAGAAATATGCTTTAGTATTACTTGAAATGAAGATCCAATAAGACATAATATGAACTCTGGAAATCGGATTTTTTCTCTCTATACACCAGTGAATTTCAAGCTATGATACAAATTCCAAAGCTACTCTATAGTCCTAATACTACCAAGATGGTTTTACTTCGAACTTGTGTACAAACTAATCACGATATGTCCTTTTAGAAGCAACACGAGAGCCAGTCATTGAACTGAGGTATTGTGCAGAAGTGATACCAAATTAAAGGTAAAAAATAAATAAAGAAACAATCCTAAAATGGATTTTTGCTTTATCTTAAAAGGGATTGATTCTAAAACGAATTGATAATATTTTTATTCTATAAAAAGTGTCCTTAATTGGTCTGCTTTTAGTGTACCAAAACTCCTATATTATTTTATGTTTTCAGCAAAGCGTTAGTTTTCTGTAATCTTAAAATCATAGGGAAACACAATTAGTTGGTTTATTTGTACTAATTTCACTGATATATATTAGACAGGTTGTGAAGTAATTTTTGTTCGTTTTAAGTTTTAACTTCGCTCTTTACTTCCATCTGAAAAACTTAGTTTTTTAAATTAATGAATTTTCATGGACGACGTGCTATATCCACTTTTTTTTCAGTCTTAAGAATTTTGAATTTTTGCAGCAGTGTCAGTGATAGATACAGGGCGAGGGGGGGGGGGAGATTAAGAAAAATTATGAACAACTATATTTAGTACAATATACTTTGTTCAGTTTTCACTTACAACTACAGGAATCTGTCGAGTAAAATTCCAGCAACACCCATGTCATGTGCGGGATTCTTGATTGTAGCGATATTAACCTAGAAAGGCTTATTCTATCACTGCTCAGGACATTATAACAGCTCATAGATAACAAATAATGACGCTTTTGAAACATTAGACACCTCCCCTTAAAAATCATGGTGCATCATTTCTTCTACCACATATCATTACAAAAGCCTACTTTTCTTTCAGAATTTTCAAAGCTCAACTACTTGATTTGTTTGGCTTAGCGTGAAATGGTATTAAATAGGGCTTCTGGATTATATGCTAAATTATTGGTTGGGGTGATAGGCACCTAGGAAGCCTACACTGCTTCCGTCACTGCTTCGGGCAGTCTAAAAGCTCATAGGCAACAGTCAAAGCTTAACACTCCTCCCCCTCGAGAATCATGACGCAAAACGCCTTCTGTCACTTAGCTTAACACTCCTCCCCCTCGAGAATCATGACGCAAAACGCCTTCTGTCACTTAGTTTTGTTACAAACTCCCTTATTATTTCAGTATTTTCTAAGTTCAAGTACCTGTTTGTTCAACTCAGCGCATAACTTTATTAAATAGCGCTGCCAGATCATTAGCTGAATTGTTGAACACGTTGAATATACGTACTCAGAGAATTACAAAACTGGCTGTGTATCTTTCTTAAGAGATTTGATTTTATTCTGCATTGTTAAAAAGGGAATGAAAACTAATTAGCAAGTATTTTTTTTTAAATCAGTTTTTTAATTACACATTTTTAAATAACTGTTGAAATTAGGAAACGCAGACATTTGTTCGAAGCAGTATTTTTTCTTTTTTTGAAACTAGCCTATAACTTACCTTTGAGAAAAAAGTTGCAGGAACGCAGCTTTTAAATCCTGGATGGAACATAGACCCAGGAACGCATGCGAAAATATGAGCTGCATTCTTAGAACAAGATATATACAAATTACATTTTCCTTCAATTGGGTATCTTCCAGTCGGTTTTGGACACTTTAATTCTGAAACCAGAAGAAAAACGTTGTAAAATTTAAATATATTTAAAAATAGGTATTGACACTTAGTCACCAATTGAATCTTTTATGAAATTAATTAAAAAAAACGTTCCGAAAAATAAGTTTCTCAACGAAAAGTAAAGGCCATTTTAAACTTAAGCTCAGCAGATACAAATACCTTTTAAAATTCAAACTCAAAACGACCAAAAATTACTATGAAAGAATAAATGAAACCCAAAACGAACAGAAATTAAATAAGCAATCATTGCAAAAACATACAACAAGTAATAATATAAATGAATAAACAGATCTTAAAGCGAGTAATGCTTAGATTGAATATGAATATCAAGCTTAAAATGAATAAAAATGTTTTCCTATTGAAGTATAAATGAAACTTAAAACGAACAGAAATTAAATAAACAATCAATGCATATAAACATACAATATATATTAATGTAAATTAATAAATAAATCTTAAAACGAGTGAAACTTAAATTGAATATGCAAATCAAGCTTGAAACGAACAAAAATCACCACAAACAAGAGTTTGGGTATGACCTCCTTCTCTCACTGTAAAAGTCTAAAACCTACTGCGTTATTGGCGCTTTACTGAAAACTATATGCGTCTTGAACAGTATTGGAAAGTATAAACAACATCAAATTGAATATTTGATGAATAATGATATTAATTGCTGAAAGATCCATCAGTTCAAGAAACTATTTCACTGTAATTGTATTTTTATTCTCAATACTGTAAGAACTGGAAAGGAAAATATTTGTAATATAATCTGTTTTCAGTTAAGCGCCAATTTCAGTTATGTAGGCTTTTGGTTTTTATTTACATGTAGGAAAGGAGGCAATATCCAAACACTTGTCTGTAGGGAAACTATATTCGTCTTTAACAACTTCATAAAGAGCTAATTAATTAAACTGAATATTTTATGTATAATGATATTAATTGCTGAAAGCTCATCAGTTCAAAATTTTACTATAATTTTAATGTTTATTTTTAATATTAAGTACAAAAGAAAGCATTTGTCATAAAATTGGTTTTCAATAAAGCACCAATGACGCAGTAGGTTTTAGACTTTTAAAGTGAGAGAAGGAGGTTATGCTGCAACTCGCGTTTGTGGTGAGTTTAGTTCGTTTCAAGCTTGATTTGCATATTCAAACTAAGTTTCACTCGTTTTAAGATTAATTTATTAATTTACATTAATATCTATTGTATGTTTGTTTGCATTGATTGTTTATTTGATATCTGTTCGTTTTAAGTTTCATATGTACTTCAATAGGAAAATATTTTTTTTTCATTTTAAGCTTGATATTCATAATCAATCTAAGCATTACTCGCTTTAAGATTTATTTATTCATTTATAATATTACTAGTTGTATGTTTTTGCTATGATTGCTTATTCAATTTCTGTTTGTTTTGGGTTCCATTTATTCTTTAATAGCAAATTCTGGTCGTTTTGAGTTTGAATTTTAAAAGGTATTAGTATCTGCTGAGCTTAAGTTTAAAATGGCCTTTACTTTTCTTTGAAAAACTTATTTTTCGGAAAGTTTTTTTTAATTAATTTTTGTTCGTTTTCGATTGCAAAAAATTTCAAGTTTTTAAAATTCCTTATTTCAAAATCGAACTTAAAAAAAAAAAAATCAAATATTCATCAAAGTATCAAAACTGATATCAAAGTAACAATATCAAAGTGAAAAAATGGGTTTTTTGTCAACCTCGGAGTTTTTATTATCTGATGTTTGAACTATTTTTAACAAAATTTTTATCTCAAAATTTTTTATCGGATGGGTTTGGAGAAAAAGGGCGGGGGGACTAGATTAAGCCTTGGTCTCTTTTGACTCTTTAAAATAGAACTAGAACTTTCTATTTTCAATCAAATGAGCCCTCTATGAAGTTTATACGAGTAGCCCTTATATAAAAACCATATATATATATATATATATATATATATATATATATATATATATATATATATATATATAATATATATATATATATATATATATATATATATATATATATATATATATATATATATATATATATATATATATATATATATGTATATATATATATATATATATATATATATATATATATATATATATATATATATATATATATATATATATATATACATATATATATATATCCAGAGTATGACTTACAACGCCTATGTCTAGGCCCTGGGGGGCTGTGTCAACCCTGGAGTTTTAATATTTGATGGTTGAACTATTTTTAACAAAAAGGTCACCTGAATTTTTTATCAGATGGGTTTATCCATCCGATGCGCCTAAAGGAGTTGAGAACGGGAGGGGCTAGTTGCCCTCTGATCTTTTTCACTCTGAGAAAATGAACTACAACTTTTAATTTCCATTCAAATGAACCCTCTCGGAAGTTTATACAAGCATACCTTCCATAAGAACCATATATGCCCCCAGAGCAATACTTACAACGCCTTCCCCGCCACTGGGGGGATGTTGACACAGGAGTTTTTTTCTTATCTGATCTTTGAACTATTTTTAATGAAATGACCATACGTAAAGGTGTTTTTGTTATATGATCTTTCAACTATTTTTAACAAAATAGCTACCTCAAATATTTTATTAGATGTATTTGAGGGAAAAGGGCTTGGGGGGGCCAGTTGCCCTCTGATCACTTTTGACTCTTAAAAACGGCACTAGTACTCTCGATTTTCAATCGAATGAGCCCCCTTTGAAGTTTATACGACGACCCCTTCTATATGAAGTGCCTCTGGGAAAAAAATAAATGGAGTGTGGGGAAGGCTAGTTGCCCTCCAATCACTTTTGACTCTTAAAAAGTGAATTACAACTTTCAATTTCCAATCAAATGAGCCCTCTAGGAATTTTATACGAGCATCCCTTCCATAACAACCATATATACCCCCTGGGCATAACTTACAGTGCCTACCCCCGGGCCCTGGGGCACTGTGTTGACACTGGAGTTTTTTGTTATCAGAACTTTGAACTAAATTTAACAGTCTGTCTATCTCAAAATTTTTATCCGATGCATTTAGGGCGTGGAGGAGAGGGGGGCTAGATGCCCTCTGATCTCTCTTGACTCTTAAAAAGTGAACAAGAACTTTCAGTTTCAAATCAAATAAGCCCTCTCCAAAGTTTATACTTACATCCCTTCCATAAGAACTATATATGCCAGTAGAACATTACTCATAACGCCTGCCTCCGGGCCCTGGCGGGTTCCGTCGACACAGGAATTTTTCTTATCTGACCTTTGAACTATTTTTAATGAAATGGTTGTTATAATAATTTTATCAGATGGGCTTGGGGAAAAAAGGTGTGGGGGGGGCTAGTTGCCCTTGGGTATCTTTTGACTCTTAAAAATTGAACTAGAACTTTCAATTTCCAATCAAATGAGCCCCCTCTGAAGTTTATACGAGCATCCCTTTCATAAGAACCATAAACGCCCCCAGGACAACACTTACAACGCCTATCCCACGGGCTCTGGGGGGTGTTTTTGTTATCTAATTTTTGAACTATTTCCAAAACACTGGCTATCTCAAAATTTTGTAGGGGACAGGTTTGGGGAAAAAAGAGCGTAAGGGGGGGGGCTAGTTTAACTCTCTTGGCTCTTAAAAAGTGAACTATAACTTTCAATTTCCAATCAAATGAGCCCTCTATGAAGTTTTTACGAGCAAGCCTTTCATAAGAACCATACATGCCCTCAGGGCATAACTTTGAACGCCTTCCCCTTTGCCCTGGGGGATTCTATTGACACCGGATGTTTTCTTATCTGACCTTGAACTATTTTTAACAAGATGTCTATCTCAAAATTTTCATCTGATGGGTTGGGGGATAGCTGCCTTCGGATCTCTTTTGACTATTAAAAAGTGAGCTCGAACTTTCAATATCCAATCAAATGAGCCCTCTCTGAAGTTTATACGAGCATCCCTTTCATACGAACAATATATGCCCCAGGGCATAACTTACGACGCCTGCCCCCGGGCCCTGGGGGGTTGTGACGACACCTGAGTTATCTGTTATCTGACTTTTGAGAAATTTTTAACTTAATGCATATCTCAAAATGTTTATTGGATGCATTTGGGTAGAAATGGGCTTGGGGGAGCTATTTGCCCTCCAATCTCTTTTGACTCGAAAAACATTAACTAGAACTTCCAATTTCCAATCAAATGAACCACCTCTGAATTTTTACGAGCATCCCTTCAATAAGAACCATATATTCCCTAAGGGCAGCTCTTACAACACCTGCCCTCGGGCCCTGGTCGGTTGTGTCAACACCGAAACTTTTGTTATATGATCTTTGAAGTATTTTAACAAAATAGCTATCTTAAAATTTTTATTGGATGCATTTGGGAAGAAAAGGTTTGGGGGGGGGAAGCTGGTTGTCCTTCAATATCTTTTGACGCTTAAAAAGTGAACTAGAACTTTCAGTTTCTAATCAAATGAACCCTCTCTGAAGTTTATACGAACATTCCTTCTATAAGAACCATATATGCTCCCAGGGCATAACTTATAACCCTTGCCCCTGAAGACTGCGGGGGAGTGTCCTGCTCAAACATATAATTTCCAGAACTTTCAACTACGTTGAACAAAACGGCTATACCAAAATTTTGATTGGATGTGTTGGGGGAAATGGTGAGCGTGGAAGGGGTTTCAGTTGCCTTAGAATCACTTTCGACTATTAAAAAGGGAACTAGCCACTTAAATTTCCAATCGAATGAGCCCTTTCTGAAGTTTCTAAGACAACGTTGTCTACACAAACCTTATATGCCCACAGGGCATAACTTACAACCCTTGCCCTGAGGTCTGTGGGGGAGCTGTCATCCACTAAGGCCTAATTTCCAGAACTGAAAACTACGTTTAATAAAATGGCTGTATAAAAATTTTGATGGGATGTGTTTGGGGAAAAGGTGGGCGTGAGAGGGGGGTTAGTTGCCCTCCAATTACTTTTGAATATTAAAAAGGGCACTAGCCCTTTGAATTTACAATCGAATGAGCCTTTTTTGAAGTTTCTACGACAACGCCTTCTATAAAAACCTTATATGCCCCCAGGGCAAAACTTAAAACCCTTGCCCTAATGGTTGTGGGGGAGTGTCCTCCTAAAAAACATATTTTCTATCTGGAAATCAACTACGCTGAACAAAATTGCTATCTCAAAATTTTGATTCGATGTGTTTGGGGGAATGATGGGCGTGGGGGAGGAGCTAGTTGCCCTCCAATCACTTTCGACTACAAAAAAGGGCACTAGCCCTTTGAATTTCCAATTGAATGAGCCTTTTTTGAAGTTTCTACGACAACACCTTCAATAAAAACCTTATATGCCCCCAGGGCATAACTTAAAACCCTTGCCCTGAGGGTTGTCGGGGAGTGTCCTCCTCAAAAACATATTTTCTATCTGGAAATCAACTACGCTGAACAATATGGCTATCTCAAGATTTTGATGGGATGTGTTTGGGGGAATGATGGGCGTGGGGGAGGAGCTAGTTGCCCTCCAATCACTTTCAACTATTAAAAAGGGCACTATCCCTTTGTATATCCAATCGAATGAGCCTTTTTTGAAGTTTCTACGACAACGCCTTCTATAAAAACCTTATATGCCCCCAGGGCATAACTTAACACCCTTGCCCTGAGGATTGTAGGGGTGTCCTTCTCAAAAACATATTTTTTATCTGGAAATCAACTACTCTGAATAAAATGGATATCTCAAAATTTTGATTGGATGTGTTTGGGGAAATGATGGGCGTGGGAGGGGGCTAGTGGCCCTCCAATCACTTTTGACTATTTAAAAAGGGCACTAGGCCTTTGAATTTCCAAGCGAATGAGCCTGTTTTTAAGTTTCTACGACAACGCCTTCTATAAAAACCTTATATGCCCCCAGGGCATAACCTAAAAACCTTGCCCTGAGGATTTGGGGGGAGTGTCCTCCTCAAAAATATATTTTCTATCTGTAAATCAACTACTCTGATACAAAATGGCTATCTCAAAATTTTTATTGGATGTGTTTGGGGGAATGATGGGCAAGGGGGGGAGCTAGTTGCCCTTCAATTATTTTTGACTATTAAAAAGAGCACTAGAACTCTCGATTTCCAATTGAATGAGCCCCCTTTGAAGTTTTTACGACGACTCCTTCCATATGAAGTGCCTCTGGGAAAAAAAAATAATAAATCAGTAATAAAGCATTGAAGCCGTATGGCCTTTACTATAGGCAGCGCTACAGCGTTGCCTCTGATATTTTGCAGCGCAATTGCAAGCTACTTTTACATACTACTTTTAGCTTACAGCAACAAATTCTAGCTAAGACTTCCTAAACTTTGTTCTGATCTCACAACTCTAGATCTCTAAACTAGATCTCTAAACCTCATCTCTAAACTAGAGAAAAAAAATGATAAATATTCATTTACATAAAGCGTGCACCTAAAACGAGGTATAGCCACGGAAGTATTAATTCATTATAGACTACGGATACCATGTGATTTCACGATTGTCTTCCTGATATAGTTCTATACCAGTGGAAAAGATTCTGTCGCACGTTTCAAACATGCAAAACTGGCTATTTAGGTCCAATGAGGTTTTTATTTTCTTTATTTACAAACAGAAAAACAACTTTATCATTTACAAACGTTGCACATATGAACAACTTACGTTATTCCTAGCGTGAATCCTAAAATACTAGCCAGGGACTTCAACTCTAGTAAAATATTAAATAGTATTAAAAAGAAAAAAAATTAAAAAGAAGAGTAAAACACTGACATGACAATGGAGACTCTTTCAACAATATTATTTCCATATCACACCCATACTCCAGCCCCCTACCTCAGCTAGCTACTTCCCCGACAACTAATCGCCCTCCTCCCTGCCATCCAGCTTCCCTACCACACTTCCTCCCTAATATCCTCTATCATATCAAATCGTCCTAACTAACCTTTAAAATAGCCATTCCGCCCACCAGCAAAAATTAAATTTGCTCATTTTTTTTATCCTCTCTGGTAGCAAATTCCCACACAGAAGTTCCAAAAAAATACGATCGAAATCCAGGCCCTGTACCACTTTTATGCTCATCCACCAAAATATCACTAAACCTAGCATCATAATAATGGGTACTACTTTTTGCATGGCAAAAATTCAAAACATTACTTATTTGTAAATCATGTGATTGTTTGTAAATCACGTAGTTCGAAAATCACGTAGTTCACTAACGTTAAGCAAATCCTAAAACTTAAAAAAAATTACATGTATCCTTCACTTCTTTAAAATGCTTACCTTTTCCTTACTGCTCTGTTTTTAAGATTTTACTCTTTTGAAATCACCGTTTAAACTGCTACTTTGGATAGAGAACCATTATTTGGGGAAAATTGAACAGCGTGTCATTAGTAGGATTCACTTTGGAAAAGAGCTGCGGGCTTTGTATAATT
>JAPEVW010000033.1:1187500-1430000 GCA_027921565.1 Artemia sinica
AGGCTCATTTTCTTAAAGATTGTCCCGCCTTATTAAGCTAATTTAAATGAATAAATAGATCTCTTTCCAAGCCATTGGGAAAACTCATTTTTTTTCTCATGTTCCTTTCCTATTAGCATTTGGTCTTGAAGCAATCGTGGTTGCAGCGGTAGCTGCCACCTAGTAAAGAGCGAACCACAGCCCATAGTAATCAAAAGTTGAAAAACGTGTTTTCAAAAAAATTCTCTAGTGAGAAAAATTACCATTGACACTGGATCGGGAATGGTAACTATTGTTTCGGTTAAACTAAGAAGTAAAAGTTTATTGCGAAAAGAAATTTATGGTTATTTCGAAAAAGAGCCTGAAACCCCTTGAAAATGGCATCAAATCTAAATAAAAAGTGCACCATTGGAATCAGCTTGGTGGAAAACCTTAGGAGGATATTTACAGTCCCCCACCTAGAACACCAAAGAAAATGACTTTTTTGCATGGGTAGCACTGATCTGTCTCCCTTGTTTTTCTTTTCTTTTTCTAGAAGGGCTAGGGTGGCCAGAGCATCAGAGAGGTGCGTAATAGCTCAATCGAAAGGGAATTAAATTTGTAAGTGCCCTTTTTAAGTGACCAAAAAGATTGGAGGGCAAATAGCCCCACCTTCCTACAGGCCCCTCCCCCCAACTAGTCCTATAAAAATTTTGAGATAGCCATTTTATTTAATATAGTTCAAAGGTCCAATGTATATGGTTTTGATGATGATATGGCCCTCCATAGTCCTTGGGGAAGGGCTGTATGTGGTATCTGGCGTATCGATATCGCGCGTATCGGTATTATGCGTATTGGTATCGCATGTATCGTATTGGGAATATCGGTGTCCACTGTTGTTTTTTTCAGTCATTTTCTAGGCTCATTTTCTTAAAGATTGTCCCGGTAAGGTATCATGGTTGCAGCAGCAGCTGCAAGCTAGTAAAGAGCGAATCACAGCCCATAGTAACCAAAAGTTAAAAAACATGGTTTGAAAAAACTGCCTAGTGAAAAAAAAAATCCCATCTGACACTGACTCAGGAACGCTAACTATTATTTCGGTTCGTCTTAAAAGTAAAAGTTTATTGCGAAAAGAAATTTATGTTGATTTCGAAAAAAAAGCCTCACACCCCTCGAAAATGGCGTCATATCAAAATTAAGAGTGTACCATTGGAATCAACATGATCAAAACCTTGTACAGGGAAGTTACAGTCCCTCTTCCTGAACAACAAGGAAAATCACTTTTTTGCATCGGTAGCACTGATCTGTCTCCCGTTTTTTTTTGTTTTTTTTTTTCAACGGGTCTAGGGGGCTACCAGAAAATTATAAAGAGATTCTTAAGGCTCATTCAAAAGCTATTCTCATATCTACGTGCTTTTTATAAATTCTGCCATCTGCAAGTGCCATATGGCACTAAAATCCCTGAACACAGGCACCGACCATTACAGCAAACAAAATGATTAATAAGATAACATCTTATTGACATAGATATCTTTACATAACAGTTAGCCTACAATACTCTTTAACCCTTAGCATCCATATTAGAAGCTCAATCGAAATAAGACACGCACCTAGGGGGGGGGGGTGAGGGCCTTCCCCCCAAAATCCTGAAAATTTCTGAGGCTATGGGCACTTTCTCCTTACGTGTCTGTTCCAAATATATTCTTCAAAATTAAATTGGTTAAAGACGTTAACCCCCCCCCCTACATTGATCGAAAGGTTTTCTTGCAGAACTTAGACCCTAAAAATTTATTTGTTGATGATTTGGGCACCACCACCTCCCCGTAATTGACTCGATGACTTTCCACCCTACCCCAGTAATTGGTATGGAGTAAGGAAATACTGAATAACTGCTAGTTATATTGTATGCAAATTCTACATAATAGCCTTCCATTGGATATTGACTGTTAATGCATCTAGGGATGGATCTGACACCATGTGGCAGTATGACCTTTTAACCTGGGAGGACATTTTGAGGATGTTCTATAGTTCTAAGCCGATTGGCTTTCTCATAATTTTCACTCGATAGCATTTCAGTCCAGATCGGGCCAAAAATTTCAGTTTTCCGCACAAAATTGCTGAAATCAGAAAAAAAAAACTGAAAAAAAACGAACAAATAAAACGAACCCGTTGTTAGATTTCTCAAAAAAACGCTAAATTTCGTATACCTACCACAGGATTCTTTGACATGATGAATACGATGGTGTAATTACCATCAAGATCCCTACCATTTCGGGGATGTTTTTCCGGGGTGTTTGGGTGTTTTTCTAAAATGGTTTAAATTTTCTCTGGCTCGTAGCTATTTGTGAACGATTTTAATCCTCATCGAATTTTAGATATTTAGAATAAATGCAAAAGAAAAATTCTTTTGATATATTTATGATATTAAAACTCTTAGTGCAGCCTAGTAGAGCCATTTGCACTTTACTGAAAAAATACGAATGAATGTGCATTGTCAGGTTAATATACATATACTGATATTTAGTAATCAAAATGTTAATATTATTTGATTTATTAAATTTATAAAAGTAAAAATATTTATATTTTTTCAGTAAAGTACAAATTATGTTCTGGCGTTGGGAAGGCGTAGGGGTTTTGAGCCCTACTCATGTTAGTTTCTGCTTATTTTGAGTTGGACTCGGTTATCTATTGTAATTTCTGTTCGTTTTGGGTTTCATTTATTTATCAATGCTGATTTGTGGTAGTTTCACGCTTGGTAGCCTAGATTATTTTATTTTATTTTTGCTCATTTTTGGTTGAATGGAGTACTTTACTTGTGTTTGAAAAACTTATTTTTTCGAAAAAGTTTTTTTTTTAATTAATCACCATTTAAAGGTTACTACCCAGTATAGTAAATAGCGAAGAAATAGACGAGACGATTAAGAACCTAGGCATCCACAAAAAAAATGTAAAAAGGCACCCACAAAAAGGCTTCACTCCAGAATTTTGGATTTTTTTACTTTATCCGACACCTACTCATAATAAGATAGTTTTAGCATGGGGCGGATCTAGAGGGGTGGGGGGATTCCCCCAAGATTTTTTGGCACCCTCATCCCTTGTTTGTTTACTCTTTTTTTAGAATATGTTTGTCAATTTGGTCAATTATTGGCACCTTTTTCACATTGGCCCGTCCCCCAGGATTTTGCTCGTCGGGGCCCTTATCACATTGAGTCTCCCCCAAAATTGTGCCTTAGATCCGCCCCTGGTTTTACTTGGTTTGATGATCCTCCTGGAATTTCTTGTCAAGTGTCTGCCATTATACAGTTTGATTTTAGATTGCCAAGGAAGCTGCTTCGCCCGCTTACAAGATGTTAAACACTGTTAAAAATCAACAAGGTTGGTGTAAGAACTATTGAAAAATACGGCCTCTCTTTCATCACTTACCTAGACTGTGCTCAATGAAGCATGCTAGAATTCCAGAAAAGATCAATAAGTTAACCATTCTGCAGCATATCACTAACTGAAATTTCAGTATATATTTTAATGTGCCTTAATTTTACCTGCCCGCAACAAAGCTAAGCAAACGAATTCTTAGAAGATGTATTCCCTAGGTAGGACACTAGGGTGGATGACTTAACTCTTTGTCTTCTGTATCATCCGTTGACAAGTGAAAGTTTATTCAAACAGCTTGGGTTGAACTGAGCTTAGCTAGGAATTTGCGCGAATAAACCCTTAACATGAGTTTAGCCTATTTTTCCAGCGGACATGTATCAGCTGTGAATAAAAGCCTTCCCCCAAACCAGAATTCTTGACATCCTTATAACTTTCTTCTTATTAATTAAAAAAAAGTTTTTCCAGGGATGTAAAGAGCGAAGTTGAAACTTAAAACGGACAAAACTTATTACTTCACAGCCTATCTAATATATATCAATAAAACTAACACAGATAAACAAACTAATTATGTTTCCCTAATTTTCTAGGAATATAGAAAACTAGTGCTTTACTGTAAACACAAAAGTCAAGTATAAGAAACAGGGATATTGATTTTGAAGTTAAAAGTGAGTATGTAGCCTGACAACAATAAACTAATCTGTTGGCTTTCCATAGTCTTACACCGGTTGTGACGTCAGTAACCTTCAGTATACAATTAAAATCATCTTAAAAACATAAACGTGAAATTAAATATTTTTTTTGATAACCGCAAAGTAACTGAATAGCATACAGAAATATTGGATTGATTTATCAGGTTGTATTTTGGTTTTGCCAGCTATAATACCAACAGTGAGTAATATACAATCTTAAGTTGTTTTTAAATATGCTTTAGTATCACTTGAAATGAGGATCAAACAAGACTTAATATGAACTCTGGAAATCTGGTTATTTCTCTCTATACAACAGTGAATTTCAAGCTATGATACAAATTCTAAAGCTAGTCTATAGTCCCAATACTATCAAGATGGTTTTACTTCGAACTTGTCTACAAGCTAATTATGACTTGTCCTTTTCAGAATCAAAACCAGAGCCAGACATTGAACTGAGCCATTGTGCAGAAGTAATACCATATTAAACGAAAAAAATAAAAATAAAACAGCAATCCTAAAATTGATTGTTGCTTTATCTTAAAAGGGATTGTTCCTAAAGGGATTGGTAATATTTTTATTTGTAAAAAGTGTCTTAAATTGGTTTGCTTTTATTATACCAAAAATCCTATATTATTTTGTGTTTTCAGTAAAGCGCCAGTTTTCTATAATCCTAGAAACATAGAGAAACTTCAATTTGTTTATCTGTATTAGTTTTATTGATATATATTAGATAGGCTGTGAAGTAATAACTTTTGTCCGTTTTAAGTTTCAACTTCACTCTTTACTTTCCTCGGAAAAACTGTTTTTTAAAATTAATCTTTGTTCGTTTTTTATTAAAATGTAACGTAAAAACAACGCTGCCATGATCTTTTTATTTATACGGAGTAATGTATGTTCGTTTTAAGTTTTAATGTCACTCCTTAGTTTCAGTTAAAACTTATTTTTAATATAATTTCTAATTTACCGATTTAGGGAAGATAAGACACCTCTAGAAAATACTGCAGACAACCTTGACAGCTAAGAAAAACTTTCAGTCTATAACACTAAGTCAGGAACGGTTTTTTTTTTAGATTAACAAAAAGCTGCTTTTACTCGGCCGACTTCGCCTGAAAAATTCATAATGAAGACAGGGCTTTATAAATCGCCAACGAACTAGCAGAAACTAGCAGAAGAGAGCTGTTTAAGGGCTAATGTAAAAGCTTAAATCTATATCTAATTGTTTTTTTCTTTAATAAATTTGTCTTAGCACATTCCCACAAAGTGCACTTCGGTTTTTTCCCCATTTTTTTCAAATGAAAAACGTGCCTTTTCCAAAGAAATGGCTAAAAAAAGGTATGTTTCAAAACTTAGGCAGGAGTAAAAACAAAGGGGCAAGGAGGTCCTTTCCCCTCAAGTACCGCCATTAAAACTAGCACACAGGCTTCATTGCAGAGTAAAGTTTGAAGGTTCAATTCAAAACTGTTGATCATTCAAGCTGAGTTTTTGGTATATTTCTAGTTGAAAAGTTTTTAGATTTAGTTATTTTTTTTCGCAATAATCTTTTACTTTTAAGATGAGTAGGCGATTTATGAAACCTACTAAGATGGTCTGGAGGGGGAGTTTATGTGAAGGTTTTTATAAACCTCCAGTTAAGCGGGCCTGGCGGAGGAACATACGGGAGGTGTTCTTGCAAGCCTACAGTTAAGGGTTTTGGACCATAGTTATTACAATGATACCATTTTACACTTAAGAAGTGGCACCAAATGTGTTGTTTTCAGTGCTTAATTACGAATGGTAGAATTGATAAAAAGCGCGTATATATGAGCAAAAGTTTTCAAATGAGCCATTAAACATCACTCTAAAAAGTTCTGGTAGCCCACTAGCCCCAGCTTTTCCGCTTGAGACATGGGACTAAAAGTGCCGTTTTTAGTGTCATTTGAAACTTTCAGATGGTGAAATTTATAGGAAGAACGAAGATATAAGCAATATTTTTTGTGTGAGCTATCAAAAATCTATCTAAGATGTTCTGGTAGCCCGCTAGCCTCAACCCTTGAGATACGGCGCAAAAAGCCGTTTTTCATACCATATGGCACCTTACAGATGGCAGAATTTATATAAACCACGCATATATGAGAAATAGCTTTTGAATGAGCTCTTAAGCATCTCTCTGTGACATTCTAGTAACCCGCTAGGCCTGGAAAAAAAGAAAAAAAAAGATCGTTATAATGTTTTTTAACATTTAGTTACTATTGGCTGTGGTTCGTTCTTTACTATGTTGCAGCTAATCAGTGGCAAATCCAGGGGAGGGGCGAGATAGGCGCGCACCCCCCTAACATAGTCTGAAGTAGTGTAATTTATTTAATTAACGCAAGTTTGCGTTAATTAAACTTGCTCCTAACGCAAGTTTATCAGATCAAACTATTTTGCCCCCCCCCCCCTAAAAAATCCTTTATCCGCCACTGCAGCTAATGCTTCGACCATGAAAAAGAGTTCATTGCAAATTCTCCCCCAGAAACCAGTTAACATTGAAATCTTTGAAATCTAATAGATGGTAGAATTTGTAAAAACCTGGTAAATATAAGCAATAGCTTTTAATTGAGCAATTAACCATCTATCAACTGTGGCATGGAAGCCTGCTACTTTTCAGTAGCTTACTGATGAGCAGAAGACTTATGAAACTTATTAAGGGGGCTGGGAGGGGGAGTGTACGGGAGGGGTTCTTGCAAGCCTCCAGTTAAGAGTTCTGAAACATAACTATTACAGTAGTACCTGTTTTGTACTTCAGAGCTTTTACACTTGAGAAGTGGCCCCAAAAGTGTTGTTTTTTAGTGCTATACCACAATTCCGAATGATATCAGCAATAGCTTTAAATAAGCCAGTAAACATAACTCTTATAAGTTCTGCTAGTCCAATAGCCCAAGCTTTTACGCTTGAGACATTGCACCAAAAGTGCCATTTGGAACTTGAAGATGTTGGAATTTATAGGAAGAACTTAGATATGAACAATATCTTTTATATGAGCTATGAAAAATCTGTCTATGATGCTCTTGTGGCCTGCTAGTGCGACCCCTTGAGAAATGGCACAAAAAGTGCCATTTTAGTGCCATATGGCTCTTGCAGATGGCTGAATTTATAAAAAGCACGTGAATATTAGAAATAGCTTTTGAATGAGCCATTAAACATCTCTCTATGATGTTCTGGTAATCCGCTAGGCCTGAAGAAAAAAAAAGGAAAATAACGGGAGACAGATCAGTGTTACATATGCAAGAAAGTGATTTTCCTTGTTTTTCAAGGAGGGGAACTATAATTTCTTTCTATTAGGCTTTTGACCATGCTGATTCTAATGGTACACTTTGATCTGACATAATTTTCGAGGGGCTTCAAGCTTTTTTCGAAGTCGCCGTTAATTGATTTTCGCAAAAACTTTTACTTTTAAGACAAACCAAAATAATAAATACTATTTCTGAATTATTGTTACATGGCAATTGTTTTTCACAAGGCAGTTTTTTTTCAAAACGCATTTTATAATTTTGGGTACTATAGGCTGTTGTTGGCTCTTTACTAGGTTGCAGCTACCGCTGCAACCATGATTTATTATATTCTACATAAAATTTAACAACTTTTGGGATTTCTTCCTGAGGTTGTGAACCTAAAATTCCTCCCACCCCCCTTCTGATACGTTCTTAATTAAGTGCCTGATACAATGATAGGGATTAAAACACTTTACGACACTTAGCTATTCAATGGTACAGAAGTGCCCTAAATAATTCTTCCCCTTGATTTGTTTCAGGAATACTGACATATAAGGAAGAATAGGGCCTACTCTTCCTTAAGAAATTTTTGATCTGCATGATTGTGTAATCTTTTTTTTTGAAACATCTTCTTTCATTCATATAATTTTTGTTCGCTTCGTAGGCAATTTATAAAGGAAACAAAGAAATTGCGTTCTAGTTCCGTGTCGGTAGCTAATGAAAATTCCATATTTGGGGGATCTTCCCTCCTATCTTCATCCCCAAGTCTCAAGGCTTAGTTCGAATATATTCCTTCCAAAAAGAGAGGCTGGCGTGGTAGTTTAGGCCCTTTCCAAATTACTCCGAAAGTAGTGACAAAGTTAGTAAGACATCCTATTCATTATCCTTCATTTTCAGGTAGCTAAGAAATTTTCCACAATTTGTGAGTCCTCGCCATTCCTCCAATCCCACAATCTCAAAGCTTAGTTAAAATATACGAGGCCCTTTGCCAATGAATGGAGATGGGTTGAGGTTCAATGCCCCCCCCCTCCAATTACTCTCAGGGTAGTGAACTTCCAAGACTTACGGGTGTGGCTACAACTTTTTTCCGCTTTTCGTATTCTTAGGGAACAGAAGGATGTAATATGTTTATAATTTAGTTTTACAGTTTAAAAATTATTTGTATAATCATTATGAGTTTAACGATTTGGCTCACCTATTTCTTACAAATGTAGATGAAAACTGTACGAAAATAGACAGTACCTATTTGAACGGAGAAAGTCGCTTTTAAGATCTGCTACAGTCGGAAGATTCTATTACGGAAAGTTGTAAATGCGTTCAGAGACTACACTGGCTCTGCGTGACACACGTTTATACGATAACGAACGAAAAACGATAATTAATAAACAAAAAACCGAACGAAGTTATTTTCAGCAAGTGAATAAAACGCAAATATGAAGTAGATATTCGGTAAATACCTCCTACAATACCTTCTCAGTGCAAGAGGAAAACGAATCAAACAGTTCGTGATAACGAACTGTAAGTAAGGAGTGACCCGGCTCAATAGTAGCCAAAATTCTAAAAAACGGAATTTTGATACCAATAGATACACCAAAAGAATCAAATTTTAATGCTGATTTCAAGTATATAAGTTTCATCAAGATTGTTTCTACCCACCAAAGGTTACGTGCCTGAGAAAATTTGCCTGATTTTCGAAAAAAAGAGGAAAACACCCCCTAAAAGGCATAAAACCTTAATGAAAATCACACCATCAGATTCAGCGCATCAGAGAGCCCTACTGTAGAGGTTTCAAGCTCCTATCTCTAAAAACGTGGAATTTTGCATTTTTTCCAGAAGAATGATCACGGATGCGTGTTTATTTGTTTTTTGTTTTTCTTTCCCAGGGGTGATCATATCAGCCCTTTGGTCCTATATCGTGGGAGGGCTCATTCGAACGGAAACTAAAAGTTCTAGGTCCCTTTTTAAGTGACCGAAAAAATGGAGGGCAACTAGGCCCCCTCCCATGCTGAGTTTTTTCCCAAATTCACCCGATCAAAATTTTGAGATAGCCATATTGTTCAGCATGGTCAAAAATATAGTAACTATGTCTTTTAGGATGACTTAATCCCCCAAACTCCCCGGGGGGAGGGCTGAAAGTTGTGAACTTTGCCCAATGTTTACATATAGTATTGGTTATTGGGAAGCATGCAGACGTTTTCAGAGGGGATTTTTTATGGTAGGGGGAAGGGGGGAGGGGTCGGGGGTTATGTGGGAGGATCTTTCCACGGAGGAAGTTTTCATGAGGGAAGGGACATTGCTATGAAGGGGGTGCTGAATTTCCCGGCATTATTTAAAAAAACGATCAGACATTAAATAAAAAAAACAAGTTTTCCAACTGAAAGTAAGGAGCAACATCAAAACTTAAAATGAGCAGAAATTATTACGTGTATGATTGGGTTCGCCCCCTAGTCAATACCTCGCCCCCTATATTCTTAGGGAACAGAAGGATGTAATATGTCTATAATTTAGTTTTACAGTTTAAAAATTTATTTGTATAATCATTATGAGTTTAACAATTTGGCTCACCTGTTTCTTACAAATGTAGATGAAAACTGTACGAAAATAGACAGTACCTATTTGAACGGAGAAACTCGCTTTTAAGATCTGCTACAGTCGGAAGATTCTATTACGGATTAAATAAAAAAAAACAAGTTTTTTAAACTGAAAGTAAGGAGCGACATTAAAACTTAAAACGAACAGAAATTATTCCGTATATGAAGGGGGCTGTCCCCTCCTCAACGCCTCGCTCTTTACGCTAAAGTTGTTTTATTGTTTAGAAAAATAGAGTTGTGAGAAAGTCAAACTTTAGCGTAAAGAGCGAGGCGTTGAGGAGGGGACAGCCCCCTTCATATACGGAATAATTTCTGTTCGTTTTAAGTTTTAATGTCGCTCCTTACTTTCAGTTTAAAAAACTTGTTTTTTTTTATTTAATTTTTGAACGTTTTTGAATTAATACAGGTTTTGATTTTGGCTCACCGTACATGAATAATTAAAACAAATTTTGCATATTATATTTGGTTAAATGGCTTTCTCGAAACTTGTTTAATTTTATTTACGAACGTTTTTATTAGTAATAAATATACGTAACTTAGAATTAACTTACGTAACGAACTTCTATATTCATAAAATTTTAACACGTATATTAGGGGGTTCGCCCCCTAGTCAATACCCTGCTCTTTAAACTATAGTTCGAATTTTTTTTCCAGTTCTTTAAAAATGACCTCTTAATCACAATCAGTTGATCAGTTGAAAAACTTGTTTTTTTTTATTTAATTCCTGATCTTTTTCTTTAATAATGCTGGGAAATCCGGCGCCCCCTTCATAGCAATGTCCCTTCCCCCATGAAAACTTCCTTCATGGAAAGATCCTTCCATATAGCCCTCGACCCTCTCCTTCCCCCACCTACCAGAAAAAATCTCCTCTGAAAAAGTCTGTATACTTCCCAATAACCAATACTATATGTTAACATTGAGTAAAGTTCATAACTTTCAGCCCTCCCCCTGGGGACTTTGGGGGATCAAGTCATTCTAAAAGACATTTTTATCATATTTTCGACCATGTTGAACAAAATGGCTGTCTCAAAATTTTGATCGGGTGACTTTGGGAAAAAAATGAGCGTGGGAGGGGGCCTAGTTGCCCTCCATTTTTTTTGGTCACTTAAAAAGGGCACTAGAACTTTTAATTTCCGTTCCAATGAGCCCTCCCACGATATTCTAGGACCACTGGGTCGATACGATCACCCCTGGGAAAAAAAAAAAAAAAAAAAACAAATAAACACGCATCCGTGATCTTTCTTCTGGCAAAAATGGAAAATTCCACATTTTTGTAGATAGGAGCTTGAAACCTCTACAGTAGGGTTCTCTGATACGCTGAATATGATGGTGTGATTTTCATTAAGGTTCTATAACTTTTAGGGGGTCTTTCCCCCTTTTTCGAAAATCAGCCAAATTTTCTCAGGCACGTAACTTTTGATGGGTAAGCTTAAACTTAATGAAACTTATATATTTGAAATCAGAATTAAAATCTGATTCTTTTGATGTATCTATTGGTATCAAAATCCTGTTTTTTTAGAGTTTCGGTTACCATTGAGCCGGGTCGCTCCTTACTTACAGTTCGTTACCACGAACTGTTTGAAAGTTGTAAATGCGTTCAGAGACTACACTGGCTCTGCGTGACATACGTTTATACGATAACGACTGAAAAACGATAATTAATAAACATAAAACCGAACGAAGTTATTGTCAGCAAATGAATAAAACGCAAATATGAAGTAGATATTCGGTAAATACCTCCTACAATACCTTCTCAGTGCAAGAGGAAAACGAATCAAACAGTTCGTGATAACGAACTGTAAGTAAGGAGTGACCCGGCTCAATAGTAGCCAAAATTCTAAAAAACGGAATTTTGATACCAATAGATACACCAAAAGAATCAAATTTTAATGCTGATTTCATGTATATAAGTTTCATCAAGTTTGTTTCTACCCATCAAAGGTTACGTGCCTGAGAAAATTTGCCTGATTTTCGAAAAAAAGGGGGAAACACCCCCTAAAAGGTATAAAACCTTAATGAAAATCACACCATCAGATTCACCGCATCAGAGAGCCCTGCTGTAGAGGTTTCAAGCTCCTATCTACAAAAATGTGGAATTTTGTATTTTTTCCAGAAGAATGATCACGGATGCGTGTTTATTTGTTTTTTGTTTTCTGTTTTTCTTTCCCAGGGTGATCATATCAGCCTTTTGGTCCTATATCGTGGGAGGGCTCATTCAAACGGAAACTAAAAGTTCTAGGTCCCTTTTTAAGTGACCGAAAAAATGGAGGACAACTAGGTCCCCTTCCATGCTGAGTTTTTTCCCAAATTCATCCGATCAAAATTTTGAGATAGCCATTTCGTTCAACATGGTCAAAAATGTAGCAACTATGTCTTTTAGGATGACTTAATCCCCCAAACTCCCCGGGGGGAGGGCTGAAAGTTATGAACTTTACCCAATGTTAACATATAGTATTGGTTATTGGGAAGTATGCAGACGTTTTCAGAGGGGATTTTTTATGGTAAGGGAAGGGGGGGGGGGTCGGGGGTTATGTGGGAGGATCTTTCCATGGAGGAAGTTTTCATAAGGGAAGGGACATTGCTATGAAGGGGGTGCCGAATTTCCCAGCATTATTTAAAAAAAAACGATCTGACATTAAATAAAAAAAAATACGCTTTCCAACTGAAAGTAAGGAGCAACATCAAAACTTAAAATGAGCAGAAATTATTACGTATATGATTGGGTTCGCCCCCTAGTCAATACCTCGCTCTTTAAGCCAAAGATTTTTTAGTACTTTCATATGAGCTATTTATTCTTATTAACGGCCTTTGTGATTAAGGGGTCATTCTTAAAGAATTGGAACAAAATTCGAATTTTAAGCGTAAAGAGCGAGTATTGACTAGGGGGCGAACCCCTAACATACGTATTAAAAATATATGAATATAAAAGATCGCTACGTAAGTTAATTCTTAAGTTACGTATATTTATTACTAATAAAAACGTTCGTAAATAAAACTTAAACCACTTCCGAGAAAGCCATTTAATCAAATAAAAGTAAAATTAATATGCAAATTTTGTTTTAATTATTCATATGCGGTGAACAAAAATCAAAACCTGTATTAATTCAAAAACGTTCAAAAATTAAATAAAATAAAAAAAAGTTTTTTTTTAACTGAAAGTAAAGAGCGATATTAAAACTTAAAATGAACAAAAGTTATTCCGTATATAAAAGGGGCTGTCCCTCCTCGACGCCTCGCTCTTTACGCTAAAGTTGGACTCTTTCTTACCACTCAATTTTTTTTTTAAATAAAAAAACTTTTTTTAAAAAATGATAAAAAGCGTTAAGAGTGAGGCGTTGAGGAGGGGACAGCCCATCAAAACGATTAGTAGAAAAACTAGCCGTGAACCAAAGATCATTCAAAAATAGATCGGTTAAGAATTCTTTTCCTGGCGTTTAGTACAGTCTGACTACCCAAATTATTTATATTAAGACGACTAATAAGTAATTTTTGACAAATCCAATCCTATTTAGGATAAGTGTCGAAAATATGTCGAATCAAATTCATTCTCTTTTCAAAAAATTGGCAAATTAGTCGTCATAATATAGGTTATTTAGATAAACAGACTGTAATAATAGTCAGGGCAAGACTTCATACCCAATACAATTTTTAAGTGATCTTTCATTCAGGTCTTTTTTTTGCCTGTTCCTTTGTTTTTTCTGTTTAATAAATTTCAATAGATTAGTTTTCGTCCTAAGCTTAGCTTAGGTCTTTGCTGAAATATCTGCTTCATTTACATTTTGGTTTATTCACTGATTGAAAATCACAATCGTTTGATGTTTTATTTCTTATTTTTTTTGTTATTTGTTGTTTTATTGTACATACTTCAGACACCCCTTCCCTTCGTTAAAAAAAAATGCACATTTACTCCTTCTACAGATTAGCTAATGTGCAACTATGTATTACTCCATATTGATGACTGGTATAATCCCTCTAGTATTATTTTTACGGCCTTATCATGTAAAATATATGGTTGTAGAAGCTTCGGAAAGAGCTCATTTGATCATAAACTAAAATTTCTAGTGCCATATCTAAAAATTAAGCCGATTTGATGATGACTTGCCACCCCTTCAATGCCCCATATGCGCCTGACCCATAATGCTAGCAGATTAAATTTTGAAATCAAACTTTTGAGATTTTGAAACATATAAAAAATCCAAATTTGGGACAAAATGATTCTTTAGAAATAACTGTCAGGTTAAGAAATCCCATTTAAGACACTCTAGCTTTCTAGGAGTACAAAATCAGGAACACCGCTGTTATTATGGTAATTTGTGTTCGTTTCTAGTTTTTTCGTATTGTTCGTTGTTAGATATATTCGTTTTAGGTTAGGCAACAGCAATATTCTGTTGCCAGTGATGGCATCATGACATACATAAACAAACAAGTTTTTTATTCAACAACCTCCACACGCCCATCATTTCCTCAAATACATCCAATTAAAATTTTAGATAGCCATCAGGTTCAGCATAGTTGAAAGGTCCAGTAATTATGTCTTTGGGTATGTCAACCCCCCCCCCACTACCTTCAGGGCAAGGGTTATAACTTACATTAGTTTTCCATTGTTAACATAAAAGGTTTTATGGTCTTTAAAACTTTGGAGGGGGCTGATTCAATTGGAAATCTCAATTTCTTGTGTCCCTTTAAGAGTTAAAAGTAATTGGGGGCAACTAGCCCCACCCACGTCCTCTTTCCCCAAAATATATCCGATCCAAATTTTGAGATAGTAGCCATTTTATTCAAAGTAGTCCAAACATCATATAACAATCCCTTCAGGGTTGACGCAAGCCCCAGGTCCTGGGGGCAAGGGTTGTAAGTTATGCAACGGGGGCTTATAAGGTTCTTATGGAAGGGGTGATCATATAAACTTTGGAAGAGACTCATTCGATTTGAAATTGAAAGTTCTAGTTCCATTTTTAAGAATCGAAAGTGATCGGAGGGCAGCTAGCCCTCCCCACGCCATTTTTCCCCAAAATGTATCCGATCGAAATTTAGAGATAGCTATTTAATTCAAAATAGTCCAAAGATTGTATGACATTGCCTTCGGGGTTGACAGAGCAAGGAGGAAAAGCTTGTAAGTCATGACCCAAGAGAATTTAAGGTTTTATTGAAATGAAAAATTTTGGTGCCCTTTTTAGGGGCAAGGATTGTATGTTATGCCCGAGATATATAAGTTTTTCATGGAAGTGGTGGTCGTGCAAACTTTTGAGGGAGCTCATTTGAATAGAAATTGAAAGTTTTAGTTCCCTTTTTGAGTCAAAAGTGACCGGAGGGCAAGTAGCCCCCCCCGTGCCCTCTTTTTCGCAATTGCATCTGATCAGAACTTCGAGATAGCCATTCTGTTCGAAATAGACCAAGGATCTTATAAGAATGCCTCCAAGGTTAAAACAACACCCCAGGGCCTGGAAGCAAAACTTGTAAGCTATGCCCCAAGAGTATTTAAGGTTTTTATTGACATTGAAAGTGTCGGTGCCCTTTTCAAGAGTCAATAATGATTGGAGGGCAACCAGCCCCCCCCCCCACGTCATCGTTTCTCAAAACAAATCCAATCAAGATTTTGAGACAGCTATTTTGTTCAGCATAGTTGAAAGGTCAAGTAATTATGTCTTTGAAGATGTCCATCCCCACAAAGCCCTCAAGGCAAGGGCTGTAAGTTAGGAAATTTGTCCATTGAAAGATAAGATATTTATTTCAAGAAATGACCATCACAAGCCCCGAAGGGCCGAATTGCTTACATATAGTATATGTTATTGAGAAAAGTTGGCATAGCTGACCTTTACTTTCCATAAAGACAAAGGGCGTTCAGGCGGGCCTTTCAGAGAATTTTGAGGGAGGCGCTGCATTAAATCTAAACACATTATGTGCATACGGGTTGTCAAAAGGGTGCAACTCAGGAATGACTAAGTATATTAATTTTGAACTCTCAGGAAATTATCATGGAGATGATCAATTGACCAAAAGGCAAATATTTGCACGCTATTACTACTACTATACAACTACCACTACTGCTACCACCACTACTACTATGACTACTACTATTACTACTACTACTACTACTACTACTACTACTACTACTACTACTACTACTACTACTACTACTACTACTACTACTGCTACTATAAATAAAAGTTCGAAATAGGGATAAAATCCTTTTTAATAGACAATGTATAGAAAATTCACAATAAATACCAGATATTTCGGTCACATATACAGTAAGCGTCATCAGTAGTAAAACTCGTCATCAGTTTTTCTACTGATGACGGTCACTGTATATGTGACCGAAATATCTGGTATTTTTTGTGAATTTTCTATACACTGTGTATTAAAAAGGATTTTATCCCTATTTTGAACTTTTATTTCATCGTCATGGAAAGGCAGTGTGGTCTCCGAAATTATATACTACTGCTACTACTATCACCAAAACTGTTGTTTCTGTAGCGAGTACTACCAAGGCTGAGGATATTGAAATGAACATCCGAGGAAATGTTGAGAAGAAAGTTAAACTAAATCCAAACATAGTATTCGCATACAGATTGTCAAAAGGGCGTATCAGCAATATTTTTGAAACGGCTTACCGCTTCAAGATGAAACTTCCGGGGCATCATGAGGGGGATGTTGAACTTACCAAAAGGCAACATGGACATGCTACAACTACTATTACTACTGTTACTACTGCTACTAATACAATACTATTACTACTCCTACTACCATCATACTAGTATTGTTAAAGCTAAACGTATGACTGTGAAAATTTGACAGGAAATTGAGGAAAAGTTTGAACTAAATCAAAACACACTATGTGCAGGCAGATGGTCAGAAGGATGAATCTCAAGAATAGATTTGGGTATTAAGCTGAAACTTTCGGAGAATGCTTAAAAGGGAAGATCAATTAACAAAAGGAACGATGTGCACGCTTCTACTATTACTATTACCACTGCTACTTTTACTACTACATCAACTACTACTACTACTACTTCTACTACTACTACCCTAGCTATTACTTCTATTGTAACTACTTGTAAAGCTAAAACTATTAAGATGAAAAGGGCGTCAAAATGGGGTCAAAAGGGGCACATCTGCAATACTTTTAGAACGGCTTACCTTATCAAGATGAAACTTCTGGGTAGTCATGAAGAGGGGAGGCTCAACTGACCAAAAGGCAACATTTACATACTACTACTGCAATTAATACTTCTGCTACTACTGTTACTACTGCTACTAATACAATACTGTTGCTGCTCCTACTACTACCACTACTACTATGATCCCAGTCTTATTAAGGTTAAGTGTATAAAGGTAAAATCTTAAGAGAATATAGTAGTGGGGCCACTGTGCTTTCTGCAACATGCCCTCCCCAGGTTCTGCAACATGCCCTCCCTTTTCCATTGACTTTCCACAACATGCCCTCTGACGTCACACGACACACCTGTACAATGCGGTCAGCTGTTTCTAGGTAATATTCCCGACCTTGGCTAGAGTTCAATGGTTGGGTTAAGTCAGGTGAATTTCTACAACATGCCCTCGGTCGTCACGCGACAAACCTGTACAATGTGGTCAGCTGTTTTTAGGCGACATTCCCGCCCCTGGGAAGTTTTCCAGAGATATTTACTTGGAGTGTGGTCGGAATAATATGGGAAGCCCCTCGCACCTGTTTCTAGGCAAGATTTCAAGCGCATGTTTCGCCAAGTGACAAGCCCCTTTGTTTTTCTGTGACAGTCCTCTGACGTCACCGTACACACCCCGTTTCAAGCGCATGTTACACCACGAGACACACCCTCACCTTCAAAGGGTCAGATAAGTAGAGCTACCAACCCCTGAAGCCGTCACACCTACGCAATGTGGTTACCGGTTCTATTAAAGGGAACACAGTTGCCAAGACTCCGTGACACACCCCTCTGGACTCCAATGACGTCATACGACTTAACCCGTTTCAAACAGACAGATATGTACTTTGCGGCAGGAATCTATGGGGGAATCCCCACTTGTAACGTAATGACAGCTCACACCTTACGTAATTATTGTGCAACATTGTCGCGTAATACTTTTTTTTCGCCCGAAACCCCCAAATCGTTTTTTTTCTCATTAACTTAATGGTGGCACACACTTTATGTAAGGTCAGCGCATCTTACGCATGGACGGAGTATCCATCACTGTCAGATAATACCATTTTGACATTTTTCGCCCAAAGCCTCAAGACATTTTCTTTTTTCGGCGTTTCTTTTTTTCGCTCGAAACACCTTTCATATTTTTTCTTTGTTCTTGACCCCGCCAGGACTCGAAATGCCATTCCCTTCGAATGGTACAGCGCCCCAAGCAAGTCGTCCATGAAATCATTTCCAATATTTTGTATCAGGAACCACATTCTAAAAATAACATCTGCATGACAGCTAAGATTTCCCATTTCTGGCAAATACGAGAATGATGCGTTACTCTCCCAATATGATACGCTCCAGGGGACATTTGCTCTCAAGATATTAACAATGATGAAACGAAAATGTATCGTTTCTTTACGTGGGTTATTAGATTTCTAAGTATCGCGACAATACCCCCCCCCCCCTTATCATGCAATACTTGAGGAATAAGGTTGATATTAGATAAAAATTTAAAACCATATTAAGAGGTGTTATTGAAAGACTTTTAACGAAATTCACCGTTTCATTGAGCATTGTTAGACATAACTTCCCCTCTAGCAAAAAATTCATTTAACACCTCCCACCTTATCTTTAAGTTTTAGAGTATACTAGTCAATGACAATGCATACCACCTCGGTAAATTATAGATGACATTAAACACCCCCATGACATCTCTACATCTCCCCCAAAAACACTTTTCAGGCATGTCCTAATAAAAATTATACTTTTAAATCCCATGATTCAAGTTTTTGCAACCCAAGCCTATCATAATACCCTCACAAAACACTCCACACCGCCATGGCATCACTCCCATCCATAACCATATGGCACCAGACACCCCCCCCCCCAGATGACCTAATATTAGTGCTATATTTAAACCATATTTAGAGGTATTTTTGAAAGACTTTTAATAAAATAGCAATTTCTTTGAGTTAAACTTATGGATATTTAAAAATATCCTAACAATACATTCCACCCCCCACCTAGCATTCATTTTCGGAGGGCGTCTTGAAAATAGACGTAATTTTTAGGCATTATTTTAGCTTATGAAAGGATAAAACATAAGCAATAACAAGCGTAATTTAAGGAAAGACGAGGGGAGAGGACTCCAGGGGAGGGGGGACCGTCTTTGGGGGGAGGGGTCTGTTTTTTTCCGTCGCCAGCTCACCACTATTATATTTATAATATTTTCGTTACAAAAAGCGGTAATTTTCAAGTGTTTTTTTTTAATGTTTTCTTACTAATTGTTAGCCCCCAGCAGGCCTCCGTGCACTAAGGTACCGACATGCTTGATGGTCGCGCCCAAGGGAGTATCCAGTCCCCCTGAGTGGTATGTCTCAACCTGACGCACCCCCAGGGCACATTTTTTCGGTAAAAGTATCAAAACACGCAAAGGAGGGGAAATTCTTGTTCCCCTCCATCCAAGCCACTACGAGGGAGTTTGGTCACTGTCTACTCAGTTCGAGGACGGAATCTAGACTTCGGCTAGGCGATAAAGGAGGTTAAAAAATGGTATTGCTCGAGATGCCTTAAAATGTAGTAATAATAGGGAAATTATCATAGAACTTCTACGGAAACCCATTAACGTTATATCATCGTTATTAACATCCATTAACGTCCATTAACGCCATATCATACCTGTTTCTAGAGTTAAGCTAACAAGATTCACACCCCTGACAACCCACCCAAGATTCCAGGCGTTCTAATATTTCTTCTTTATTGGCATGATTCCAAGGGATTTTGGTGCATTGTTTTTCTGGAAGATTCCCAGGATTTCTGTGACTGAGTCTAATATGAATGACGCTAGTGTACCTCGCAAGCTAGACTAAAAGGACCTTATGGGGCTCCAACACGGCACACACACACCCGTGCTGCGTATTAACGGTTATCTATATCTTACGCAAAGATACCTAATAGAAGAGCTTGGAAGATCATCTTGCGAGAAGGGTAGATACCCAAATCATTAAAAGTATACTTTTGGTCCAGAGCGGAATGGCGCTGTGACACTGTTTTCACAACAGCACCAGCCCTCCAAATGGCACCAACCCTCACCCCCTAGGACATTTTCAACCTTTTTCACCCGGAAAATAAACTAAAATATCCCATTAAACCCTATATTTTTGAAAAACAGAGAGGCCCCCTCCCTTTCTTTGCTAGTGTTTGATACTCTAAGCAATTTACACCACAGTATCACATTATAACTACTCTCTGGCACCCCTCTGTCAACGCCCCCAATCTCCCCCAAAACACTATTCAGAAATTTCTTGCTAAAATTGTATTTTCAACTCATTCATTCGGGTATTCTCAAGCAATTCACGCCACACTACCACACAAAAACTACTCTCTAGCAGTCCTCTGTCATTGTCTCATCTCCCCATAAACCTTTTTCAGACATTCTTGTTAAAAATTTCATTTTCATGTCATTCATTCGGGTTTTTGCAAGCAATTCACACCACAGTACAGCACTATAACTACTCTTTGACACCCCTCTGTCATCACCCCATCTCCCCCAAAACGCTTTTTAGACATTTCTTGTTAATAATTTTATTTTCAAGTCATTCATTCACGTTTTCACAAGCAATTTACACCATGAAACTTCTCGTATGTTGATTTTTTTCTCTTCGTGAAACTCTTACATTGATTGTTCTCCTCGTGAGACTTATTTTGTTCATCGAACTTATGCTTACCTTTGTCCGCAGAACTTGTTGCATGCTGAGTTTTTATTCATGAAACTTATTGCCTTTTGAATTTGCCTTCGAGAAACTCGTACATTTATTTTTTCCTGATGAAAATGATTTTGTCCAAGGAAGTTTTTGTATGCAGCTTTTTTTGTCAGTGGAACATCTTACATGCTGATTTTTTGTTTGTTCGTGAAACGTGTTACATGTTGATTTTTCTCTTCATGAAACATGTACATTGATTTTTCTCCTTTTGAAACTGATTTTCTTCATGGAACTTACTGCGTACTGTTTTCTTTTTCTTGGTTCTTGGAACATTTTGCATTCGTGAAACTAGTTTGTGAAACTAGTCACATGGTGATTTTATTTTCTTTGTGAAACTTTCACATTTGTTCTCTTCGTAAAATTTATGCAATGATTTTTCTTATCGTGAAACTTATTTTCACAAGGAACTTGTCGCATTCTGATTTTTTTTTTGTGGAAAGTGTTGTGTGCTGTTTTTTTATTGCTCATAAGACATATCGCATGCTAATTTGTCTCCTGACTCAACTGATTTTCTTCATGGAGCTTGCTGCGTGCTGCTTTTTTCCCTGCAACATCTTGCATGCTGATTTTATGTTTGTGGAACGTGTTACATGTTGATTTTTCTCTTCATGAAACATGTACATTGATTTTTCTCCTTTTGAAACTGATTTTCTTCATGGAACTTACTGCATGATGATTGCTTTTTTGTTCATGAAACTTGTTGCATGCGTATTTTTTTTTTTTTTTTTTTGAAACTGGTCAAATGATGAAATATTTTCCGTGTGAAACTTTCACATTTTTTTCTCGTCGTAAAATTTATACAATGATTTTTTCTCATCGTGAAACTTATTTTCTTAAGGAGCTTGTTGCGTGCTGATTTTTTCTGTTCATGGAACTTGTTGCGTACCATTTTTGTTTGCAAAACTTGTTGCATGTTGTTTTTTTTCTCTTCGTGAAATTTATACATTGATTTTTTTCTATTTGTGAAGCTTATTTTCTTATGGAACCTTTTGTGTGCTGAGTTTTGCTGATGGAACTTATTGCATGCCAATTTATGTTCGCAAAACTTGTTGCATGTTGTTTATTTTTCTCTTCGTTAAATTTGTACATCTTTTTTCTCCCCCGTAAAACTAATTTTGTTCATGGAACTTGTTGGCTGCTGATTTTTTGTTCGCGGAACTTGTAGTGTGCTGATTTTTTTTTCCTGAAACTTGTTGCATGTTGATTTTCTCTTCATGAAACTCTTACTTGTTATGTTCTGATTTTTTTTTCGTGAAACTTAATTTATCATCATATACTAGTAGGTTAACCGAACTTAACCTACACAGGCTAGGTTAGGTTAAGTTAGGTTTGGTGACGCGTCACTAACTTTTCTGCAACATGTTGCAGAAGGCAGATTTGCCCCACAACTGAACATTAAGGGGAAATTTGAATTAATTCAAAACAAACTATACATATGCAGTTTGTCAAATAGGCGTATCTCAAGAATGGATTGGGTTATTAAGTTGGAATTTTCGGAGAACACTTAAAGGGGAAGGCAATATATGCATGCTACTACTAATACTACTATCACTACTACTGCTACTACTACTACTACTACTACTACTACTACTACTACTACTACTACTACTACTACTACTACTACTACTACTACTACTCCAACTACTGCTTTTATTGCAGTTACTGGTGAGGCTAAGGGTATCAAGACAAAAATTTCAGGAAGTATATGAATATGCAGGTTATCCAAAGGACATTTTAGCTATGTCATAGCAACGGCTAATTGTATTCATTTGAAACTTAAAGGATTTGATGAGGAGGAGGTTCAACTGACCTGGACGTCAGTTAATATGTTAATATTACCGCTGCTGCTAATACTAGTGCTATTACTGCTAATGCTGAAACTAGTACTAATATTACAATTGTGACTGATTATTATTACAACTATGCCTAACGATATGAAAACCTGTGTGCAGGTTGTCAAAGGGGCGTATCAGCAATATCTTGGGAATGGTTTGATGTGTGAAGTTGAAATTTACAGGGGCAATTGTGGAGGATATTGAGCTAAAAAAAAATGTTCGTTTCCTAATGCTACTGCTTCTACTTATACTACTACTACTACTGCTACTACTGGTGCTATTACTACTAATACTACTATGGCTGTTACTAAAGTTATGGCTGCTACTATTAATCTACTGCTACTAATACTACTGCTATCACTATTAATGCTGGTACTTCTACTACTACTAATACTAAAGCTAACTTATTAAGGCGAAAAATTTGGGAAACATTGAAACAGTATTGAATTGAATCAGAACACACTATGTGCATACAGGTTGTCAAGAAGGTGTATCAGCAACGGTGCGGTTTACGGTATTAAGTTGAAAATTTCAGCGTGTGATGAAGATGATGTTGAAGGGGCCATATGCATGCTGCTGCTAATTCTTTCAAGGTGAAGCTTTCAAGGAATATTTAGGCAGATGTTGAACTAAATCAAGACAAACTATGGACGTGTAGATTGTCAAAAGGGTGACACAGCAATATCTCAAGAACGGTTTACATTTTTAAGTTGGACCTACTAAGATTGCTGTAACTAATGGCGCTAAGGGTATTAAGCTGAAACCTTTAGGGAGTGTTTAGGGGGAGTTTCAGTTAAACGAAAAGAACCATATACATGCAGGTTTTCAAAAGGGCATATAAGCAATGTCATAGGCAGTGCATCGATATCACAGACAGCAATATCATAGAAACTTTTATAAGAGTTGATCCAATAGAAAATTGAGAGTTCTAGCGCCCCTCTTAAGAGTCAAAAGTAATTGAAGAGTTAGCAGCCATCTTCCCAGTCCCATTAATTTTCCAGACACATCCAATCAAAATTTTAGATAGCCATTTTGTTCAGCATAGTTGAACAGTCCAGTAAATATGTCACTAGGGATATTGGTATTTCATCCCCACAGTTATGCAATTTCACCATTATACTTTAAAACTAAACGTTGCTTTAAAACTTAGTCAAAAAGTACTGTGTATGCTGGTTGCCAGTAAGACATTTTAGCAATATCCCAAAAATGACTGAGGGTTTTAAATTGATACTTTCAGGGCTACTACCATTCAGTTTAACTAAATCAAAAGATTTCAAGTGTTTCCGAGTTGTCAAAGAGCATAGATACAATTTTTTTGTGAATGGTATTAAGTTTAATTTTTTAGGTCAGCTTGCGGAGTCATAAATATAAACTAACCAAAACCATTGTGTCCTAATTTCAAAAGAGTGTTAGTTGTTAAAAATCGTTGAAAAACTTTCTGCCACATACAAATAGCAAGCCAAACAATTAACTCTTATAAAAAAAACGAAAAAATTAAAAATATTATTTTTCATTTCCATTAAAAAGGCTATGCAAATAAAAACGAACAGAAATTATTTTTTGTTTCCACAAAATAAAGTTTTCAAAGAAAATTAAAGAGCTTCATTAAGCTAAAAATGAGCAGAAGCTAAGTCAAATAGTTATCCAAGCGTAAAAGTACCATAAATTACCATCAATGATTAAACGAAACCCAAAATAAACAAAAATTACAATAACTAACCGAGTCAAACTCAAAACGAGCAGAAATTAATATGAGTAGGGTTGACACCCCCACACCTTTTGAAGACCAGAACATAATTTGCACTTTAGTGAAAAAAAATGAATGTGGATTCAAAGTCGAATATACATATACTTATATTTATTCCGTAAAGTTTTAATAATATTGGATTTATTAAAGTTAAGAAAGTGAAAAAATTTAAAATGTATTTTTTTTTTAAGTAAAGTGCAAATTGTGTTCTTGTCTTTAAAAGTCATTTTGAGTTTGAATTATTATAGGAATTTATTTCTGCTGGTTTTCAGTTTAATATGGCTTTTTGCTTTTCTTTTAAAATCTTCCTTTTTGAAAAGTTTTTTTCAGTTAAGTTCTGTTCGTTTTGATTGCCAAAGTTTATATTTGGTTAACATAATGAGTATTTCTCAATTTTTTATGTCTCTGGCGTAAGAATTAAAACATAGAGTTTTAATTCATTAGTTCTTATTATTTGCTTTTGATTTCTCTTAACACCCCCTCAACATTCCCGGAAAGTATCAACTAAATTTTATTTGCCACCCTTGGGCATAGAATATTTTGGATACTCCCTTCTGTTTGAAATTATTACCCTCTGCCGCTCCTTATATACTGCTGACTTTTGACAATAAGTATGCAAATAAAGTGTTTTGATGCTGTTTAACATCCCCTAACATTTTCTGAAAGTATTCACAAGTAAACGTAGTATCAGTTGCAAGCAGTCACAGTCACAGTCGCAAGTTATCAGAGTTGGAAGTAGTAACTGTTGCAGTCGCAACTAGTCGCATTTGCAGCCGTTAGTAGTAGTAGTAGTGGCCCTTAAAGCTTCAAGCTAATACCTTGACTTGTTTCTAGAATATTGTAAATTATACCTTTTTGAAGACTTGGATGCAGATAATATCTTTTGGTATAGCTCAACATACCCCTATACGTTCCCCGAAATTTTACCTCAATACCCTTAGTTTTTTTTCAGACATACCCGGGATCAAAAATTCCTCCCTTTTCCAGGGGTAATTCCTGCATGTTAAAAAAGAAAAAATGGATAATTCAAGATCCTTGCCCCAGGGGCTATGGGGGAATTACATCCAAGGGGCAAAGCTATTAGATCTTCTGATTATTTTGAATAAAATTTATTTTTAATATTTCTATCATTGTAAAGGAGTGCATCTAAAAGGACAAGAGGTGGAGGACTGGTTGCTCATCGTTCCTTTATTTAATTTCCCTCTCAACTTGATCTTGAAGTTTGAACTTGGTACCCTTAGTCATTCCTTAGATAGTGCAATTTTGTCCTTTTGACAGCCCTCTTGCATATAGTGTATTTTGATTTTGTTTAACATTCCTCAAAATATTTTCTGTAGACTATACCTTAATACCCTTAGCCTTTTTGGAGACTCAGGAATAAACTTGCCCCCTAATATATAAGAAATATATAAGGGCAACTTATTTGTGCAACACTTGCCTCTGGGGCTGTGGGGGATTTTTGTCATCCCTGGAAGTATAGTTATGGTACTTTTTGACTATTTTAAACAAGAGGGCTAATCCGAAATTTCAATCAGATGTCTTTGTCGGCATTGCAGCTAAAATGGGCAAGGGAGAGATTTGCCCTCCCACCATGTTTCAACATCCCCCTCAACATTCCGTGAAATCGTAAACTTGAAACTCATAACCCCTTCTCGAGATATTGAAAGTACCGCTTTTTGAAAAACTGGATGCATATAGTATCTTTTGATTTAGTTAAAACATTCCCAGAAGTTTTGTCTTAGTAGGCTACACATAAACTTTTCGGACACAATCAGAATCAAACATTCTCTTTTTTCCTATTGACAAGTCCTGCAATCAAAAAATGGTAAATTGTATAATAATTTACAATCCTTGTCCTGTGGCTCTGTGTGGTATTGAATCCCAGGAGGCATTATTGCTAGACATTTTGTCTATTTTGGACTAAATAATTTTTTTCACAATCAGTGTTGAGGGGACGGAGCATCCAAAAAAGGCAAAAGGGGGGGGGGGGGGGGGGATTTTGGTATTCGTATCGCTTTTCAGCATTCCCCTTAAAACCCTCAAATTTTGAGTATACATACAAACATGCAAAATTTTAATCGATTATTTTTTTAGAGAGGGCAGCTAAAAGGAACATGGCAGGGGGGCTGGTAGTCTTTCAACTGCTTTAAAATTTACCCCTCAACAGGTCCTGAAAGTTTCAACTAAGTACCCTCAGCTACTCATAAGACATTACAGATCCGCTTTTTGCTACACTGGATGTTGCTAAACGAGGGCAGCCCCCCCCTCCTGTTCACCTTTTAGATACTACCATTAAAACTGATAGATATCTTAAAAATCCATTTTATTTAAATTACTCACAAGAGGTAATAGCTATGCCTCTGGTAATGCCATTCCCCTACAGCCCCCAAGGCAAGGAATGTAAATTATGCAATTTGTCCATATTTAACATGCTGGTTTTATCATTCGGAAAGGGGAAATGTTTGATCCGGTTTTTTCCCGGAAAGACTAAGGGTATTGAGACAAAATTTCGAAGAATATTGAGCTAAATAAAAAAAACTATATGGATCCAAGTTATCAAAAAAGTGTATCTGCAATATTTTAGGAAAGGGTAAGGGTATTACCTTGCAACTGTGACTGCGATCTCTTGCACCTTCTACTACATCCATTTTTGACTACTTTCAGAGACCTTCAAGGGGAATGTTGAACTTTAAAACCTTAATCTTGTAAAAAACTAAACTTTGATGTTTTAATACTTCGAACTTGAATACTTTGAATGAAGTTTTTCAAAGACAAATTAAGAGCTGTATTAAACTTAAGTTCATCAGAAATAAATTCCTATAATAATTTAAATTCAAAAAGACAAAAAAATACTATTAAAGAATAAATAAAACCCAAAACAAACAGAAATTAAATAAACAATCATTAAATGAATAAATAAATCTAATAACGAGCAAAACGTACACTGAATATTCAAATCAAACTTAAAAAATCACTACAAACAAGGGTTTGGCTACCCTCCCCCCTTCCCCCTCTCCTAACTGTAAAGGTGTAAAGCTTCTACGGAAGTTGTGTTTTATTGAAAATTATGCACCTAGAAAAGCATATGGAAAGAATTAATAAAACTCGACTAAATATTTGATATATAATGATATTTGTACTACTTTCTTTTGTACTATTTTATATGTTTTCTTTTTTAATATTTTAAGTACAAAAGAAAATTTGTGCTACTTGGCTACTGGGGGCAGTAGCCAAACTCTTGTTTGTAGTGATTTTTGTTCGTTTTAAGTTTGATTTAAATATTCAATTTAAGTTTTACTCTTTTTAAAATTTATTTATTCATTTATATTAGGACCTATTTTAAGTCTTTTGGCTATGATTGTTTATTTAATGTGTGTTTTTTGGGTGTCATTTAATCTTTAATCGTTTCTTAGCTTTTTGTAAAAAAGTTCCGATCACTTTCAACTCTTAAAAACTTCACTAGAGATTTCGATTACCAATCGGATGAGCCCCCTCCTAAGTTTATACGACCACTCCTTCCATATCTTCCCATGCGATCCGTGGGCAACTAGTATAACTTATAGCCCTTGCCCCAAGGGCTGGGGGTTTGGGGGTAATAAACCCGGAACCATAGTTATTTGAAAATTGGACTATTTCGAATAAAATGCGTATCTTAAAATTTTATCGGAAGAATTTGAGGGGAGAAGGGCATGGGGGGAATGCTGTCCTCCAATTACTCTGGACTCTTAAACGGGAACTAGAACTTTCGATTTAAAATCGAATGAGCCTTCTCCGAATTCTACATGACAATTTTACACGAATTCCAGAAAAACTTTAGGCCTCTATATGAACAATGAACAGCTTGCATAACTTGCAGCATTTGTTTTGGGGGCTTTGATGGGTTTTGTCAACTCTGGAGGTACAGTTCTGGCCCTTAGACTATTTTGAACAAAATGGCTATCTCAAAATTTTGATCGGATTCGTTTGAGGAATAGAGGATATGAGGGAGGCTAGTAGTCCTCCGATCAATTTTGACTCTTAAAAAGGGCACTATAACTTCTGATTTACAATCGAATGAGCCCCCTCTGAAATTAATACGACCACCTCTTCCGTTTAAAGTGTCTCTGGGAAAAAAGTTTTTCCCAATAAATAAATAGTAAAAAATTGAAGCAATTTAAGATTTATTTATTCATCTATATTTGCACCTTTTTCTTTGTTTTCTATGATTGTTAGTTTTAATTTGTGTTCGTTTCGGGTTTAATTTATTCTTTAATAGTAATCTTAGGTCATTTTGAGTTTAAACTATGTTAGGAATAAATTCTTGCCGGTTTTGAGTTTAGTATGGCTCTCTCCTTTCCTTTTTTAAAAAGATTAAAAAATATTCTTTTTTGTAGACTGTTTAAAATTAATTTCTGTTCATTTTAGTACCAATTTTGTTATTGTTTTATAAAATATGTATTTCTATAGTTTTTCAAGTCTTAGACTTAAGAATTAAAATTTACGATTGTAATTTATTAGTTAACTATTGAATTGTTTAACTGTATTATCTTAGGAACTTATTTCTGTTGGTCTTATTTTTAATATGGATATTTACTTTTCTTTGATAAACTTCTTCTTATGCAAAGTTGGAAGGCACTGGGAGGTTTTGTCGACTCTGGAGTTTTTGTTGTTTGATCTTTGGACTATTTTGAAAAAATTTGATCGGACCCATTTGGGAAAAAGAAAGCGGGGAAGGAGGGGGGGGGCTAGCTGCCCTCCGATTGCTTTTGGCTCTTAAAAAGGGCACTAGAACTTCCGTTTTCCAATCAAGTGAGTCTCCCATAATGTTTATACGAAGTGCCTCTTGAAAAAAAAAAACAAAAAATAACACTGAAACCTTTTGACTTTAACTATAGGCAACGCTATAGTGTTGCCTCTTATTTAAATAAAAGTTTAATTTTCATTTAGTGCATTCTCAGATTCTCATGGGATTTTTCGTTCATTTCTTTCATTCGCAGAATGAATCTCCGTCATGACTGGCAAATGAGACCATCGGACAACAATGCAGGCAGAAATACGACATTCCCGTCTTCACCCGTCCCCATTATCTTCCATCGTTCGGGTAAACCTGTCATAGACCATTGGGTGCTGTTGTCTAAACAACGTTTATAAGCTGTCCCTAACTAGAGGAAATGCGATTGCACCAGGATTCAATTCTGACTTCAGTACTTGTGTATTATACGCCACTCACTCAAGTTTACGCTGTGTAAAACTTGAGAACAAACCGATTTTTTTTTGTTAGTTTATTTCAGCTTAGCATGAGACAAGACAAAGACAAGTGACAGAATAGACGGGAAGTATATAACTTGGATTATATATCTGCGCATTAGGGGGGAGGGATGGTGGTAAAGTAAGTGAAGTATTTGGACAGTTTGAAGTTAGAAAACAATTCTTACTTCACAATATGCAGACTAGTTGTACCTACCACATTTTGCATGCGGACCCACTATACTCTACCCCCTTCCTATTATGCAAATATATAGCCCAAATCTGTTTCTAAAGTAACGAAGAAACTAACGAGGAAACCGGTTTGTTCTCGAGTTTTACACAGCGCAAATTTGAGTGAGTAGCATATAATACACAATTACCCTGACTTCATATAACTAAAGCAAATTTAAAACCGATTGGCGGCTCTAGTCATCATGGCCGCCGATGGGATCCCCTATAGATTGGAATCGTCTGTTCCGTGACCCATGATCGTTTGTGAAATTTGGAAGACTTCCGATAAGAAGAATCAAAGAGTATGTTTATACTCAATAGACTTCACCTGAATTATCAAATTGCAATAGATCATTCTCGATTGTTTGCTCTGAGTCTATATTGGCATTATCATTTATTAATTAGATTGCCCACTCAGCAATAACCTAAAACAATCAAAGGCTTTAATTACCTAATACAGATGTCAACAAATAAATTTAATATATGATAAAGTCAAATTGATATTTTGTTTGCATTTTAATTTTCCTTGTCTCTTTGGAAGCAAAGTTTAATGTCTATAGGCTGGATAATTCAAACCAAAGAATTGTAAACAACGTCTTATAATTAACTTTCTTAAACAGCTCTTACTTTTTTTTTATAAATGGATATAACAGCAAACCTTTGAACCCTGTTAATAAAATGTTAATTATACTTAAACAAAACATTAACCCTCTTTTACCCGCCTAAGGTATTGTCCATGTAATGATTTCACTATCTATTGATTTATCATTCACCGATCTTCCTCGGGCACAAGGACAAGCGCCATAAGCTAACTGTTTGATACGGGGGGGGGGGGGGGGGTTGAACCATCCTTTATTCCTAGGCAATATCAGATGGCTACTGAAATTTAACACGCCTATCCTATTTTCTAAGCTTTTTGGCATGATTTTACTTCATCAGTAGCCATTTTACACGGCTTTTCCCGAAATTGCACAAAATAAGTCTTTTTAAAAAAAAAAGTAAAGAACTCCATTAAACCAAAAATGAACAAAAATGCCATCAAATAATCTACCAAGCATACAACTACCACAAATCAATATAAGTAAATAAATGAAACCCAAAACAAATAGAAATTAAAATAAGTCAAACTCAAAACGAGCAGAAATTAACCTGAGTAGGGTTCTAAACCGTATGCTTTCTAAAAGCCAGAATAAAACTTGTAGCTTACTGAAAAAAATTCAAACGAATTTACTGAAAAAAATTCCTCATTGTCAGTTTAATATGCATATACTGATATTTATTCCTTAAAATCTTAATTAATTTTTGTTTTCTTAAAGTTATAAGTGAAAACATTTAAAAGATTTTTTACAGTAAAGTACCGATTATATTCTGGCTTTTAGAAAGCATAGGGTTTGGAACCCTACTCAGATTCATTTCTGCTCGTTTTGATTTTCACTTATTTTAATTTCTGTTTGTTTTTGGGTTTCATTTATTTATTGAAATTGATTTGTGGTAGTTGTATGCTTGGTAGATTATTTGATGGTATTTTTGTTCATTTTCGGTTTAACGGAGTTCTTTACTTTTTTTGAAAAACTTATTTTGTGCAAAAAGTTTTTTTGATTAATTTCTGTTCGCTTTATATTGACATAGTCTTTTTCTGGGAGAATAACTGAACCTCTTCTGAAGTTAAACAACCTTCTGAGGAGCACTAGAGCGTCTGATTACCAATCCAATGAGCCCCCTTTGAACTTTATATGACCAAACTTTGTATAAGAACCCTATATGTCCCCAGGGAACAACTTACAACCCTTGCCCTGAGGGCTGGGGGGATTTGTTATCCTCAAAGACATAATTTCCAGACCTTTCTGATAGGCTTAACAAAATGGCTATATCAAAATTTTGATCAGAAGTGTTTGGGAAAATGATTGGCGTGGATGGAGACATTTGCCCTCTGATCACTTTCGAATATTATTTCTTCGAAATAAAAAAATCACTTTTGACTAACTAAAAAGGAACTAGTCCTCTCAATTTCCAATCGAAAGAGGGCTTTTTGAACCTTCTACGACAAAACTTTCTATAAAAACATTATATGCCCCAAAGGCATAACTTACGACCCTTGTCATAAGGGCTATGGGGGCAGGGTTGTCATCCTCAAAGACATAATTTTCAGACCTTTCAACTACATTGAACAAAATGGCCATATCAAAATGTTGATCGGAAATGTTTGGGGATATGATGAGCGTTTGGGGAGGGATTCTTCCTCTGATTACTTTCGACTATTAAAAAGGGCAATAGCCCTTTCAATTTTCAATCGGAAGAGCCCTTTTAGAAGTTTTTTTGACAACACTTTCTATTTGACATTATATACCCCAGGGCATAAGTTACAAACTTAGCCCTGGGAGCTGTTGGGGGTTGTCAACTCAAAAAACATAATTTCCGGACCCTTCAACTGCGTTCGACAAATTTACTTTATGAAAATTTTGATCGGAATTTTTTGAAGAAACGGTGGGTATGGGGGGGGGGGAATTTGCCCTCCGATCACTTTTGACTATTAATAAGGGCACTAGCCCTCTCAATTCCCAATTGAATGAGTTTTTTTTTGAAGTTTCTACGACAACGCTGGCAAAGATGTAATTTCCAGAACTTTCAACTACGGTGAACAAAATGTCTTTCTCAAAATTTTGATTGGACGAGTTTGGGGAAATGGTAGGCTTGAGAGGGTTGTTAGTTGACCTCCAATCACTTTCGACTATTAAAAAGGACACTAGCCCTTTGAATTTCCAATCGAATAAGCCTTTTTTTTGAAATTTCTATGACAGCGTTTTCTATAAAAATCTTATAAGCCCCCAGGGCATAAATTACAAACTTTGCCCCGAAGGCTCTGGGGGAATTTACTCCTCAAAAACATAATTTCTATCCGTAAATAAACCACGCTGAACAAAATGGCAATCTCAAAATTTTGATTGGATGTGTTTGGGGAAATGGTGGGCGTGGAAGGGGTGTTAGTTGCCTTCCAATCACTTTCGACTATTAAAAAGCACTAGCCACTCCAATTTCCAATCGAATGAGCCCTTTTCGAAGTTTCTACGACAACTCCTTCGATACGAAGTGCCCTTGTTTAAACCCAAAAAATAAATAATAAATAATACATTGTGTCAACATGGTTCTTTACTCAAACCACTCCAATCATTTTCGACTGTAAAAAAGGGCACTAGCCCTTTGAATTTCCAATCGAAAGTGTCATTTTGAAGTTTCTACGAAAACGCTTGCTATAAAAATATAATATACCCCAGGGGCATAACTTACAATCATTGCCCCGAGGGGTTTGGGGGTTTGTCACCCTCATAAACCTAATTTCCAGGACTTTCAACTACGTTGAATAAAATGGCTATCTCAAAATTTTAATTGAGTGTGTTTGGGGAAACGGTGGGCGTAAGAGGGGTTTTAGTTGCTCTCCATTCACTTTCGATTATTAAAAAGACACTAGCCCTTTCAATTTTCAATTGAGTGCAAGTTTCTACGACAACACTTTCTATAAAAACCCTATATGTCCCAAGGGTATAACTTACAACCCTTGCCCTGTTGGTTCTTGATCGGAAGTGTTTGGGAAAATGATAGTAGTGGATGGAGAAATTTGCCCTCTGATCACTTTCGAAGATAATTTCTTTGGAATAAAAAAAGTCACTTTCGACTTAAAAAAAAGGCACTAGTCCTCTCAATTTCCAATCGAATGAGCGATTTTTGAAGCTTCTACGACAATACTTTCTATAAAAACCATCAATATCAATTTCCAATCGGAAGATCCCTTTTTGATTTTTTTGACAACACTTTCTATATGAAATTATATACTCCAGGGCATAAGTTACAACCTTAGCCCTGGGAGCTGTTGGAATTGTCATACTCAAAAAACATAATTTCCGGACCCTTCAACTACGTTCAACAAAATTACTATATCGAAATTTTGATCAGAATTTTTTGAAGCAATAGTGGGTATGGGGGGGCATTCGCCCTCCGATCGCTTTTGACTATTAATAAGGGCACTAATCCTCTCAATTCCCAATTGAATGAGTCCTTTTAGAACTTTCAACGACAATGCTGGCAAAGACCTAATTTCCAGAACTTTGAATAAAAAAAGTCACTTTCGACTTAAAAAAAAGGCACTAGTCCTCTCAATTTCCAATCGAATGAGCGATTTTGAAGCTTCTACGACAATACTTTCTATAAAAACGCTATATGCCCCAAAGGCGTAACTTATGACCCTTGTCATAAGGGCTATAGGGGCAGGGTTGTCATCCTCAAAGACGTAATTTTCAGACCTTTCAACTACGTTGAATAAAATGGACATATCAAAATGTCGATCGGAAATGTTTGGGGAAATGATGAGCGTTTGGGGAGGGATTTTTCCTCTGATTACTTTCGACTATTAAAAAGGGTAATAGCCCTTTCAATTTCCAATCGGAAGATCCCTTTTTGATTTTTTTTACAACACTTTCTATATGACATTATATACTCCAGGGCATAAGTTACAACCTTAGCCCTGGGAGCTGTTGGAATTGTCATACTCAAAAAACATAATTTCCGGACCCTTCAACTACGTTCAACAAAATTACTATATCGAAATTTTGATCAGAATTTTTTGAAGCAATAGTGGGTATGGGGGGGGGGCATTCGCCCTCCGATCGCTTTTGACTATTAATAAGGGCACTAATCCTCTCAATTCCCAATTGAATGAGTCCTTTTAGAACTTTCAACGACAATGCTGGCAAAGACCTAATTTCCAGAACTTTCAACTACGTTGAACAAAATGTCTATCTCAAAATTTTGATTCGACGAGTTTGGGGAAACGGTAGGCTTGAGAGGGGTGTTAGTTGACCTCCAATCACTTTCGACTATTAAAAAGGACACTAGCTCTTTGAATTTCCAATCGAATGAGCCTTTTTTTGAAATTTCTACGACAGCGTTTCTATAAAAAAAACTTATAAGCCCCCAGGGCATTACTTACAAACCTTGCCCTGAAGGCTGTGGAGGAATTTCCTCCTCAAAAACATAATTTCTATCTGTAAATCAACCAAACTAAACAAAATGGCTATCTCAAAATTTTGATTGGATGTGTTTGGGGAAATGGTGGGCGTGGAAGGGGTGTTAGTTGCCTTCCAATCACTTTCGACTATTAAAAACGGAACTAGCCAATCCGATTTCCAATCGAATGAGCCCTTTTCGAAGTTTCTACGACAATTCCTTCGATACGAAGTGCCCTTGTTTAAAACCAAAAAAATAAATAATACATTGTGTCAACATGGTTCTTTACTCAAACCACTCCAATCATTTTTGACTGTAAAAAAGGGAACTAGCCCTTTCAATTTCCAATCGAAAGAGCCCTTTTGAAGTTTCTACGAAAACACGTATTTGATTTCCGGATAGAAATTATTTTTTTGAGGAGGACCCTCCCCAACAGCCCTCAGGGCAAGGGTTGTAAGTTATGCCCTGGGGGCATATAAGGTTTTTTTAGAAGACGTTGTCGTAGAAACTTCAGAAAAGGTTCATTCGATTGGAAATTCAAAGGGCTAGTGCTCTTTTTAATACCGGTATTCGAAAGTGCTTGGAGGGCAACTAACCCCCCTCTCTCGCCCACCTTTACCCCAAACACATCTAATCAAAATTTTGAGACAGCCATTTTATTCAAAGTAGTTTTAAGTTCTGGAAATTAGGTCTTTGAGGATGACAACCCCCCCCCCCCTACAGCCCTTAGGGCAAGGGTTTGTAAGTTGTGCCCTGGGGGAATGTAAGGTTTTTATAGAACGCGTTGTCGTAGAAACTTCAAAAAGGGCTCATTCGATTTGAAATTGAAATGGCTAGTGCCCTTTTAATAGTCGAAAGTGATTGGAAGGCAACTAACACCCCTTCCACGCCCATCATTTCCCCAAACACATCCAATAAAAATTTTGAGATAGCCATTTTGTTCCACGCAGTTCAAAGTTCGAGAAATTATACCTTTGAGCAGGACACTAACCCACAGTCTTCAGGGCAAGGGTAACAAGTTATGACCTGGGGGCATATAAGATTTTTACTGAAATTTTTGTCGTAGAAACTCGACAAAGGGCTCATTTGATTGGAAATTCAAATGGTTAGTGCCCTTTTTAATAGCCGAAAGTGATTTGAGGGCAACTAACACCCCTCTCACGCCCACCTTTTCCCCAAACACATCCAATCAAAATTTTTACACAGCCATTTTATTCAACATAGTTGAAAGTCTTAGAAATTAGGTCTTTAAGGATGACAACCCCCTCCCAGCCCTCAGGGCAAGGGAAAGTTCAAGAAAGTTGTAAGTTGTGCCCTAGGGCATATGGGGTTTTTATAGAAAGCGTTGTCGTAGAAACATCAGAAAGGGCTCATTCGATTGGAAATTTAAATGACTAGTTCCCTTTTTAATAGTCAAAAGTGATTGGAAGGCCACTAACACCCCTTCCACGCCCACTGTTTCCCCAAACACATCCAATCAAAATTTTGATATAGCCATTTTGTTCAACGCAGTTGAAAGTTCTGAAAATTATATGCTTGAGCAGGACACTCCCCCCCCCACAGTCTTCAGGGAAAGGATTATAAGTTATGCCCTGGGGGCATATATCGTTCTTATAGAAGGAATGCTCGTATAAACTTCAGAGAGGTCTCATTTGATTGGAAATTGAAAGTTCCAGTTCACTTTTTAAGCGTCAAAAGATATTGGAGGGTAACCAGCTCCCACCCCTAAACCCCCCTATTCTCAAATGCGTCCGATAAAAATTTTGAGATATATATTTTGTTAAAAATAGTACAAAGACCATATAACAAAAATGCTGGTGTCGACACGACCCCCAGGGCCCGGGGGTAGGCATTTTAAGTTATGTCCTTGCGGCATATACGGGTCTTATGAAAGGGATGCTCGTATTAACTTCAGTGAGGGCTCATTTGATTGGAAATTGAAAGTTCTAGTTCACTTTTTAAGAGTCAAAAGAGATTGAAGGGCACCTAGCCCCCCCCCCCTTCACGCCCTTTTTTCCTCAAACCCATCCGATAGGAGCTTTGAGATAGCCTTTTTTTAGATAGTTCAAAGACCATTTAACGAATACTCCGGGTTCGAGACACATCAACCCAAGGCCCGAGAGCAGGTGTTGCAAGTTATACCCTGGGGGAATATATGGTTCTTATTGAGGGGATGCTCGTACCCCGTAAAACTTCAGAGAGGGCTCATTTGATTGGAAATTGAAAGGTCTAGTTCAGTTTTTTAGAGTCAAAAGAGATTTTTCCCAAATGCATCCAATAAAAATTTTGAGATAGCCATTAAGTTAAAAATTGCTCAAAAGTCAGATAACAAAAACTCAGGTGTCGTCACAACCCCCCAGGGCCCGGGGGCAGGCATTGAAGGTTATGCCCTGGGGCATATATGGTTCTTATGAAAGGGATGCTCGTATAAACTTCAGTGAGGGCTCATTTGATTGGAAATTGAAAGTTCGAGCTCACTTTTAAGAGTAAAAAAAGATCCAAGGTCAGATAGCCCCCCCCCCCCCACGCCTCCTTTTTCCAAACCCGTCTGATGAAAATTTTGAAAAAGACATTTGGTTAAAAATAGTTCAAGAGTCAGATAAGAAAAACTCCGGTGTCAATACAACCCCCCAGGACCTAGGGGAAGGGGTTCTAATTTATGCCCTAGAGACATGTATGGTTCTTATGAAAATGATGCTCGTATAAACTTCATAGGGCTCATTTGATTGGAAATTGAAAGTTCTAGTTCACTGTTTTAAGAGCAAAGAGAGTTAAGGGCAACTACCTCGAGGTTGTAAGTGTTGTCCCGGGGGCGTAAATGGTTCTTATGAAATGGATGCTCGTATAGACTTCCGAGAGGGCTCATTTTGTTCTAAATTGAAAGTTCTAGTTTACTTTTGAAGAGTCAAAAGATATCCGAGGGAAACTAACCCCTCCCCCCGCACACCCTTTTTTCCCCAACCCTATCCGATGAAATTTTTAAAATAGCCATTTAATTATAAATTGTTCAAAAGTCAGATAAGAAAAACTCCTGTGTCGACGCAACCCCTCAGGGCCCGGAGGAAAGCGTTGTAAGTAATACTCTGGGGGCATATATGGTTTTTATGGAAGAGATGCTCGTATAAATTTCGGAGAGGGTTCACTTGAATGGAAATTGAAAGTTCTCGCTCATTTTTTAAGAGTCAAAAGAGATCGGAGGGCAAATATCCCACCTCCACGTCCTACATGCATCAGATAAAAAATTCTGAGATAGACATGTTGTTAAAAATAGTTTCAAAGTTCAAATATCAAAATTCAAAATCTTATGAAGGTCATGCGGCTGGATAAACCCATGTGATAAAAATTTGAGGTGGCTATTTTGTTAAAAGTAGTTCAAACATCATATATTAAGACTCCAGGGTCGTCACAACCCCCCAGGGCCCAGGGACAAGCGTTGTAAGTTATACTCTGGGGGTATATATGGTTCTTATAGAAGGGATGCTCGTATAAACTTCAGAGAGGGCTTATTTGATTGAAAATAGAAAGTTCTAGTTCACTTTATAGAGTCAAAAGAGACCGAAGGGCAATTAAACTCCCCATGCCATTTTTTCCCCAAACCCTTCCGATAAAAATTTTGAGATAGCCATTTTGTCAAAAATAGTTCAAACACCAGATAATAAAACTCCGAGGTTAACACAAATCCATTTCTTCACTTTGATATTGTTACTTTGATACCAGTTTTGATACTTTGATGAACATTTGACTTTTAAAAGAAAGTTTGATTTTTAAATAAGGAATTTTTAAAAACTTGAAACTTTTTGCAATCAAAAACGAACAAAAATTAATTAAAAAAAAACTTTCCGACAAATAAGTTTTTCAAAGAAAAGTAAAGACCATTTTAAACTTAAGCTCAGCAGATACAAATACCTGTCAAAATTCAAGCTCAAAACGATCAGAAATTACTATTGAAGAATAAATGAAACCCAAAAACGAACGGAAATTAAACAAACAATCATACCAAAAAACATACAACAAGTAATAATACAAATGAATAGATAGATCTTAAAGCGAGTAATGCTTAGATTGAACATGAAAATCAAGCTTAAAATGAAAAAAAAAATATTTTGCTATTGAAGTAAAAATGAAACTTAAAACGAACACAAATTAAATAAACAATCAGTGCAAACAAACATACAATAGATATTAATGTAAATGAATAAAAAAACTTGAAACGAGTGAAGCTTAAATTGAGTACGCAAATCAAGCTTGAAGCGAACAAAAATCACTACAAACAAGAGTTTGGGTATCACCTCCTTCTCTCACTGTAAAAGACTAAAACCTACTGTGTCATTGACGCTTCACTGAAAACTATATGCGTATTGAACAGTCCTGGAAATTTTAAACAACATCAAATTGAATATTTGATGTATAATGATATTAATTGTTGAAAGATCCATCCGTTCAAGAATTTATTTCACTGTAATTTTATTTTTATTTCCAATGCAGTAAGAACTGGAAAAGAAAATATTTTGTAATATAATTCGTTTTCAGTTAAGCACCAATGAAACAGTAGGCTTTTGGTTTTTCTTTACAATTAAAGAAGGGGGCAGTATCCAAACTCTTGTTTGTAGCGAAACTATATTCGTCTTGAACAACTTTAGAAAGTAATAAATAAATTAAACTGAATATTTCATGTATAATGATATTAATAACTGAAAGCTCATCAGTTCAAAATTTAACATAGTTTTAATGTTTATTTTCAAGTGTTATTGACGCTTAACTGAAAACGAATTATATTACAAAAATTTTCTTTTCCAGTTCTTACTGCATTGGAAATAAAAATAAAATTACATTGAAACAAATTCTTGAACGGATGGATCTTTCAACAATTAATATCATTATGCATCAAATATTCAATTTGATGTTGTTTATACTTTCCAAGACTGTTCAAGACGCATATAGTTTTCAGTAAAGCGCCAATGACGTAGTAGGTTTTAGAATTTTACAGAGAGAGAAGAAGGCGATACCCAAACTCTTGTTTGTAGGGATTTTTGCTTGTTTTAGGCTTGATTTGCATATTCAATTTAAGTTTCACTCGTTTCTAGATTTATTTATTCATTTACATTAATATCTATTGTATGTTTGTTTGCATTGATTGTTTCTTTAATTTCTGTTCCTTTTAAGTTTCATTTATAATTCAATAGCAAAATATTTTTTTTTCATTTTAAGCTAGATTTACATATTCAATCTAAGCATTGCTCGGTTTAAGATCTATCTATTCATTTATATTATTACTTGTTGTATGTTTTTTCCTATGATTGTTTATTTAATTTCTGTTCGTTTTGGGTTTCATTTATTCTTTAATAGTAATTTCTGGTAGTTTTGAGCTTGAATTTTAACAGGTATTTGTATCTGCTGAGCTTAAGTTTAAAATGGCCTTTACTTTTCTTTGAAAAACTTATTTTTCGGAAAGTTTCTTTTAATTAATCCGACTTCAATCCCCTGACTGTTTTTTCAAGTTGTCTGGAATACTCTGCCTGAGTCAGCTAAAAAGTGCCGTTCGTTTGAGTCTTTCAGAAAATTGTGAAAACATTTTTGAATGCTGAATAATTTTATATATTAATTTGTCATTTCATTTTTTTAATGTCCCATGAGGTCGATGTTTCTGGTTCAAGCTAAAATTGTGTTTCTTACTGTTTATTGCGCATGGCAATTTGCTCTGGCTTGGTTTCTAGAGCAGGCTTGGTTTGGTTTGGTTTCTTAGGTAGTCAATGTGTATATGCTGATGTATTTGCTTTCATCGTAACCGTAAAATTCTAAGGCCTATTGCGTCAGTTGTGTTTTATTGAAAACTATATGTGTCTTGAACAGTCCTTGAAAAGAACTAATAGAAATAAACTGAATATTTGATATAGGGGCCTACAATGATTATATGATGATTTTTCGTTAATTGCTGAAAAATAAGCAATTCAAGATCATATTTCAATGTAATCTATATTTTTAAATGTTGTATCGTATCAGATATTAAAATCGATCAGATGTCAGTCATTCGACAAATTAGGGAACGATAGATCGAATTTAAAGAAGAACTCTACCAAATAGTTGTTGATTTCCGTCAGGTGTTTGACCTGATATGGTGCGAAGGAATCTGGCACATCTTCCTTCACTACGGGATCCCTTATGAGATAGTCCAGATAATCAAGAGGCTGTATGACCAGTTTCAAGGCTAAGAAGTAACTGCTGATTGGTTTTTAGAAGAGTTCGTCTTTTCAACCTCTTTCTAAATACCGTTCTGTCACTGATTCATTTGGAATATGACGCTCATGTAAGAGGGCCGCTGATAGACAATCTTACCTTTGCTGATGGTATTAATGTGCTAGCTAGCTCTTCACAAGAACCACAGGCACAACATAATAAACTCTATGATGCCACCAAGCCAGTCGGGATGGAGACAAATGTCTGCAAGACCAGTCACAGTGACTACCAGACATGAACAAGACAACCCACCCATGCGCCTAATGAATATAAACCTTACAAAATACCCTCCCCCAACCCTATTTTATGTTAGTCACGTAGCCTTGGCTACTGGATCGTTTTCAGCTTATAATCTCTAGTTGTGTTTTTATCAATTGACGGGCTTAAATTGCACGTATACCAACGATCTTTGCACCTCTTATCAGTAATTGATTGCTATAAATATAGAAATTGCTGCAGCTTCGGACAGTCAATTAAAAATATTGGTTCAAGATGAACAAATTCACAGTTCTGTTCCTCTGCATTGCAGTTGCCACGGCAACTCCTTTGACTGTAAGTTGGATTTTTTGCAGTTTTCAGTTATCTTATACAGATATTAAAAGCCTAAATAAAAAACCTGACTATTTCTTTTCATCTACTTCACAAGTATATCTACATCTACAATGACTACTTAAATCCTCATTTAATGTTATAGATGTTTCACTATATTACGTTCTGAAGACAGTTAGAAACAATAAAAAAGACTGGTTTTCAAAATAGGCTAAAAGGCAGGAATTAGTTTTTTTTTAGAATCAATGAATATATGTGAAAACGGGGGTATTCAAAACAGACTGGGCTTTACATAACATAAACATCAAATTGATGTAAATTATAAATGAAAACCGTCGGTGAGTTTAGGAAAACGGGTTAAAAAGACCCAGGCATGTAAAATACAGTCCGTTTTGTGCTATTTGTTTTCACTTATATTCATATATTTTCAATAAAAGAAAAAATTTCTTTTTATTCCATTTTGAAATGAGTTAGAAACAAGTTCTCCTACTTCTTTGAAATCTGCTGCCGCTAATAATTTGTTCATTACAAATTTGAGTGTTGAAATATCTGTTTTTGTTTTTTCATGGTGTATAATTTTTGCTCTCTAAAGTACTTTCAAGAAGTCACAAGACAAACTTCGGTTTGAAGAGTAGGAGCGTAAGGGTATGACAGCCTCCTGAAACCTATGAATAGTATTATATTTATTTTAGACGTTGTTCATGTGAAGAAGCTGTTTTTTGTTCGTTTTTAATTTGCGAATCTTGTCTTTAAGTGAGAACCTCGTTTATTATAAGCTGTAAAATAACGGTCTTAAGAGTGAGACTCATCATACGTATCACTGCTTAAAAATTTACCCTTGGTAACTCTTAAATTTTATACGGGTTTTCAAAACCTTGAATCAATAAGCTATCTCAAAATTTTTGTTTTTGTCGCATATTGGCCCGATTTGAGCTAAAACAGTCTTGAAGCCCAGCTACTGGAAAAGCCTAGTTTCTTCAGGCATGATTTTTTTGGCTATTTTGATCAGCACTTGAATTAAAAAGCCTGGCTGAAAAGGCCTTGCATCTGCTTGTTTATCGTCGTTTCGAGGTAATGAGCCTGAAGGAAATAGACTCCCCAAAAAATATGGAAGGATTCAAGTTCCAAAAACGTGAATTTATAATCTTGCTTTTCAAAATTTTACTCTTTGCGGGTAAGGAAGATTGCAACATTCCATTTCACACTCAAAATATTTGAAAGTAAGGTTCAGAGAAAAGTAAGGCTCTCAGAAGTTCTCAGGGGAAGAACTTCCTTTCTGTTTAGTTTGGACTGAATAACCTCTCAGGAAAACTTGGATCCATAAAAACAGTTTTGGACACTTCAAGCACCTTCTAGCCCCAAAAATGATTTACAACCCTACCAATTAAAGCTACATCTATAGGGACATAATGTCCCTAGAAATGCATTAGTACGCTTGGTAGCATTAGTATCCTGCTTGGAAAGACATTGTTGAATGCAACAGAAGCCGGCGAAAAATATCACCATCTTCTGACAGAGTTTCTTTTGTCACTTGATGAAACTAGAATTCTCATGCTAATTACCTCTATCCTAAATATTTTAAGACCATCACGACCGATTTGATGCGATCATCCCAGGGAGACAAAAACAACAGACCCTCTAATAGGAATTCTCTAATGGAGTAACCATGCATGTTATATAAATCTTCTACGTCTGCATAATCATTATGACTTTAGGAAGTTTTCTGTAAAGAAATTGAGATAGTTTAAGCTGTATTTTAAAAATATAAACATATACGAAATTATTTGTATACGGAAGAGCTAAGACGAATTTTCAATTTTTGACGAAAATGGGTATGTATGACGCAGCTTATTAAAAGAATTGTTACTTCTTTCATTGTTTTATGTTGATGGATTTAGGTTAAGAGTTAACATTAAGGTACTTGTCCATTATTGGAAACACATCCAAAGAGTGAAGTTAGGTTAATCCTAATGAAAAATAACAAAACAAGGTGATAAAATAATACTTTAGAAAAAAAATTATGGCGACCTGACCCAACCTAACGTAACCAAGCCTAATCCCCACCTCTATTGTGAAAATACATAGCCCAAATTATACAAGTCCAATGCATTCTGTCTAAGTCCAATGCATTGTGTCATCCATGACATGTTTTGTAGCTATGAAACCGGTTTTCTGAAATGTAACTTAATTCTTTAATGTGTTTCCAATAACCGACAATTTCCTCTTTTTGCAGAGAGTTAAGGCCCGTCATCAGCCAAGACATGGTAATCTTCTCCAGGAGCTTGAAGATGTTGGATGCTTTGTCATGTCAGATTTGATGATCCAGGCAAACTACATTGATATCTTGACCGGAACAGGTAATTTAAGCATATATTTGCAAATTTATTTTATTATGAAAAGAGACAAACAATTGTACAATAAAAAGGTTTGATAAGCCTTCTATCTTTTTTAAGAAAAAAAATTGTACATTGACATCAGTTCTGTTTTCTATAAGAAAGCCAGTTTTTGCCCAAATCAGCTGCACATATAGCAGTTATGTTTTATTTATGCTTTTAAAATATACAAGGAGATGTTGTGATTTCTTCGAATTTCCGTATTTCACGGGTCTTTCAATTAATAAGACAATTAAAAAATAATCAATAAAATCAATCAAAGAAAATCGTTAAACACGAACACAGAAAACCAGAAAACACTTTGCTTCATACCAAATATAAATTCGCTTAATTTGGAAACAAACCATCAGTAAGAAAAAGAAGTTACTCATCTTTGTCTCCATCTTTGTCTTTTGTAAATGGAAACCCTGTATTTTTTTTTGTATGCACATTTTATTAGTATAATAATAATACTATTAAAATAATTTTTATTGCTCTAAAAAATTGAAATGCTAATTGATTCACACTGCAAAAATATACATGTTAAAAAAGACATATTTTTGTGTTCCATTTCTAGCCTGAGAGTCCGTTCTAACCTTTCAGCACTTACAAGATACTCAGCAGTTATTATACTTATTAACCATCTTTCATAAGACCTACACTGTCCATACTGCCTTTAGAAATACTGCCTACTGCCTTTAATTCCTCTATTCTTAAAACTAACAAATAATTTGACCCACATTCTCATCCGTATCAAACAGTTCGTGGTAACGAACTGTAAGTAAGGAGCGACCCGGCTCAATGGTAACCAAGACTATAGAAAACGGGATGTTGATATCAGTAGATCCATCAAAAGAATTAGACTTTAATGCTGATTTCAAATATATAAGTTTCATCAAGTTTAGTCCTACCCATCAAAAGTTACGCGCCTGAGAAAATGTGGCTGATTTTCGAAAAAAGGGGGAAAGACCCCCTAAAAGTTATAAAACCTTAATGAAAATCACACCATCATATTCAGCGTATCAGAGAACCCTACTGTAGAGGTTTCAAGTTCCTATCAACAAAAATGTGGAATTTTGCATTTTTTGCCAGAAGAAAGATCACGGATGCGTGTTTATTTTATTTTTTTTTCCCAGGGGTGATCGTATCAACCCAGTGGTCCTAGAATATCGTGGGAGGGCTCATTGGAACTGAAATTAAAAGTTCTAGTGCCCTTTTTAAGTGACCAAAAAAAAATGGTGGGTAACTAGGCCACTCCCAAGCTCTTTTATTCCCAAAGTCACCCGATCAAGACTTTAAGATAGACATTTTGTTCAGCATGGTCGAAAATATGATAACTATGTCTATTAGGATGACTTAATCCCCCGAAGTCCTCGGGGGGAGGGCTGAAAATTATGAACTTTACCCAATGTTAACATATAGTATAGGTTATTGGGAAGTATACAGACGTTTTCAGGGGGGATTTTTTCTGGTAGTGGGGGGAGGGGGATCGGGGGTTATATGGGAAGATCTTTCCATGAAAGAATTTTTCATGGGGGAACTGACATTGCTATGAAGGGGACGCCGAATTTCCCAGCATTGTCTAAAAAAAGATCAGAAATTAAATAAAAAAACAAGTTTTTCAACTGAAAGTAAGCAACATCAAAACTTAAAACGAACAGAAAATATTACGTATATGATTGGGTTCACCCCCTAGTCAATACCTCGCTCTTTAAGCCAAAGATTTTTTAGTACTATCATAAGAGCTATTTATTCTAATTAACGGCCTTTGTGATTAAGCGGTCATTTTGAAAGAATTGCAACAAAATTTGAACTTTAGCTTAAAGAGCAAGGTATTGACTAGGGGGCGAACCCCCTAATATACGTATTAAAGATATATAAATATAGAAGTTCGTTACGTAAGTTAATTCGTAAGTTACGTATATTTATTACTAATAAAAACGTTCGTAAATAAAATTGAACAAGTTTCGAGAAAGCCATTTAACCAAATAAAAGTAAAATTAATATACAAATTTTGTTTTTATTATTCATGTACGGTGAACCAAAATCAAAACCTGCATTAATTCAAAAACGTTAAAAAATTAAATAAAAAAAACAAGTTTTTTTAACTGAAAGTAAGGAACGACGTTAAAACTTAAAAGGAGCATAAATTATTCCGTATATGAAAGGGGCTGTCCCCTCCTCAACACCTCGCTCTTTACGCTAAAGTTTGACTTTCTCACAACTCGATTAAAATAAAAATAAAACACTTTAGCGTAAAGAGTGAGGCGTTGAGGTGGGGACAGTCCCTTTCATATATGGAATAATTTCTGTTAGTTTTAAGTTTTAAAGTCGTTCCTTACTTTCAGTTAAAAAAATTTGTTTTTTTTATTTAATCTCTATGCATAGGGCAAACGTAAGGATCATCCTGCTCTTGCCTCCTACCTAAATCTTTTCTTCGGTAAACTGTTTGTCGTTAATTCTAAACTATACTTCAACTTCTCCTTTCCTGATTTCATTTTAAACACATAAATCCTAACCATAAAGTGACAAAACATAAATTATTTGGTACCAGAGGCAGACAAGTTTTCTAAGAAAGGGCTGCTCGATTTGCCCCAACCCACGAGATATTATAGAAATAGTATTTTCTTTGAATTTTGAGATAATGGGAATCTTTTTGCTCATTTAAACAATTCACCCGATCTCCCCCCCCCCCGTAAGAATTATCAAAAGCTACGTATCACATCTGCCACAGTTTTCTTTTATAGGACTTTAAAATTTCAGATATTTACACCATTTTCCCACCTGAGGATGTTGCATTTGACCAGGCCTTGATTGACAGTCTTATGGCTGATCCTGAACTCCTAACAACGTTCTTGAACTACCACATGTCGGCTGGAAACATAACTCTCGGTACATTTGTCAACGATGGCACAGTTACGACCCTTCAAGGATCAACTGTTCGCACCAATGTCTATGGATCTGTAAGCTATACATTTTGCGTGATTTTTGAAAGTCAAAGAAAAATTTTTCCACGAAGGTGATAAAATATTTTATATTGACAATATTAAGTCCTCAGCAGTCATACTACATGATTATATAAGATATAACCATGTTCGCTATAAATATAGTTTATTTATTAAAATTTGAAATTATTTAATTCAATATTTTGATATTTTAAGAGCACTTAACCAAAAATATGAAAAACTACATGGTAATACGGACTCATCGGTCATGGAATTGGCCGAATAAAGCCTAGTAGACTTCAAAATAGCTGGACCCCCTCCTTTCTACCCGAGTCAAAAACTTGGAAGTGGTCCTGGAATGGCCAATACTGAAAGAGATTCCAAAAGTGTGTGCCATTCCTGGATATCAGACCTGGGATTTAATTATTAATCATAAATTGTAACAAACATTTTCAATGAGTTTCCATCTTTTTCTTACTTAATTAATCCTTAATGATTATTATAACGGTTAGTAATGGCCATTATAGAAATATAACCATTAACAATTTTATTAAGGATTTTCAAAATTGGGTCCTATTAACTGCAGAAATGATAAAAATGATTATACTTGAAGACTTTTTATTTCTACTTTTAGAGCATTGATCTCCTTATTTCGCCTTAAAAAAGAAAAACCATTATTCTCAATGAAACTAAAAAGTAAAATTGAAACATAAAACAATAAGCTGTCGCTTCTCAGCATATGCAACATACTCGTTTATCTATGTAGTCAACGCGAAGAAAGAAGCTGCTGACAATCTTCTATATCTTCAGGCTAAGGATAAACATCCTCAAAAGCCATTGATAAATTTTTTTTAGTTTTTCAACCCAGAAACGACACACACGAGTGACATTTTTAATATCAGTCTTAATCTAAAGCTAAATAAACGGGTCTAAAGTCGTTGCTTTTTAAATAACAAATCAGTTTTCGCTACCCCCTACCTTCACTTAAAAAGAAATTAATTCTTAGCTCCACATGATACCGCATCATTTGGTTTTGGAGCTTTACCTTATCTGGCACCACCTCATGATACCACCTTGCTAGACGGCACCGTTTCATTTCTATGCATATCAAATGGAACTTACATCCATTGCAGCAGTTCCTTAACAGCATTTTGCTAACATGGGACTAACTAGTTCTTAAAACAACTCCCTCACCATCTCGGAATTGTTCCTGAAAGTGGCTAATTGGAATGTTACTCTAATCTGGCCCTACCTAAAGCGATTTAATAATGTATGTGGAAGTTGGCATTGGCTTGTATGAACCTTTATTCGTCTCTCTATTACCAATTTACTACGATGTTTTTACAATCTAAGAATTCTTATGACCATTATAAATGTTGGCCTAGAAAGGGGAGAGAGGCAATTGAAGATATATTAGCATTACTCATGCAAAATAGTGTTTTCTTCTTTTTGAAGACAAGGGGTTCTAAACCCCCTGTCAAGGTTGTCGAATGATGGCAGTTTCAATGTTGCGCTTTTTTCAGCTTTGTGTCATTTTTGAGGGGTTTCAATCTTTTTTCAGAATTCCCAAAAATTTATCTCTGTAAATTAATTTTAGGTAATTATTTAGTTTAATATGCCCAACAGCTAAGTTATTCAAGTTGGCGTTACCTAGTATTTTTTTTTCTAGACAGTCCCTCTGAAAACATGTTTCTAAATTTCACTTACTGTGGGCTAAGGTTTGGTTTTCACCAGGTTTTAGCTAATGCCATAATTATAATTGATTTAAACTGAAAATGGTAAAATAAAACGCAAATTGTAAGTGAACCCAATATTATTTCGACTGAAACTGCCATTCTAATTTTCTTATGATACCAAACGTTTGTTTGTTGTCTTAACGGGGGCCTGGAGACCAAGTATATTAATTGTATTACAGGCTTAATATTCAATTTTATGAGTTTCATAAACTTTCCCACAAATAAGCACGTGCGTTGAGACTGGATGCGGTTACAGCATGATTGGAACTCTAATGAGTGCTTTCTTAACGAGAATAATATCGTCAGTAGACCATGACGACTGATGGTTACCAATATTGATTAAGAACTACTTTTTATTGTAGCTACTAATACCGCTGATTTATTTCAGACTTATACCATTGACGGAGCGGCAATAACATTGCCTGATGAGTGGGCAGACAATGGAATGGTCCAAGTGATTAACAGAGTAAACTTTCCAATCCCAGCTGGAAACATCCCTGAGGTTCTTGCCGCTGATGCTGAGGTAGATTCACAACTCTTTGACTGCTGTTGAAGTTGCAGGCCTAGGAGAGACATTAGCTGGTAAGTTTCGTCTTTCCATTTTTAAGGATGTTCAACTGTTTTTCTTAGGAACATGAGCTTGAGACGTTGCTACCTGAAAAGTAGCCAAAACTTCTTTTTCTATCATCAAACCATAAGTTGTTATTTATTGCTATTGTTTTATCAGATATCAAAATATGAAACTGGGACCGTTTACACATTTTTGCAACTCGTTCTTTGTCAGGAAAACAATCAAGCTTTATTCTTGTTCATGACATATTTTTGGGAACTACTTAATTATTTCCAGTCAATTGCTTAGGTTTAGCAATAGCTATTTTCTACTTTAAAAATTTAGAGAAATATTACTAAGCCTTCGGTACCAAGGCTCCATAAAGCACACCACATTAATCATGACCGTGTCCCATAGCGAAACTTGCTACTATGTTAAGGGGACTGGATTCCGAAGAGACATAACTAGGACACTAGGTCTTACTCAACTCTAAGAGCAATTTAACATCCTACTCCTGCAGATATACAACTATTTAGCAGCCGCCTTCCTTCAAAGTACATACCGGTTGGATCAAGCCCACACGACAACACAGGACAGTGTGAATACCCTCTTTTACTGATTTCAGACAACTTTTTACAGAAAAAATCATAATGAGAAAAATTTCGGTCCCCTTCCTCCTCCCCCTCAGACAAGGTAAATCAAAATTCGGTAACAAAAAAATAAAAATGTTAAATTATTCCTGCTTCCCAAAAATTTTTTGTATGGCTGCATCTAGGGGACGTCTTGATGACAAAATTGGAGGTACCTTTTCCCAAACAGAGCTTGTATCTGATTAAGACCCAAAAAGGAACAAAGGAGAATCATTTTTTACCTCTATTGAAACCCAATGTCCCGTTATAATTTATGCGGTAAGATAAACTCGACTCTTCTGTCCCCACAGAAATCATGTCAGGCTACGATCCCAAAATGGAGTAGTTAGTAGATAATAAATCTTATTTCCTGCTAGGTTAGGTTAAAACCAGACAGTCCTCTCTGGCATGTTTCTCATGAAACCAACTTTGTAACCCCTCTGTATCTCCCCCACCAGAAGAGAAGGGGTGAATACAACATGTTCTGATGAGTTCTGATGAAGGTTTAGTGACATAGATAGTCTGGGCAACTCCCTCCCTTGCCTTCTTTTGAAAACTGGATCAAAATTCTGTCTTTAAATTTATAAGCAAATAGAACTTCAGAAATAGCCTACTGCCAAAATTAAAAAAAAAAAATATTAAATAAAATATTGGATATTAACATTTGGAAAGTGGTTTTTCCATAATTGTTTTTTAGAAATCTATTAGAGATACAAATTCCCAACCTTAGGTTCTCAAAAAGATAAATTCCACATGTTTATAGCCGCACATTTTGCTTTGCAAAATGTTTCTCTGAAATGGCAGTTATCTTCATCATAACCCAACATCAAAAGTTGTATATCTTAGCTTCTAACTTTTTAACTTATATATTCATTAATTTTAGATCATTCCTAATGTAGAAAAATTATATTTTCCTTAAAAAATGAATATTTAAAAAAAACGATTGATGCTCTTAAAATCGAATCCCCCCCCCCCAACATAATGAATACTGAACTCTAAAATTTATAATTTTATTGGTTTGTGCTCTTTTTGAGAGGATCTTTATTTTTATCAATGAGAAAATGGAGTACCAAGGACCATGTAATACTAACCATGTGGACAAAAAGTAAAATATAATTTTTCAAGGGTCAAAAATATTTGGCCCTTCGAGTCATTTTATACATCTGATAGTAACACATAGCTGTCATTGTAATCCAAGATAAAAAATAGCATCAACTAGACAATGTTATCTCACCCTCCCACCATCATATTTCAAGATGTTCTTAAGACCATCTATTTGTGTCGTTTTACTTTAGAATATCTTAGAAGTAATCTTTATATTTCAGGTGGCCCATTCACTCTTTTTGCCCCAACTAATGCCGCCTTCGATGCGCTCCCAGAAGGTGTTCTTGACGGCCTCCTTGCTGACCCAGAAGCCCTTGGCCAGGTCCTTCTTGGTCATGTTGCTCCTTCAACTGTCTTTGCCGCTGGTGTATCAAGTGGTACGCTCCAAAGCGCAGCTGGTGATAATTTGGTCATTGTTGCAAATCCAGGTTAGTATTTTTTTTTTCCTTTGCGGGTTTCTTAACTAAAATTGGGCTATTTTTCAACACAAGAAAGTATAAGTTTATGAATTTTTTTTCTGATAAAGAATGAAAACTCTAGTATGAGAATTTGGGAGCTAAATTTATGAGTATGAAATTTTGAGACACTTGAGTCCATTTTTTTATTATTATTCTTGAGATTATCAAGAATTGCAGTCTGTATAGTCCACTCTATGCCGATCTTCCAGCCTAAGTTTGGGAGTTGGAATTAAGAGTAAGGAATAATAGATTAAGAGGATTTCAAAGGACCGGGGAGGGAGGGGAGAAAAAAGAAGTAAAAAAAAAATTACTATTGAGAAAACCTGTGTTTATATAAAACATAGAAAAATTCGTTAGTATTATCTTTTCTGGTATCTTTTGATATATATTTAATAGGAAATTTTGACTATGATTCTGTTTTGTGATTTCAAATTTGAGTCAGATAATAAGAAAATACAGCTATTTAAATTCTAAATTATCTCAGAATGTAATTATAACAAAACAGAGGTTTCGAAAGAGAGCCAGATAAATCGCTTGACAGTGCAATTTTAATTTTTCAAAGGAGTAGGCAAGGAAGAGCAGTAGGCCTAATATTAATAATGTTCTTATACTGGGATAGGAAGAGGATTAAAAAATGAAATATTGGTAATTCCCGACCATTGCTTCAGTCCCAGATACAGTCGTATTTGTATCTGAATCAAAGGATCAAAATTTGATCAAGCGGTACAAAAATGACCGAAAAAGTTGGAGAATGATTGGAAGTTTTTAAGAGAGCGGAAATTTGTGGTAGTAAACAGGTGAAGTTCTGAATAAAACTTCAAGATAAAGGAGGTGGATTGGTGTTGCGATTACTTTTAATTAATACCGCTAGTACAAGTTTTTGACGCTAAGGAATGGCAGAAAGCTAAACGGTCTATTTCATTACAGATGGTGTTACTGTCGATGGTGCCAACGTCATTCAAACCGATCTCGTTGCCTTCAATGGTGTCGTCCATGTTATTGATGCTGTCATATAAGTTTTTTAATATTTTTTTTTTCCATTTTTGATCTATTGAATAAACAAGAAGCAAAATATCTATTTTCCACTATTTAGGCCATTACCGTTTCTTTAGTGACTTAACTCTTTAATTTAGCAATATACCAATTTCATTCTGCGGGATAATTTCATGTAAAAAAAATACTTTGATAACTTAAAGTTGTCTCCCAGCGGTTCGGAGAAAACGGACTGGATTTTTTCATTCCAAATTTTCAAAGGAAAAGAATGAATTCCCAAAAAACGCTACCAACAGAAGTAAGGAGCGACCCGTCTCATTAGTAACCGAAACTCTAAAAAACGGAATTTTGATACCAATAGATACATCAGAAGAATAAGATTTTTATGCTGATTTCATATATATAAGTTTCATCAAGTTTAGTCTTCAGCGTTTTCAATGATCTTCCATCTTTTTGATACTTAATTAATCCTTAATGATTATTATCAAACAGTTTGTGGTAACAAACTGTAAGTAAGGAGCGACCCGGCTCAATAGTAACCGAAACTCTAAAAAACGGAATTTTGATACCAGTAGATACATCAAATGAATTGGACTTTTATGCTGATTTCAAACATATAAGTTTCATCAAATTTAGTCTAACCCATCAAAAGTTACGCGCCTGAGAAAGTTTGTCTTATTCTCCAAAAAAGGGGAAAACAACCCCTAAAAGTCATAGAACTTTAATGAAAATCACACCATCAGATTCAGCATATCAGAGAACCCTACTACAGAGGTTTCAAGTTCCTATCTGCAAAAATGTAGAATTTTGTATTTTTTGCCAGAATAAAGATCATAGATGCGTGTTTTTTTTTTTTTTTTTTTTTTTTTTTTTTTTTTTTTTTTTTGTTTTTTTTTTTCAGGGGTGATCGTATCGATCCATTAGTCCTAGGACATCGTGAGAGGGCTCATTTGAACGGAAATTAAAAGTTCTAGTGCCCTTTTTAAGTGACCAAAAAAATTGGAGGGCAACTTGGCCCCCTCCCACGCTCATTTTTTTTACTGAAGATACCCAATCAAAATTTTGAGATAGCTATTGTGTTCAGCATAGTCGAAAATCTATTTAATATGTCTTTGAGGACGACTTAATCCCCCACAGTTCCCGGGGGAAGGGTTGCAACTTATAAACTTTGCCCATTGTTTACATATAGTATTGGTTATTGGGAAGTATACAGGCGTTTTCAGGAGGAATTTATTTTCTAGTGGGGGATCGGGGTCGGTGTAGGAGTTATGAGTGAGTATTTTTCCATGGAGGATATTTACTAGGGGGAAGGGACAATCCTAGGAAGAGGGCGCCAGATTTCCCAGTATTATTTAAAAAACGATCAGAAATTAAATAAAAAAACAAGTTAGTTCAACTGAAAGTAAGGAGCAACATTAAAACTTAAAACGAACAGAAATTATTACGTATATGAGGGGGTTCGCCTCCTAGTCAATACCTCGCTCTTTACAATAAAGTTTTTTTAGTACTTTCAAAAGAGCTATCTATTCTAATTGACCGGCCTTTTTGATTCAGGGGTTTGTGATTCGAACAAAATTTGAACTTTAGCGTAAAGAGCGAGGTATTGACTAGGGAGCGAATTCCCTAATATACGTAATAAAAACATACGAATATAGAAATTCGTTACGTAAGTTAATTCGTAAGTTACGTCAGAACAAAATTTCGAGAAAGCCAATTACCTAAAAAAAGGAAAATTAATATGTGAATTTCATTTTAATTATTCATGTGCGGTGAACCAAAATCAGAGCTGCATTAATTCAAAAACGTTCAGAAATTAAATAAAAAAACAAGTTAGTTCAACTGAAAGTAAGGAGCAACATTAAAACTTAAAACGAACAGAAATTATTACGTATATGAAAGGGGCTGTCCCCTCCTCAACGCCTCACGCTTTACGGGCTAAAGTTTGACTCTGTCTAACAACTTTATTTTTTTAAACAATAAAAACTTTAGCACAAAGAGCGAGGCGTTGTGGAGGGGATAGCCCCTTTCATATACGGAATAATTTCTGTTCGTTTTAAGTTTTGATGTCGCACCTTATTTTCAGTTAAAAAAAACTTGTTTTTTTTAGTTAATAGCTGGCCTAAAAGCAATACGTCATAAGCGCACACAAACTGATAGACAAGTGATTTATTTGACGAATCGAATTCGGTTGAGTCTTAAGCAAACTCAATAGATTTTACAAAGATTAAATAAAAAAAACAAGTTTTTTTAAACTGAAAGTAAGGAGCGACATTAAAACTTAAAACGAGCAGAAATTATTCTGTATATGAAAGAGACTGTCCCCTGCTCAACGCCTCGCTCTTTACGCTAAAGTTTTTTATTGTTTTAAAAAATAAAGTTGTTAGACAGAGTCAAACTTTAGCGTAAAGAGCGAGGCGTTGAGGAGGGGACAGTCTCTTTCATATACAGAATAATTTCTGTTCGTTTTAAGTTTTAATGTCGCTCCTTACTTTCAGTTTAAAAAAACTTGTTTTTTTTATTTAATTTTTGAACGTTTTTGAATAAATGCAGGTTTTGATTTTGGCTCACCGTACATGAATAATTAAAACAAAATTTTCATATTAATTTACTTTTATTAAGTTAAATGGCTTTCTCGAAACTTGTTTAATTTTATTTACGAACGTTTTTATTAGTAATAAATATACGTAACTTACGAATTAACTTACGTAACGAACTTCTATGTTCATATATTTTTAATACATTTATTAGGGGTTCGCCCCCTAGTCAATACCTTGCTCTTTAAGCGAAAGTTCAAATTTTGTTCCAATTCTTTAGAAATGACCGCTTAATCACAAAGGCCGTTAATTAGAATAAATAGCTCTTATGAAAGTACTAAAAAATCTTTGGCTTAAAGAGCGAGGCATTGACTACGGGGTGAACCCAATTATATATGTGATATTTTCTGTTCGTTTAAAGTTTCGATGTTGCTGCTGTTGCAGTTGAAATACTTGTTTTTTTATATTAAATTTATGATCTTTTTTAAATAATGCTGGGAAGTCCGGCGTCCCTTCATAGCAATGTCCCTTCCCCCATGAAAACTTCCTTCATGGAAAGATCCTCCCACATAACCCCTGACACCCCCCCCCCCCCTCCCACTACCAGGAAAAAATCTCCCCTGAAAACGTCTGTATACTTCCAAATAACCAATACTATATGTTAACATTCATAACTTTCAGCCCTCCCCCCGGGAACTTCGGGGGATTAAGTCATCCTAAATGACATACTTATAATATTTTCGAACATGCTGAACAAAATGGCTATCTCAAAATTTTGATCAGGTGACTTTGGGAAAAAAATGAGCGTGGGAGGGGGCCTAGTTGCCCTCCATTTTTTTTGGTCACTTAAAAAGGGCACTAGAACTTTCAATTTCCATTCCAATGAGCCCTTTCACGATATTCTAGGACAACTGGTTCGATACGATCACCCCTGGGAAAAAAAAAACAAACAAACAAACAAATAAACACGCACGCGTGATCTTTCTTCTGGCAAAAAATGCAAAATTCCACATTTTTGTAGATGGGAGCTTGAAACCTCTACAGTAGGGTTCTCTGATACGCGGAATATGATGGTGTGATTTTCATTAAGGTTCTATAACTTTTAGGGGGTCTTTCCCCCCTTTTTCGAAAATCAGCCAAATTTTCTCAGGCGCCTAACTTTTGATGGGTAGGATTAAACTTGATGAAATTTATATATTTGAAATCAGCATTAAAATGTGATTCTTTTGATGTATCTATTTGTATCAAAATACCATTTTCTAGAGTTTCGGTTACCTTTGAGCCGGGTCGCTCCTTACTTACAGTTCGTTACCACGAACTGTTTGATAAATGTTCCTAACAAGTGGAGGACTGAAAAAATAACTACATTTACATTTTACTGGACAAAATATAAATGTTTTTACTTTTATAACTTTAATAAATCAAATAATATTAACATTTTGAATACAAGATATCAGTATATGTATATTAAATTGACAATGCACATTCATTTGTATTTTTTTTTTCAGTAAAGTGCAAATTACATTCTGGCCTTGGGAAGGCATAGGGGTTTTGAGCCCAACTTATGTTAATTTCTGCTCGTTTTGAGCTTGACTTGGTTATTTATTGTAATTTCCGTTCGTTTTGGGTTTCATTTATTTATCGATGCTGATTTGTGGTAGTTCACGCTTGGTAGATTATTTGATTTTATTTTTGCTAATTTTTTGTTTCATGGAATTCTTTACTTTTCTTTTGAAAACTTATTTTGTGGAAAATTTTTTTTTTAATTAACTTCTGTTCGTTTTATATTGACATAGTCTTTTCAGGGAAAAAGAAAATAATACTTAAAATCTTTTCTTTTTTCTAAGTCTTTATAGTTTGGCCTGCTATTTGTATGCTGGAGAAAATTTTTCAGCAATTTTTAACAAAACACACCCTTTTAAAAATCTGGACACAAATAGTAGTGTTTAATTTAGTTTCATACCTCCTCTAGTTGACCTGAAATGGAAAACTTGATACCACTCGCAAAAAAAATCTGTTTACTTTCTTTGATAACTTGGATACACTTACGCTATTTTGATTTAGTTAAATTTTAAGAGCAGAAGTAGCCCCGAAAGTTTGAACATAATACCCTCAGTCGTTCTTGGGATACTTCTAAGGTGCCTTATTGGGAACTAACATCAACACAGTGCACTTTGATTTAATCTTAAGGCAACATTTAGTTTTTAAACATAATGGGCAAATGGAAGGGTGGGCGAGGGAGGGGGATTAGTTGCTCTCCAATCACTTTCGACTATTAAAAAGGGCATCAGCCCTTTCTATTTTCAATCGAATGAGCCCTTTTCGTAGTTCCTACGCAAATTCCTTCGATACGATAAGTGCCCTATCTAAACAAAAACAACGACAAAAATAATACCAATCTTTACTATAAAAATGTCAAGCCTTCCAATCACTTTCGACTATTAAAAAGCGCACTAGGCCTTTCAATTTCCAATCGAATGAGCCCTTTTTGAGTTTCTACAACAACGCTTTCTATAAACACCTTATATGCCCCCAGACCATAAATTACAACAGTTACCCTAAGGGTTGTTAGGGTGCTTGTCAACCTCTAACACCTAATTTCCAGAACTTTCAACTACATTAAACAAAATGGCTATTTCAAAATTTCGATTGGATGTGTTTGGGGAAACGGTGGGCGTGAGAGTGGCGTTAGTCGCTCTTCAATTACTTTCAGCTATTAAAAAAGGCACTAGCCCTTTCAGTTTCCAATCAAATGAGCCCTTTTGAAGTTTCTACGACAACGCTTACAATAAAAACCTTATATGCTCCCAGGGCATAACTTACAATCCTTTCCCTGAGGGCTGGGGGGGGGGGTTGTCATCCTCAAAGAAACAAATTCCAGAACTTTCTACTACGTTGAATAAAATGGATATCTGAAAATTTTGATTGGATGTGTTTGGGGGAATGGTGGGCGTGAGAGGGGAGTTAGTTACCCTCCAATCACTTTTGAATTTTAAAAAGAGGACTAGCCCTCTCAATTTCCAATTGAATGAGTCCCTTTTAAAGTTTTTACGACAACTCCATCTATAAAAACCTTATATGCCCCCAGGGCATAACTTACAACCTTTGCCCTGAGGGTTCTGGGGGTTTGTCATCCTTAAATACATAATTTCCAGAACTTTCAACTCCGTTGAACAAAATGGCTATCTCTAAACTTTGATTGAATGTTTTTGGGGAAATGGTGAGCGTGAGAAGGGGGTTAATCATTCTCTAATCACTTTGGACTATTAAAAAGGGCAATTTCAATTTCCAATAAAATGAGCCCTTTTTGAAATTTCTACAACAACTTTCTATATAAACCTTATATGCACCCTGGGCATAACTTACCATCCTCGCACTGAGGGCTCTGAGGGGGTTATCATCCTAAAAGACTTAATTACCAGAACTTTCAACTAAGTTGAACCAAATGGATATCTCAAAATTTCGATTTCATGTCTTTGGGAAATGGTGGGCGTCAGAGGGGGGTTAGTTGCCCTTCAGTCACTTTCGTCTATTAAAAAGGGCACTAGCCCTTTCAATTTCCAATTGAATGAGCCCTTTTTGAAGTTTCTACAACATCGTTTTCTATAAGAACCTTATATACCACAGGGCATAACTTACAACCCTTGCCCTTAGGGCTGTGGGAGGAGGGGTTGTCATCCTTAAAGACCTTATTTCCAAAACTTTCAACTACGTCGAATAAAATGGCTATCTAAAAATATTGATTGTATGTGTTTGGGGAAAAGGTGGGCATGAGAAGGGATTTAGTTGCCCTCAAATCACTGTCGACTATTAAAAAGGGCACTAGTCCTTTGAATTTCCAATCGAATGAGCCCTTTTCAAGTTTCTACGACAAAGATTTCAATAAAAACCTTATACGCCCCCAGGGCATAGCTTATAACCCTTGCCCTGAAGACTGTGGGGGGAGTGTCCTGCTCAAAGGTATAATTTCCTGAACTTTAAACTGCGTGGAATAGTATGGCTATCTCAAAATTTTGATTGGGTGTGTTTGGGGAAATGGTGGCCGTCGAAGTGGTTTTAGCTCCCTTTCAATCACTTTCGACTATTAAAAAGGGCACTCGCCGTTTCAATTTCTAATAGAATGAGCCCTTTTTGAAGTTTCTACGACAACACGTTCTATAAAAACCTTATATGCCCCAGAGCAAAACTTACAACCTTGCTCTGAGGGCTGTCTGGGGGGGGGTGTCATCTTCAAAGACCTAATTTCCAGAACTTTCAACTGCGTGAAACAAAAATGGTTATCTTAAAATTTTGATTCGATGTGTTTGGGAAAACGCCGTGAGAGGGATGTTAGTTGCCCTCTAATCATTTTCGACTATTAAAAAGGACTTTAGTCCTTTGAATTTCCAATCGAATGAGCCTTTTTTGAAGTTTCTACGACAACGCTTTCTATAATGACCTTATATGCCCCCAGGGCATAACTTACAACCCTTGCCTTAAGGGCTGTGGGGGAGTGTCCTCTTCAAAAAAATAATTTCCATCTGGAAATCAACTACGCTGAACAAAATGGTTATCTCAAAATTATGATTGCATGTGTTTCAGGAAATGGTGGGCGTGGAAGGGGTGTTAGTTGCCTTCCAATCCCTTTCGACTTTTAAAGAGGGCAAAAGTCACTCCAATTTCCAATTGAATGAGCCCTTTTCGAAGTTTCTACAACAACGTCTTCGATACGAAGTGCCCTGGTCTAAAGGAAAAAATAATAAATAATAGATTGTGCCAATATCATTCTTATATGCCCCCAGGGCATAACTTAAAACCCATGCCCTGAGTGTTGTGGGGGAGTGTCCTCCTCAAAAACATATTTTCTATCGGGAAATCAGCTAAGTTGAACAAAATGGCTATCTCAAAATTTTGATTGGGTGTGTTTTGGGAAATGGTGGGCGTGAAAGGGGTGTTAGTTGCCTTCCAATCACTTTCGACCATTAAAAAGGGCACAAGCCACTTCAATTTCCAATCAAATGAGCCCTTTTTGAAGTTTCTACGACAATTTGTTCGATACGAAGTGCCCTGGTTTGGAAAAAAACAAAAAAATAAATAATACATTGTGCCAGCATCGTTTTTTATTTAGGCAGCGTGATTGCGCTGCCTATGATTTCAAAGAAAGAAAAAATGCAAATACAAGAAAATTAGAGATGAGAAATAGTGGTGGCAGGAGTAGACTTGGTGGGTGTTCTAAAATAATTCGAGGACTATATACTTGCTGTGCTTCTCCAATTGAAGTCTATTTGACAATTTTGCCTCAAATTCATTATCAATACATTCAAAATACTTAATTTCTTACCATAAAAGATGTAGTGGTGCAACTAGAAGGGTGAGGAACGTCCCTGGTGGCTTTTTTCGGGACAGCACGGAGAGAAGACAAAAGGTGAACAAAACAGCGGAGAATTATTTCTAAATTTTATTATGGGCACGAAAGATCGAGCTTCCATTTCTGAAGAAATTGAATCAACTGTTAGAAACATTTCAGTAGAGCACGGTCAGAATTCAGAAGTGGAAATTGTTGGTAACAAAGTTGAATCTGCTATTGTAAATTATATTGCACTGGTAACCAAATGTTTTAATTCAATAGTTTTTTTGACGCTCATATGTGTATAATATATTTTTAATTGGTGGTTAAAATTCCTGGGCTGGTAATTCTGTTGGAAATCAAACATCAAGCCTGAAATACGGGCTCGTCACCGTTTATTTCAAAATATTTGTTGTACAACTATATTCTCTATGTGATCCCTGAATGAATCGAAGAAGATACATTAGGCTCAGAAAAACTAATTCGGCTCTTCGGTTCTAGGGTCGCGCTTCTTTCGAACTAAAGTCAGGGATCTAATGGAGCTTAATAATTTTGTAACCCAAGAAAATTAAAGATACAAAAACAAATGGGCATAGTGATTGTTCATATCGGTGTTCAGTAAATAAATAAAGTAATTTAGACGACATTATATGCTTCCATTTGCATAATTTACCCTTTCACCATTATTTTAAGAACTATTGTGCTAGGAAAATTAAAACAATTTTATGGATACCAGAAAATAGAGCTGAAATCTATTACTAATGCCACTATTAACACTAACAACAAAGTGCTGCAACGAACCACCTGAGGCTGACACTACTGCACTTGCTCCCCCTCTTTCCTAATCTAACAGTGCCTTCTCCTTTACGCTCACCCAAGCAGTTCCAAGTTCGTTAAAACACCTTCTTGGGACCTACTTAAACCCCTACTTGGCCCTTAGACCCCACTGCATTCCAGGACGATCTTCTTTTCGTTTGGCTCTAGATGGATTGCCAAAAACGACTGTTTTTGGCAAACTGTCATCCTCCATGACTTTTAATCACTTTAATGCGTTTATACGGTATACCATAGAAGTAGAAGGCTTCTAACTAAGGCTCTCTTATTAGCTGAGTCAAACACTTGTTCATAATCTATAAAGCAGAAAACTAAAATGGTCTGATGATTAATGTAATTCTCGATTATTAACCTAGGAGTGGAAATTAGTTGAAGCATCCACTACCCTTCTTAGAACCACAGAGTTCTCCTCTGCAAACTTTATCCACAGCAACTCTAAGTCTGAAAAGTATCATTATACTAAGCAATTCTCTTTCTGTGGAAACCAATCTAATGCCTCTATAATTACCAAATTCACTCTTATTACCGTTCTTACAAAGGCGTTTTCAAAGCTTTTGCAAAATTCCCCCTGTTCAAAATCGTATTTATGATCTCCAGTGATTTACCTCTAATTTCACAACCCCCATATTTCAAAACTCATTTATGGCACATTCAACACCGGAGGTCTTACCAAAGTCCCTTTAGTACTCTCTCTAACTCTTCCATGTAATATGAATCTTCCTAGAAATCCCTTTGTGATAATCTTTTCGATCTTTTTCAAAATCATTTACTGTAACTCTATCACGGTTTAACAAATTTCCAAAATGTTCAGCTGATCTCACTGGATCTCACTTTCCCTTTCATTAATCGTGACCTTGTTCCTATCCTTAAGTGGGAAAAGTTTAGATTTACTACTCAATTTCAATTTCTTAACATTCTAATACAATATTTTACCATTATGTCGTATAGCTGCATCTTCTAGAATTTTATCAATGGCCTCAACTTCCTACTTCATCAATTCATTTCTAATGCCTTCTCTACTTCCCTTACTTTCTTCTTCTTCTCTTCTTCTTCTCTTCATTTCTAATGCCTTCTCTACTTCCCTTACTTTCTTCTTCTTCTCTTCTTCTTCTCTTCATTTCTAATGCCTTCTCTACTTCCCTTACTTTCTTCTTCTTCTCTTCTTCCTCTCTCACCAAAATACTTCTTGTAAAACCCCGCTTCTTTTTCATCAAGCAAGAATTTTACTGATATTCCTAGCTGTATTTCTGACTTTAAATTTTAGTAAAATCAGAATCGGTTCCTCCATACCCAGGATGGGCCTCTTTCGATCTAAGGTGTGAGCAACAGTTTGCTACTGCAAGTACCAAAAAAGATTTCTAAAATTAGGGATTGTGGTGCACCACGAAAGATGAAATAAAAATAGATGGCAAGACGACATTACTTTCTTTATGGGTCTTAGGATTTAGTGAGAGTACAATATCAGCGATGGTGTGTCAACTATTTGTTTTCGTAGTTGTGGTGCACAGGAAGATCAACAGGGTAGAGTAGGTAGCATTAAAGAACTCAAATACCACCTGGTTAATTATTTACTAAATTTGGTACTCTGACAAATAAAGTAATGTGGACAGTAGTGATAGTTCAGACATGTTGATATGAAAACAAAGAGTTGACACACCATCGCTGGTATTGTACTCTCACTCAATCCTAAGACCCAAAATGAAGTTATGTCGTCTTGTCATCTATTTTTATTTTATCTTCCATGAGGTACCACAAATAGGAAGCTGCTATCCCGACTTTAGATGCCTTAGATTCTAAAGCTACCAAACTGCTTCTCTGGTTTTAGACCTCAATGAGCACCATCCCGGAACAGAAGGCCCCATTCTCGTGAGCTCTTTTTTTAATAAAAATTAAGAGCTACGTTAAAACTTAGAACAAATAGAAGTGTATAATTTTAGCGGTTACACCTCCCCCCCCCCCCTCCCTTAACCCCCTACTCGTCATGCTAAAGTTTAACATATGCTTTCCAATAATACCCATTAGACTGTATCAAATATAGCATACAAGAAATTGTAGCATTAAGTTTTTCCATTTTCTTTCAAAAACTTTAACTGAAAATTTAGCCACTTTTAAAAAGTAATGTATATTTTTTTTTTACCGTAAGTCAGCCTTAATTGTAATGCGTAGAAGAGTTAACAATACAGGAATCCTCCTCATATTTATGGTAATTTGCGCTTTCTCTGAGTTTAAGCTCTTCACTTTATCCTTTCAATAAATATTTTGCCTCCACTAACGATTGGTCACCTTTATATTGAGGTAACTTCTAGGTTTAAGTGCTACTTAGTTCAGTCCAACTGATCAAACCATTTAGAAGCATCTCTTGTAAGTTTCAAGCTAGTAACCGAGAGGCATATCTGTATTTGATTTATCATTGGCTATATGTATGTTGTATAGCGCCGAAGTAAGCTGTTTTCCAAAGGCTATTTCTTGGGTATTTCATTCTGCAGGCGATCCGATTAAATATTTTCTCGCCGTCTTTGTCCTGTCGCACAAGGAGCAATATAGCACAAGAAGAGGAAGCTCCAAGAAGGGGGTGAGTGCATCAAGGTTGCAGCAGTAGCTGCAACCTAGGAAATAGCGAACCACAGCCCATAGTAACAAAAAGTTAAAAACGCTTTTAGAAAAAAAAACTGCCAAGTGAAAAAAAAATTCCGTATGACACTGATTCAGGAACGGTTAATGCCATCTTCAAATGTCATATGGCACTAAAAAGGACACTTTTGTGCCATTTCTCAAGGTTTAGGGCTAGCGGGCTAACAGTACATCGTAGACAGATTTTTGCTCATATCTATGTTCTTCCTATAAATTCCACCCTCTGCAAGCTCCAAATGACACTAAAAATGGCACTTTTGGTGTCACTTCTTAAGTGGGAAAGCTTGGGGATTTAAAACGATGTCATTGTAATAATTGTAAATATGATGCACTTATTCTATAAGCTTATCAAGCATCTTGATTCAACAGAGAAGAGAGGTCATCAAATTCATGGTTTGCAACTACATTCTTAGTGTAGTTGAAATTACGCAATTCAACAAAATTACGCCCAACCAGTGGTGTAGTTTTGTCAAAATCCGGGGGGAGGGGAAAATTGGTGCCAATTTTCCCAAATCAAGTGAAAATGACAGAGAAAACTGAAAAACAAACCATATACTAATACATAAGGTAATGATCAAACAGTTCGTGGTAACAAACTGTAAGTAAGGAGCGACCCGGCTCAATGGTAACCGAAACTCTAGAAAACGGGTTTTGGATACCAATAGATGAATCAAAAGAATCAGATTACAATGCTGATTTCAAATATATAAGTTTCATCAACTTTAGTCCTACCCATCAAAAGTTACGCACCTGAAAAAATTTGACTGATTTTCGCAAAAAGGGGGAAAGACCCCCTAAAAGTCATAGAACCTTAATGATAATCACACCATCATATTCAGCGTATCAAAGAACTCTACTGTAGAGGTTTCAAGCTCCTATCTACAAAAATGTGGAATTTTGCATTTTTTGCGAGAAGAAAGATCACGGATGCGTGTTTATTTGTTTTTTTTTTTGTTTTTTTCCCCAGGGGTGATCGTATCAACCCCGCGGTCCTAGAATATCGTGGGAGGGCTCATTAAAACCGACATTAAAAGTTCCAGTGCCCTTTTCAAGTGACCAAAAAAACGGAGGGCAACTAAGCCCCCTCCCACGCTCATTTTTTTCCCAAAGTCACCCGATCAAAATTTTGAGATAGCCCTTTTGTTAAGCATGGTCGAAAATATGATAACTATGTCCTTTAGGATTACTTAATCACCCAAAAACCCTGGGGAAGGGCTGAAAGTTATGAACTTTATCCAATGTTAACATAAAGTATTGGTTATTGAGATGTATATAGACGTTTTCAGGGGGAATTTTTTCTGGTAGTGGGGGGGGGGGGGGTCGGGGGTTATGTGGGAGGATCTTTCCATGAAGGAAGTTTTCATGGGGGAAGGGACATTAGTAGAAATGACCCTAAAGGTCCCACGATTACACCACCCCTTCGAATCCCGATCCGGACACTTTTTTTAAAAATTCCAACGCCCACACCAAATATGGGCATAGCCTCGCTAGGGAGAACACGTGGTTAATGGGGTCAATGACCTAAATTTCCAAGGTCGATGTTGTTGTTGTTGTAAGTGCACGCTCTCAGCGAATGTCAAGGTCGATGTTGTTGTTGTTGTAAGTGCACGCTCTCAGCGAATGTCAAGGTCGATGTTGTTGTTGTTGTAAGTGCACGCTCTCAGCGAATGTCAAGGTCAATGTTGTTGTTGTTGCAAGTGCACGCTCTCAGCGAATGTTAAGAGTTTCCAGAAATAGAAAACCGCATTTGTTGTTGTTGTTGTTTTGGACATGCTCGAGGCGAATGTTATGCCGTCCAGGAATTCGGAACACCTGTGCTGTCGACCTCAATTCCCCTATCGTGAATCAATAATTCCCCATAGAAACAACAAATTAATTCCCCTTTCTTGACAGATCAATCAACCAATAACATCATCTGTCAGACTTTAAAAATTTTCGTCTAGAAACGATTCTCCAGGAATAGATCCAAGTCATTAATGTCTTTGCCTCGGAAAACAACTCTACTGGTCGAACTCCAAAAGATATTAATAACCAAACGCCATGGAAACAATTCTCAAAGAAACATCTTAGCGATGAAATGTTTTAGCGTGGGAATCAGGTTTCTTAGTAATTTGAAATGTGTCAGCGCAGAGATGCCAAAAACAAAAGGAACACGCTGAAATTACGTTTAGGGATTATTTGGGTGAAACCGTTTTAGACAGGTTATGGAATTATTTCGGCGAAACAGTTAGAGACATTTTAAAAGATGATTTAAAAGATGATTTTAGAAGAGGATTTGAGGGTGAAACTCTGTGGTCGTTATAATACACAAGTTCCATTTGAACAGTGTTGTGAGGTCCCCTACCACAACCCCAAAGGGTTCAGATCCCCCCTCCCCAACCCCAAAGGAAGCCCCCGGTCCTCAAAGGTTCTCCGGGCTCCCAAAGGGCCCCCGGCACCCCAAAGGCTCCTGAGCCACCATTTTAATACTTTTTTAAGGCTTTATTATATCTTTTCAGAACAAATTATTATTTTAGGGAATTATTTCAGCGAAACAGTTAAAGACATTTTAAAAGATGATTTTTGAAGAGATTTTAGAAGAGGATTTGAGGGTGAAACTCTGTGGTCGTTATTATACACAAGTTCCATTTGAACAGTGTCGTGAGGTCCTCTATCCCCAACCCCAAAGGGTTCCGATCCCCCTACCCCAACCCCGAAGGAAGCCCCTGGTCCTCAAAGGTCCCCCAAGCTCCCAAAGGACAACTCGGCCCTCAAGGCCCCCCCCAGACCATCAAAGGCCCTCCCTGGGCCCCGTCTTTCGTTGATGTGTGTTGTCTGAAACCTATGATTTGGGGTGTATGGGTTGCTATTTTTGACTTTTCTGAGTTGGATTTCTTAGTCTTTCATATGTATGTGTTGTCTGAAACCTATGATTTGAGATGGAAGGTTTGCTATGTTTGACTTTTCTGAGCTGGATTTCTTACCCTTTCATAGGTGTGTGTTGTCAGAAAATTATGATTTGGGATGTGTAGTTTGCTATTTGGACATTTCAGAGCTAGGATGCTTAGTCTCTCATAGGTGTTTGCTGTCTGAAACCTATAGTTTGGGATGAGTAGTTTGCTATTTTTGACTTTTCTGAGCTAGGTTTCCTAGCCTTTCATAGGTGTGTGTTGTCAGAAAATTATGATTTGGGATGTGTAGTTTGCAAGTTGGACATTTCAGAGCTAGGATGCTTAGTCTCTCATAGGTGTTTGCTGTCTGAAACCTATAGTTTGGGATGAGTAGTTTGCTATTTTTGACTTTTCTGAGCTAGATTTCTTAGCCTTTCATAGGTGTTTGTTGTCTGAAACCTATAGTTTGGGATGAGTAGTTTGCTTTTGGACTTTTCAGAGCTGGATTTCTTAGCCTTTCGTAGGTGTGTGTTGACTGAAACTTATGATTTGGGATGGTTTATTTGCTATTTCCGGCTTTTCTGAGCTAGGTTTGTCAGCCTTTCATAGGTGTGTCTTGTCAGAAAATTATGATTTGGGATGTGTAGTTTGCTATTTGGACTTTTCAGAGCTAGGATGCTTAGTCCCTCATAGATGTTTGCTGTCTGAAACCTATAGTTTGGGATGAGTAGTTTGCTATTTTTGACTTTTCTGAGCTGGATTTCTTACCCTTTCATAGGTATGTGTTGTCAGAAAATTATGATTTGGGATATTTAAATTACTATTTTTGACTTTTCAGAGCTAGGATTCTTAGTCTCTCATAGGTGTTTGTTGTCTGAAACCTATAGTTGGGGATGAATAGTTTGCTATTTCAGGCTTTTATGAGCTAGGTTTCCTAGTATTTCGTAGGTGTGTGTTGTCTGAAACTTATGATTTGGGATATGTAAATTACTATTTCGGGCTTTTCTGAGCTAGATTTCTTAGTCTTTCGTTGGTGTGTGTTGTCTGAAACCTATAATTTGGGATGGGTGGATTGCTATTTTTGACTTTTCTGAGCTGGATTTCTTAGCCGTTCATAGGTGTGTGTTGTCTGAAACCTATAGTTTGGGATGAGTAGTTTGCTATTTTTGACTTTTCTGAGCTGGATTCCTTACCCTCTCATAGGTATGTGTTGTCAGAAAATTATGATTTGGGATGTGTAGTTTTCTAGTTGGACTTTTCAGAGCTAGGATTCTTAGTCTGTCATAGGCGTTTGTTGTCTGAAACCTATAGTTTGGGATGAATAGTTTGCTATTTCATCCCAAACTATAGGTTTCAGACAACAAACGCCTATGAGAGACTAAGAATCCTAGCTCTGAAAAGTCCAACTAGAAAACTACACATCCAAATCATAAGCTTGGGGGACCTTTGAGAACCAGGGGCTTCCTTCGGGGTTGGGGTAGGGGGATTGGAACCCTTTGGGGTTGGGGATAGAGGACCTCATGACACTGTTCAAATGAAACTTGTGTATTATAACGACCACAGAGTTTCACCCTCAAATCCTCTTCTAAAATCATCTTTTAAATCATCTTTTAAAATGTCTCTAACTGTTTCGCCGAAATAATTCCCTAAAATAATAATTTGTTCTGAAAAGATATAATAAAGCCTTAAAAAAGTATTAAAATGGTGGCTCAGGAGCCTTTGGGGCGCCGTGGGCCCTTTGGGAGCCCGGAGAACCTTTGAGGACCGGGGGCTTCCTTTGGGGTTGGGGAGGGGGGATCGGAACCCTTTGGGGTTGTGGTAGGGGACCTCACAACACTGTTCAAATGGAACTTGTGTATTATAACGACCACAGAGTTTCACCCTCAAATCCTCTTCTAAAATCATCTTTTAAATCATCTTTTAAAATGTCTCTAACTGTTTCGCCGAAATAATTCCATAACCTGTCTAAAACGGTTTCACCCAAATAATCCCTAAACGTAATTTCAGCGTGTTCCTTTTGTTTTTGGCATCTCTGCGCTGACACATTTCAAATTACTAAGAAACCTGATTCCCACGCTAAAACATTTCATCGCTAAGATGTTTCTTTGAGAATTGTTTCCATGGCGTTTGGTTATTAATATCTTTTGGAGTTCGACCAGTAGAGTTGTTTCCGAGGCAAAGACATTAATGACTTGGATCTATTCCTGGAGAATCGTTTCTAGGCGAAAATTTTTAAAGTCTGACAGATGATGTCATTGGTTGATTGATCTGTCAAGAAAGGGGAATTAATTTGTTGTTTCTATGGGGAATTATTGATTCACGATAGGGGAATTGAGGTCGACAGCACAGGTGTTCCAAATTCCTGGACGGCATAACATTCGCCTCGAGCATGTCCAAAACAACAACAACAACAAATACGGTTTTCTATTTCTGGAAACTTAACATTTGCTGAGAGCGTGCACTTGCAACATCAACAACATCGACCTTGACATTCGCTGAGAGCGTGCACTTACAACAACAACAACATCGACCTTGACATTCGCTGAGAGCGTGCACTTACAACAACAACAACATCGACCTTGACATTCGCTGAGAGCGTGCACTTACAACAACATCGACCTTGGAAATTTAGGTCATTGACCCCATTAACCACGTGTTCTCCCTAGGGAGGCTATGCCCGTATTTGGTGTGGGCGTGGGAATTTTTAAAAAAGTGTCCGGATCGGGATTCGAAGGGGTGGTGTAATCGTGGGACCATTAGGGTCATTTCTACTGACATTGGTATGAAGGGGGCACCGGATTTCCCAGCATCATTGAAAAAAAAGATCAGAAATTAAATTAAAAAAACAAGTTTTTCAACTGAAAGTAAGGAGCAACATCAAAACTTAAAACGAACAGAAAAATATTACGCATATGATTTGGTTCACCCCCTAGTCAATACCTCGCTCTTTAAGCCAAAGAGTTTTTAGTACTTTCATAAGAGCTATTTATTCTAAATAACGGCCTTTGTGATTAAGCGGTCATTTTTAAAGAATTGGAACAAAATTCGAACTTTAGCTTAAAGAGTGAGGTATTGACTGGGGGGCGAAACCCCTAATATACGTATTAAAAAATATGACTATAGAAGTTCGTTACGTAAGTTAATTCGTAAGTTACGTATATTTATTACTAATAAAAACGTTCGTAAAAAAAATTAAACAAGTTTCGAGAAAGCCATTTAACCAAATAAAAGTAAAATTAATATGCAATTTTTTTTTATTATTTATGTACAGTAAGCCAAAATCCAATAATTCAAAAACGAGTTTTTTTCAAAAATTAAATAAAAAACAAGTTTTTTTAACTGAAAGTAAGGAACGACGTTAAAACTTAAAACGAACAGAAATTATTCCGTATACGTAAGGGGCTGTCCCCTCCTCAACGCCCCGCTCTTTACGCTAAAGTTTGACTTTCTCTCAGCTCTATTTTTTTAAACAATAAAAAACTTTAGCGTAAAGAGTGAGGCGTTGAGGAGGGGACAGCCTCTTTCTTATACGGAATAATTTCTGTTCGTTTCAAGTTTTAACGTCGTTTCTTACTTTCAGTTAGAAAAACTTTTTTTTTTATTTAATGTACTAAAGAAACTGTTCCGTTTCTTTGAATACTTGAATTATGCAGGCTTATCTTAGTTTTGACAAGAATTTTGGAGAGAAACTAAGTTTCAGCTGGGGCGGGAAAACTGGGGTCTGGGAGAGGCAGTTGCCCCCATTTCCCCATAGTGAATTACGTCCCTAATCCCAACACCTTGCCACCTAGGGGTTGAAGAAATGTAGGCATGTGGTTCTGGAACCCCCCAAAGTTGTCTATTAAAAGAGTGGTTATTCATTGTTATATTTACTTATTCAAAGTATTTACTTATTTTTACTATCTTACAAACAGGGTATAACTATTTGTAATACATAGTCTATAGAGAAATCTAAAAACCTATTTGCATATTTTTCTGTGATATCTTTTTAGTTATCAGGTTACATCCCAACTTTTTTTGTTTATGGCTATTCTACACCTGTATGTATAAGATTTTCTTGCGCTTAGCAGGGAGGGGGGGGGGGGTGGGTGTTTAGTGAAGTACGTCAGAGATGCGACAATTTCACTTGTTTTTTAAAAACACTGAAAATTTTCCTTAGAAAAATAATTACTTCTTGAGCGCCAAGGAAATCGATGCGCGATAAAAGCGTTAGATATTATTTCTTAGTGTGGAGTTCAGTTTTAATATAGAAGAACGCATGTTTTCTTACCTGCTCTGCATGGCATTAAACTTATAGAATATGGATAATGATCGTTTTGTTGTAAACTTTACGTTCTGCAGGAATACTCAGCTAGTTCCATATACATATGTTGATATTTCTGATAGTGTAATGGTTTTAAAAAAAAATAAGCAGAATTTTTATTGTTCATTGATCTTTTTATTACGATTGATCTTTCAACATAAAATAGATTTACAACATATATCATTGCAACAGATTTTTCAATATAACCTTCTTCAATGTCAAATAATTTCTCCAGGGGATGCTTCCATCCTTTTAAAGTATTCTTAGGGAAATCTTGAGATCCCCTCAACCTTCTAAATAGTACAGACACAACTCTTTTACAGTCATAGAAAAACGGTTTGCCAATACCTTGTTGAAAAAAATTTCATGTATTTTTGAATACCCCTCGTACTCTTTCATTTTGCGGTAATGGGAAGGTAAATTTGGACCCAGGAGTCAGAGCTGAATGAGGGAGACGATGAACTTGCAAAGCTCTCTGGTTAGTAAATTTAACCGTTTGCAGGAATACTCAGCTAGTTCGATATAAATATGGTTAATATTTCTGATAGTGCAAGGGATTAAAAAATAATTAGAATTTCTTTTGTAAAATGGACTTATAACATCCATGATTGCAGTGGATTTTTCAATAAAAACCTTCTTCAATGTCAAATAACTTCTCCAGGAGATACTTCCATCCTTTTAGGACGATTCTTAGGAAAATCTAGAGATCTCCCAAACCTTTTGAAAAGTCCACAAGAACAACTTATTCACAGTCATAGAAAACGGTTGCGAATACCTTGTTGACAAAAATTCTACGTATTTTTTAATGCCCCTCGTACTACTGCATTTTGTGGTACCGGAAAGGGAAATTGGGAACCAGGAGTTTAGAATGCATTTGCTGTTCTGCATCTGCTCACCCTTGCACCATTTTGGTCTCTTCTTACTGCTTCAGATGTTAAGGACATACGGAAGTGTTTGTACCAGTAAGTGGAAAGCTATCTTATAGTCCCACGATTACACCCAAATATGGGCATAGAGTCCCTAGGGAGAACACCTGTGCTGTCAGTCCTACGAGTACACCAAATATGGACATGGAATCCTCAGGGAGAATGATTGCGTAATTGATTGGGAGCTAAATTTCCAAGGTCGATTTATTTGTTGTTGTTGTTTGGCCAAGTGCACGCTAGGGGTGAATGTTAAGATCCAGGAATAGGAAACAGGATCACGTGTTTCCTTCTTAACCAATCAGAGGGCTGGTTACATATTAGCGGGAGTTTCTTGGATGTCAACAAGAGTTCACATCAACAATTGCTGGATTATTGAGTCTAACAGGGACAGGGTTCAACAGGTTATTATTGAGTCAATAACACCTCTTCCGAGGTCGATTTATTTGTTGTTGTTGTTTGGCCAAGTGCACGCTAGGGATGAATGTTAAGATCCAGGAATAGGAAACAGGATCACGTGTTTCCTTCTAGTCCAATCAGAGGCTCGCTTACATATCCTTCTAGACCAATCAGAGGATCGCTTACATATTAGCGGCGGAGGATCGCAGAGAATATGAGGAAAGGATTTTTGCTATAGTTTCTATAAGTCTGTGAATAGAATTCAAAGGAGTAAGAAGAAGAACAGTTTGACTTTACTCATTTGGATATATATTTGTGTTTATGATAGCGAGTGGAATGTTTACCCTATTAGAAGTTGATAGTGGAGTTGATGGTAGTAATACAAGAGCACCAAACATTGCGGTGGATATCACGAGAGGATCACGGCTTTGTCTGGAATGGGATGAAGTATATGCAAGATATGTGATATCCTTGAGCAAATTTAAAATGGAGGATCAATTATGTTTCGCTGCAAAAGTTGATATAGCACAAGCGAATAGACTTCAATGTGCTTTAAGTGCATTAGTGAAACATATCGAAGACAATAAACTCTATCGCTAATTGTACATGCTTAGTATTATTGTTGTTGTTGTAATTATTCAATAAAATTGTTTCAAAATCGAAAATGTTCCCTTTCTTTTCGGGTCAGGTTAGGTTAGGTTAGGGCTAACGAATCAGGGTCAGTCTAGAGTCAGCAGTCAGAGTGAAAGGGCTGAAAAATGAATAAATTTGAGAAAGAGAGAATTAGATCAAATCTAGTGTTTATGGAAAAACATTTGATTTTGGATGACGATTTTCTCGATTTATCTCTTCAACGCAGGATATTCTCTCGGGGAACACTTGACAATATAATGAAAACTGATTCCCCCCCATTGGACTATTGTATGAAACTTTTAAGATGTGACTCAAGTGCTTATAGTCAATTTATTGATATATTAATTGGAACAAAGCAGAATAATATCGTGGATATACTTTTGAAAACATTGCCAATGGATTCAGTGTAGATGGCTCCTCCTTCGAAAGAGGCAACCTCACAGAGTTACTCCTCTCCCCATTCCCCTCACTGAATTTATCGATCGAGGACGATCAGTTTCGTTTTAGCTGTGAGAGAGTTGACATCGGAAACCAAAAATGTTCTATACATGTCCACTGTGCATGTACACTCTTGGCAGTTGGACTCAATGTAAGAATTGCACAATTATTGATGACTATAGTGAAAAGTGTAAATTATGTAGTCCTTGCAAATTACATAGAGCATATGCAATACAAATTAAAGGGTGTAATTCATGTCTTGAAGAGATTTGTGACTCTCACCCTAGAGGGCACCTGTGCTCCAATTGTCACTATGATAAATGTGATCAGTGGGAGAATACTTACCCCGCTATGATTGGAAAGAATCCCAAACGTGATTTTAGTTTATTTCTACGAGATTGGTATCGTCGTGGATTTAAATTATTCTGGGAAGAGGAATCTGGTCTACGATTCAACTGTTGGGGTAACAAGACAATTTGATTTCTACGTCATCGTTGTGACGACACTGCCTATTATGGCTATAAACCAAGTGATTTTTATTTGGTAGTTACCGAATGTGATTCACCATTTGAAAACACTGTATGTGATATTGCTTCAAATAGACAGATTGAAACTCGTGAATTTCATAATATGAATGCAAATAGTATCATTGACTTTACAAAGAGATATGACAAGAGTGAAGTTACATTGTACTGTAGAAAATGTGACCCTGACTTTGCAGTCAATCAAGATCAATATACAGTGAATCCAAATGATTTACCAACATTAGTGGTTCACGACAGTTGCCTTTACATCGAAGAAGAAGAAATCTAAAGTGAAGATTTAAAGACATTGTTGTATATATGTATTTTATTAATAAACAAATTCACAAACATTTTTTAAGCACTTTACTCTTAGGGCACTGAAATCAATACTGTATAGGTCTGAGAGGATATTTTCCACTATAAAGTCGTTCAGACGTGGATTGTCACCATAAATGTGGAGAAACTGCTTGTAAGTATAGCCGCGACATCGGAACACAAAATATAGTAGTGCATGGAAGCCACAGCTTTTAGTCGTTAGATCCTGCACCCTCTTCCGATTTTGAATGATAGTTTTCCCACTGCTCTCAATATAGTTGCTGATGTGGGGTGTGTAAAATGTATAGGGTAGACCAAGAGGATCAAAAAATTCAATCGTCTTCATTGTTTGAAAGATGCACAGCCAATGACCCGTCAGCACAGTCGGTGGACTGCTATTAACAATAATTAAGCTATTGTTCGCACTTTGAAATTTTCCAAGATAGTCCGAGGGCAGACAATAGGATTGGTACTGTGAGATGTAGGGATCCATATTAAATACTTTGATTATTTGACTGGTGTTCATGGCGCCAAGTCTAGTAGAACACTGCCTTCGGGAGTGATTTCCCAATAGGTTTCATATTGATTTAGTGAGATTAGTGCAATACTCTCAGCCAATGGGTCGGCAAATGTACACTCTAAACGAACACTCCCCGTACGTACTATACTCATATCATGTGTGCCAGACAAATCTAGTACAATGATACCATGTGTTTTAGCAAACATAACTTCGGTTATACCATTTTCAAATAGTTGAGAGTCATGATCTAGGGTTTGCATGGTCAACTCATACAATGTTCTATAGGATTTATCAAAAGATAGATCGTAGAGTGGGATACCGTTTACTTTGCACACAAGAGATGAAAGTCCAAACATCTCGAATTTATCTGGGCATCCAGTCCACGATCCTATTGCACTGGCGCTTTTTACAAGTGCCAAAGCGAGTTTTGACGAAATTTCACCATTGATAAAGGAAGAATCGGTGAAGGTGCGTGACCCCATGGCAATATGACGTTGATTGGTGATTGTTGAGGAACAAGCAGTTTAATATTATTTCCATTGGCTCTCAGTTTTTCCACTGCCAATGCAACAGAACTCATGACCTGTTGTTTGCGTTCATGAAGTATTGCCGAGGTGAGGGAGAGACTTACATCAGGATTGGCAGCAAGTTCTTTTCTCAATATGAAATTGGAGGGTGCAAGCGTCAGTTTTATATCCACTTTAACATTTGGCGGTAGCCATTGGGGTATATTAAATATTTCATGATATATTTTTCCAACTAGATGTAATTCACTAGTTGTAGCATTTTTAAGTGCATCTGTACTATCAGTATTAGTAATATATTCATATCCATTGGAGGTGCCTCTAAATTCCTTGTATGACTTGGGTGTCATCAGCATGAATTGCATATAGCTTGTATAATTTGAGAGATTGTTGCTTGTGCTCACCAGCGTGCCATTGATGTAGACACTGATTTGACGAAATAAATTATGTAATATACAATTTTCATAGGACATTCCATCATCCCGAATTGGCATTGTATTATCGGATTTCCGGACTTTCATTTGTAAATCTATAAATGTTGAAGACATGTCCATAAAGTAGTCTTCATTGGAATAAATTTGAAAGTGAATATTATCAGAGAGGGGTTGTTGTGGATAAAATTGTTCATAGTATCCATGCTTGACACTCACATCAACATTTTCAGCATTGAATAGATTCAATGAGGCGGTGATTGAAGGTTGAGAATCCTTATGCAGTAGGTAGGACATCTTAGGAAAAGAAATCTAGTTTCGATCTAACAATTCTCTTCCTGGGGCTTCTTCTTCTGTTTACACTACGTGTCGGCTTTTTCCTTCTTTTCTTTGACAAGAGTGGTGATGTCTTTCGTTTCCGACCTGAGTGGAGACTGATGAGTGATGCATTGTTTCTCGACCTTTTTAAGCCTTTACCATTTTGTTTTAATGTCTCGCCAAGGATTCGCAAACTGGACCTAATATTTTCCGTAGCACTTTTTTAAAATCCTTGCCAGAGCCCCAATCGTATAGTGTAGAGGATACAAAATCTGTCGCAGCCGGTACAAGATATTTTCTAGCCAGTGGTAGTGAAGAGCGAAACAGCTTAGCAAACCAACTGCTAAGACCGTAGCCAGACATTGACGAGCGACCTTTGTAATAGTCCATTCCATTGCCCTGTTGTCTTGGGACAAGAGTATTAACATAGCAGTCAATATCAGGACAAGTGAATACCACTTTTCTGTTAGACATCTTGTTGTTGAACGATGGGACGAAAATGGCATGTAATCACAGCCAAACCTTTTGAAATTGCTATGGGATCACCCAATTCGGTTCTTAGTGTTAACTGACAGAGTTCCAAATAGGAAGTGTTTACGGGAATATACTGAAGATGCTTTATATTGTAGTGGTGAATATGCTCTTGATTGGTTTTTGTTCAAGAACTCGAAGGAGGGGAACATTTGAATTACCAACCCGAAATGTTTCCACAAATGAGGCGTAGAGAAATATACAAGTGTCCGTGGAGAAGGCAGGCGGGTAGTCAGCAAAAATGAAATTAGTGTTTCCAGCAATTTTATCATTGATTATATTGAGCTTAAAGCCAAAAACATCCTTTAGGTTATCATTGAGAATAACCTTTTCGCTGGCAATAGGTGAAATAATGTAGATCTTACCCACCTCCTTTGAATAGTTGAAATGAAAAGCTCCTTTTTACGAGCGGAAATTCTTTATTAATAGAACGACATAAATCATTCATACAGGTGAGTTCCTCGTAGGGTAATTCAATATATGGATAATCCATCCAATTGATTTTTTGAATTTGTTCTTGATCACTTGAGGGTGGTGGCGGCCAATCATAGGGTCTAATTTTTATTTCATATTTACGATCTTTTCTCAGGATGTCGTAGGTATTTTTGAGAATACAGTCGACAAGAGCCACTTCATACTTTCCATTGTCGTCGAATTTGATGGTGGGGGAGAGTTTCGTCCAAAAATCACTTGTTCTATTCAAGTCATTGTAGAGAGGATCAGAAAAATTGGACATGAAAGTCACATAGAAATCATTGGGCATTGTCAATATCTTCAGCACTGACCCAAGAATCAAAATCTGAATTGTATCCTAGCCAGCGAACAAGCAACTGTCTCTTGCCCCTACGAGTACAACTCTTTAATATCTTTTCAATTTGATACATTTCACTAGTGTTTCTAACTTTTTGCAGTTCATATTCATAAAAACCACCGAAAATCTCATCATCTTTGGTGTCTCGCAGTCGATATGTCGTGGGCTCGGTGTCCAAGATTTTGGACACTTTAAAAAGTTCGGTGCTCCATAAATAATTCCCCTTTTCAAAAAATATTGTTGGTTCGATTAATTCGAACAGTATCACCAACATTGAATTTCTTCTTCACATTTTTTTTTCTTTTTCACCAATGGAATATTGCTTTAGAAAAGCATCAAATGTATTTTCACTGCAGTGAACATCCCGAGGGCTTGAGTTGGACAGAGATCGATGATGTCGATGGTTGTATATCCACATGATTTTATCTAAATCATGAATAAAAGCCGGTGTATTTTTCAGTGTACATTATCTTGAAATTAATAGACGAATCGTTCTTATTAATCGTTCAGGCAATGCAGCCTTTATCGGGCTGTGACTATGATAAAGTGTTGTATTATATTTCAATAGAACCTTTTGCACATGGGGATTAACAAATTCACTGCCACGATCCGATTGAATTTTTCTATAGCAATCCTGTTCAAGAATACTTTCAATGGCCCGAGCAACTTCAACACCTCTCTTTGATCGTAATGGAATGGCATAGGCATAGCGACTAAAGACACTGATTGCCACCAGAATATATTTGTTGGGTGCATTGTGTAGCCGTTGAATTGCGTCTAAAGTTAAAAGATCCGTTTGCATTATATGCAGAGGGAAAAGGCTTTAGGTTGTCGATATTGTTTGCCACGAAGTCTGTGGTTCCGGTGCAGTGTGTAATTCGGTTCATTCTCTAGATAATCTTATGCTTTTTTCAATGTGCTGTCAGAGACAACTTTAGAAAGCGTTTTGGGAGAACTTAAACTTCCCGCTTCACCAATATTTTCATAGACACCTTTCAGAACTTCATCCATTTTGAACGCAAACACGTAGTGTAATGTCCACTCACCTTTTGCACACTGGAGGGTGAATCAATTCGTCTTCGCTTTTGACTAGCAGCCACAAGTGTTGTAAAATCATTGCTGCTGCTGCTGCTGCTAGTATTTTCAAATATTGAATCTTCTTCTTTTTTAAATGGTGTTGGCGTTGTTGGAGGACTATATTCTCTTAGTTTCTTTAGAATTTGCTTATTGCCAATAAGACTTTTGGGAAAGTTTGATACACTTAGAAAGGTGTATAGATTATTGTCAAAGGATAAAAGTCCTTTACGATTCGTTACCATATCACAAATTAAATCAACTAGATTATAACTTTTTCCCTGAATTATAATTCGTTTCCCTGTGCTGTCGACTTGAACTTGATGATCATCAGTTTCCAACATGAGATAAGATAATACTCTTTTACTCTGTTCTCGATAGGTCAGTGGCAATAGGTTTCCAATTTTCGATACAATTGAATTCAATTCCTTCTCCTTTGATTGCACTGCTGCAGAATCTTGAGGAGATGTTTCCTGTTCAGAGGGATCGGTAACGGCGACAGCGGCGGCGGGTCTCTCACGATAAGGTTTATGTTTGTCCACACGTCGCAATGCATCTTGAAGTAAAAGAAGTTTTTTGTCATCGGCAATATTCTCATCATTAATGAATTTGCTTAGATTGTCTTCAAAATGTTCGACGGGCGAGAGGACAAGTTCAAATGGTGTCAATTTATAGGGTTTTGCCATTCTCTCTCTAGAGAAAACTGTTTACAAGTCCTGCAATTATTGGGAGTAAAAGTGTGAAAAAGCTACCGCCCGCTTGAAGGAGACGATTTCTTTTAAATTTTTTCCCTTGTTTTTACAAGCCAAGGCGCGTACAGTGGAACGATGTTGCTTTGTCTGTTGTCTAACACCTTCTGGCAGTTGAACATTGCCCTCGGTTAAATTTAAACAAAGTTCAGATATTAGATTAATGAAATCATTGTCAACACCATGTTTGAGTATGGCCTTCCTAAGCAAGGGTTTTGAAGTTCTTAAAACGGAAAATAAATGCCGTTGTTCGTGTAGTTTCTTCAGTGTCATAATGCCAACTAATAGCCTTTTCTACTGTTCACCGGAAGATATACTGTAATTTCATTGTCGAAAATGTCGGTGACTACACGTAGATCCTCGGGCGTGCTCTGATTAAGATCCAGCAAAATGTAACCATAGGGCTTATTAGTCGCCTGAGTGTACGCTGACAACAGAAATTTAGGGGCGCCGGGGTATATCTGTTTATTGAGAGTTATTAGCGAGCTAGAATCACGAACAACTCGATAGATAATATAGATGGTGCAGTTCAAAGCAAGGGTTCGCATACATTTGCTCTGATGAAACAGATTGTGTAGAACTAGGGTTATGGAAATGTGTTCATGGTGGGAGCGAACGGTGAACAGTTGTAGCATTTCCGGTGAGAACTGTTCAATGGATTCAGCCAAATCATCAATAATCAGCCATGAGTTCTGTTCAATACTAATGAAAACATCAAGTCTTCGTATGAATTGTATTGGTATGGTTGTGGCAATAGCTTTTATTTGATCGTAGGACTCCTGCCAAATAATATAGCAATAGTAGATTTTTTTCGGCTTTTCCAAAAACATTTTCTGACAATTTTGAATTATTTTAGCTAAAAGTGTTGTTTTCCCCGACATTGAGGGACCACACAGAAACGATCTGAAGGGTGTTTTAAATTGATACATGCTGCTGCTGCTGCTGTTGACAACAGTTGGACTACAACTAACTGTAAATCATACGTGTCCAATGAATAAGTAGTAGTAGTAATAATTTTCCCATAGATCTATCTACGTTAACAAGAACAACAAAAAAACAATATTTCATGGTCATTTATTTGCAACATGAAAACTCTATTTGTTCAACATGAACAATATAAGAATAACACTTGTTCAACAAGAACCTGACAATATTTCATGGTCATTTATTTGCAACATGAAAACTCTATTTGTTCAACATGAACAACAACGATAAAAATGACACTTTATGTACAACATAAATAAAAACACTTTTTGTCCATCAACAATAACACTATCTGTACAACACTTATTGTCTTTAAACACTTTTTTTTTGTCCAGCAAGAACACTTTATGTACATTAGTAGAGTAGCACACTTTTCCGTACAACAGCACTTGAAAACAACAGAAAAAAAATACTTGGAACATGAACTTTAAAAAATTTAGATAGCACAGTTGAACATTATGAATTTAAAAGTGAGGTCCCCCCCCCCGGGGCCGCGAGGCCGAAGGCCGGCCGCGGGCGGGACCCCCACCCCCCGGGAGCGGCCGCAGGAGGGACCCCCCACCTCCCGGGCCGCGGAGGCAATGTGGAAAAAAAACTGTATACAATAGTTGTCGCCACTGCGGCAGGTTAGGTTGGGTTAGTTGAGGTTGGGTTAAGGTGAGATTGGGTTAGTTAATTTATGAAAAGTTGGTGGTTGGGTTAGTTGGTTAGTTAGTTAGGTTAATTTATCCAGACCAAGTTGATTGCGATAGTCTATGCATTTAACTATGTCTGAAATACGGTAGTGACCATGTGGCAGCACACTCACACCATTCTCGAGCACACAGACTTTGTCAGATATACATGAAATTGCATTTTTTTCCACTCTCACAGTATAATTTCTATACTGTAGACAGCGAATTGCAAGCACTTGTGCTCTCGGCACTAGGCTACTTTCTACACAGTCTCTGTACACGCTCATGTTGAAATTGCTCTTTACAAAATGTGTAGGCACCCCTTTACACGCCTGCTTTTCATCCCCACTATGTGTTTCAACGCAATAAACTTTAGGACCCGGGAACACCCCCCTGGATATCAAATCACTCCCCGTCTCTGAATTTAACATTAATAGTTGGTTGGGGGCTTGACGTTTCACCAACTCGGGGTAGAGGGACGGATTCCAGTTGGTGAAATCCATCCGCGATCTGATGTGTTCCCCCTTTTCTAGATCACCCAATAAATCCTCGGTTTTTACCTTTAACAGCAGAGAATCCGTATCCCCATAGTAAACTTGAACCTCCCCCTCCCGTGGCCATTGCACCTTGCACACATTGTAAAAAAACGACAACATGAGCTTTTTGGAAATTTCTAGTACTGAACTACCTCCTGCTATATTCTTGTTCAGTACCACATTTCGCTTTTTCCTGTGTAGAAGAACCATGCCAGCCTCTATGCTCGTGAACGATGTAAAATTGGGATCGGCAATAATTCGTGCACACTCTAGAGGGTCAGTCACGACGTCACAGCGAGATCTGTTACGTACGCTTTCACACATTTTGCCAAACGCTGAATTTAGAATGAGTTTTTACATTTCCTTCTCTACTTTGGAGTTTGCCCTAGAGCGTTTATCAACAAAAGTGTCGGTAAACGTCTTCAAATATGCTTTCTGATTGAACTGCAGGACCCTATGTATTTTGGTGATCTTGAAACCATTGTTCACCATCCAGTGCAAAAGCACATGGTGAACAACGATATTCTCCTTAGGGTCCAAATCAGCAATCAGTTTTTGCTTAGAGGGGGTCCAGTGCATACCCATATCATCAACCAATGATCGATTGTAGGGGCTCAGTGAGCCCCTGCTCACGGGTCGATTGATACAGGGAAAAAAAAAATCTCTGACTGAATCGTGAAGCGCCAGTGGAATTTGCCCGTCAATAATGCGTATTTCTTAAACGAGAAATAGCGCCATTAGCTGTGCCAATTAATTTAGTCAGTTCCTTGATCATGAACTCCCCCTCATCCAATGTTTCTACTATTTCTAACAACTGCATGGTGTTAGAACTGTCTCTTTGGGCATGGGCATAGGACACTGCAATAGCTTGATGTTCTTTGATTCGGTTTGGAAATCGAGGATCGTTCACTTCCACCAGCTTAGCTTCACAGTCCAAAGATATTTTGTTGCACTGGAGGAGGGTGTTTTGGAAATTTTTGAAGCGTAAAATGGCCCTATCCGCTGAAACAGTTTCCACTGTCTGGTAGCCATGCCGTCTACAATGCTTCATATCATTTTGCAGCTTTAATTCAGTCCAAAATCTAGACAGGCATGTCGGACAGTAGAAACATACCCCCTTATTCTTACCCTCCCCCAGAACTCTACTAATGTCTGTGATTGGATTAAAATGGCTAATTGAATTGGCAAGGTCACTAGATGGTGGTGTGTACAACAACCAAACCCAGTGTTTGACCAAATCAATTGACGGGCCCCTTACTGGGAAAACCACCCCCTTCTTTTTAAACGAACCCCATCTTCAAATTCAGTTTCATACTGAACCACAGTAACGCTGATATTTAAATGGGCATTAGCCCTTTCAAAAATATCAATGAATCTTAGCGTTACTGGGTATTTTCCCTCTAAACAAGTGAAATCTACAATGGGAAAATTGGACCCTTCCTTCCCATGTAAAGCCCAATCGTCTAAATTCGTCTTGGTAGCGTCATCTGCTAGAGGCTGAAATGCTGATATGAGGAAAGCGTACTTGAAACATTTATGATCTGTTTCAAAACGGATCCGCTGGACACCACGACAACCAACTAAATCTGGATTATATTTTAAAACTACTGCCCTTTCCCCACCTGCCCCCCCTCTTAAAATAAAATCTTTCTTAAATTTACAGATATTCACACTTAAATTTTCAACAAATAAAACTACAGAGCCGCTCCCGTTTTCGTTATAGTTTTCAAGATGCGTAATAATATGACCTACCCACTCGCAAAAAACACCCTCAAAATTTTTAAGTTTGGATAAATCACACGCATCTCGGAGTGTATATAATGATGGTAAACTTCACTTTTCCCCTCATTTATATAGAACACCTTTAAAACAATAGAAACCTTAATTGAATCCCTCCCCCCTCCCCATAATTGAATTCGGTTCTCCAGCAGTGCACGAATTCTATCTACATAGTCATGCACAATTTCTATGGGGTCAAACACAAAATTACCACACAAAAGCGAATTAAAGGGTCACCAAAAGTTGCAGTGTAGACAACTATTGCATTTATATTTGATAAGTGAAATTCGGGAAAAGTCGTAAATTGGACATTACCCCTCCCCCTCCCCCTCTTGTATATTATCAACACCCCCTCCCCCTCCCCCACATTGTTCAATATTTGGGGTATGGGAATCCACTTCAGTTGTTTGAAGTGGAAGTATGTAATCAGTGGGGGGAGGGTTCCCAGTTAATTCATTTGTAAAATCATTTAAAAGCTGTAAGGTGTTTCTGTAACTCCCCCTGCTCAACTGCACTATAATCTACATTTAAAAAATCAGTTAAAAATCATCAATATAATCTGGTATTTCAAGTGAATTACCACTCCATAGTGAATTGTTGGAGAGCCCCATAGGTGCGTCCTCTCCTTCTCCAACTGATGAGGACGGCGACATAGAATATGGTACCAATGCAACCTATAAAAGAAAAATAGCTTATTTTCAAAGTGTTCAAATAACCCTATTTTTTAAATTTGGATTATTATTTACGTATTATTTAAAACGCACTTAGTAGTAGTAACAGTATGCACATAGTAACATTTGGTTAATTCACTGTTCCCTCTCCATATATTCTGAAAGTTCCAATTTCCAACTTAATATAAGATATTTACAATCTAAAAATGACATAGAAGGCAATTTGATTTTGTTCAAACAACTCCACCCCTTCCCAATTTCCACTATTGAATGCCCCCCTCCGAGCCGACCCAGCAGGCCATCGCAGCGCTTCCCTCAGTGCTTCGCCGGCCCGCGGCGCTTCCCTACCCGGGCCCCACAGCGCTTCCCGCCGCCATATTGACCGCCATGCATCCCGGGCCCCGCGGCTCCCGGCCGTTTACATAATGTCCTAAAAAAATATTGTTAGACCATAATTTTGAAAATAAGTCGTTTCTCTACTTCCTTACAGGTTGTGAACTCATTAGCTTAATTATTGTAATCTCGTCTGTTCTGTTCCATGATATTCAGGAAAATACAATTAAATGGGAACCGTTAACTCTTATTGAATGTCTCCCCAAAATCTTGGCAAGTCTTGGTAGCGTCATCTGCTAGAGGCTGAAATGCTGATATGAGGAAAGCGTACTTGAAACATTTATGATCTGTTTCAAAACGGATCCGCTGGACACCACGACAACCAACTAAATCTGGATTATATTTTAAAACTACTGCCCTTTCCCCACCTGCCCCCCCTCTTAAAATAAAATCTGTCTTAAATTTACAGATATTCACACTTAAATTTTCAACAAATAAAACTACAGAGCCGCTCCCGTTTTCGTTATAGTTTTCAAGATGCGTAATAATATGACCTACCCACTCGCAAAAAAACCCTCAAAATTTTTAAGTTTGGATAAATCACGCGCATCTCGGAGTGTATATAATGATGGTAAACTTCACTTTTCCCCTCATTTATATAGAACACCTTTAAAACAATAGAAACCTTAATTGAATCCCTCCCCCCTCCCCATAATTGAATTCGGTTCTCCAGCAGTGCACGAATTCTATCTACATAGTCATTCACAATTTCTATGGGGCCAAACACAAAATTACCACACAAAAGCGAATTAAAAGGGTCACCAAAAGTTGCAGTGTAGACAACTATTGCATTTATATTTGATAAGTGAAATTCGGGAAAAGTCGTAAATTGGACATTACCCCTCCCCCTCCCCCTCTTGTATATTATCAACACCCCTCCCCCTCCCCCACATTGTTCAATATTTGGGGTATGGGAATCCACTTCAGTTGTTTGAAGTGGAAGTATGTAATCAGTGGGGGGAGGGTTCCCAGTTAATTCATTTGTAAAATCATTTAAAAGCTGTAAGGTGTTCTGTAACTCCCCCTGCTCAACTGCACTATAATCTACATTTAAAAAATCAGTTAAAAATCATCAATATAATCTGGTATTTCAAGTGAATTACCACTCCATAGTGAATTGTTGGAGAGCCCCATAGGTGCGTCCTCTCCTTCTCCAACTGATGAGGACGGCGACATAGAATATGGTACCAATGCAACCTATAAAAGAAAAATAGCTTATTTTCAAAGTGTTCAAATAACCCTATTTTTTAAATTTGGATTATTATTTACGTATTATTTAAAACGCACTTAGTAGTAGTAACAGTATGCACATAGTAACATTTGGTTAATTCACTGTTCCCTCTCCATATATTCTGAAAGTTCCAATTTCCAACTTAATATAAGATATTTACAATCTAAAAATGACATAGAAGGCAATTTGATTTTGTTCAAACAACTCCACCCCTTCCCAATTTCCACTATTGAATGCCCCCTCCGAGCCGACCCAGCAGGCCATCGCAGCGCTTCCCTCAGTGCTTCGCCGGCCCGCGGCGCTTCCCTACCCGGGCCCCACAGCGCTTCCCGCCGCCATATTGACCGCCATGCATCCCGGGCCCCGCGGCTCCCGGCCGTTTACATAATGTCCTAAAAAAATATTGTTAGACCATAATTTTGAAAATAAGTCGTTTCTCTACTTCCTTACAGGTTGTGAACTCATTAGCTTAATTATTGTAATCTCGTCTGTTCTGTTCCATGATATTCAGGAAAATACAATTAAATGGGAACCGTTAACTCTTATTGAATGTCTCCCCAAAATCTTGGCAAGTTATAAGGTGGAAAGTTGTCAAAAATATTACGCAAATTAGAATCCATATGTGTAAAAGATAAATGGTATAATCTCTGTCCTTCAAATTGAGTGTGGGGGGGGGAAACATCTTTTAAAATATATGACATAATTTTACAGTGTTGAAAAAAAAGCGAAAAGAAAAGTCCTAAAAGATGGAAGAAAAGGTAGAAACTAATCAGCTTTGAAAAAACCGCGGTCTTTACTTGATAGCCACTGTCTCTTTCCGATAGAGAATTGTGTTTAAATAAAAGCAGTTTATAACGTAAAGAATTTTCTATGAGGAAATTATGTCCGGGATATAGTGTCCCTTTTCGGCTTCACTACGAGAATTCAGCAGGCTGAATGTATACGATAATTGACCTGATTTAACAGGGGGAACAATGTCCTTTAATATCTCTGACACACTTTTACAGTGTTGAAAGGAATCTATTGTTGGAAGGCCCCTTAAAACTATAATATTCTAGCGAAAAATAGCATTTTGAATTTCAAATGGTGAGATAGCAGTAAACTAGAAATTAGCTAAAAATATTATTATAAGGTTGAAAATAGCGAAGATGCCTACAGTGGGGCCAGAGAAAATTGGAAAGATTAGAAAAAAGAGCGGTTTCTTTGACAAGCAAAAAAAAATAACATTATATTTAGATATCTCTGAGGGAGGGGGGGAGCAGAGAAATTTAAAACAAGGGTTGTAGGATTATAGAGAAAATAATATTTTTTTAATATCTCTGATACACACTTTTACAGTGTTGAAAAATAGTGAAAGAAAAGACTAAAAAAAAACATTGGAAGAAATAGATATATATTTCTATAACTAGGTAAAAATGCTTACATTTTTATATCCCGGCTGCACTTGGGTGCCAGATGGTCCGGGTAGCGCGTGTTGGAGGGCAACCTCACGATCTTGTGTAGGCGGGGTATCTCCTGAGACCCTCTACAATGTATGATAAGGGGGTAACGGGCCGGCTATTTCATGATCTTGCATAGGTGGGGCTTCGGCATTGTAGTTATCCGCCCAATCTCTCTTTAACTTTCTGCCAGGCTGCATTGAGGCTGCCTCACCCTCTCTTGCTCTCTTAGATGGAGGGGGGACAATACATTCTTTACAATTGTCCTTAAAAGAAGAGAAAAAATTAGTATCAAAATAATTTCCCCCTTTTTTTTACAGAAGCAAAATTAGTCTTCATAACCTAACCATAATTTTGTGTAGAAAGCATTTATCACTAAGAAGTCCCCTCCCCCTAAGCCAAAAGCAAAGAAAAAGGTAAAATTTGCGAGAAAATGCCCCTATTTTTACCTTGCTGAGAAAATTGTTTAAATGTTTCCCGTCTATAGGCTTTTAAAATAGAAAAAGATTGTTAGCCTAGCAGTTTATAGGCCTAAATTACAATCTTGGATGTAAATGGTATCTGCACTATGCATAATAAAGCTATCTTTTTTTCTTAGAAACCCCCCGGTCCTCTTACTACCCTAACGCGAAGAAAACAGTTTTGTTTTTTCACTTTACAATGATGGTGATAGAATTGAGGCATGTCCCCCTCCCCCCTTTCAGCAATGTCCTAAATATATTGTTAGACCTTATTTTGAAAATAACTCGTTTCACTTCTCCAAATAGAGATTACGTAGGCCTGCGCTTAATTATCGCAATTGTCTGAAAGTGTTTTAATTTGATGGAGAAAAACAATCCCCCTCCCCCCTTTTCAGCAATGTCATAAAAATATTGTCAGCAATTATTTTTGGAGAATAACATGTTTCGCTCTTACATAGAATATAGAATTCCAATGTCCTAAATATCTATCGATAATTTTGCAGACAATTAGTTCACCGCTATTTTCAGGCAAACACAGAATTACGTAAAAAGCATTGAAAACCTAGATTGCCTAACCTAACCGCTAATGTAAAAAAAACAGGAAAAGGGGTGATAAAACTATTTATAAGCTTGCGCGGAGCTTTATGTCAAAACAGAGTCAGTTACAGAAAAGATCACAATACAGAAAAGCAAGAATTTTATCAAAAAAAGAGAAATATTTCAATTGCGAGAATTATACTTGTAAAAACAGAGGAGGGTTTTGAGGGGGGGGGGGGTTAGGTTTATGTGGTAAAAAGAACATATTTTATGTTTTATAGCGAGTATAAAGATAGCATAGTGGAGTTTGTATTGTGGGGGAGGGGATTTACTTAGATATACTGGAGGGTGACCAAGGAAAATAATTTTATTTGAAAATAAAAAATGAAAATGTACTCGCATTGTTAATCATTGCAGATGAAGCTTCAAGGTCGATAATATTCAATGTTATATCCATTGTGTCACAATACTTTCTGATAATTTAATCACAATGCATGCCTGTTATATACGAAATCCCAAGGGCAAATTGTTATGTAATGGGGAAAACCATATGTAAGCGAGGCTCTGATTGGTCTAGAAGGATATGTAAGCGAGCCTCTGATTGGTCTAGAAGGAAACACGTGATCATGTTTCCTATTCCTGGATCTTAACATTCATCCCTAGCGTGCACTTGGCCAAACAACAACAACAAATAAATCGACCTCGGAAGAGGTGTTATTGACCCTGTCCCTGTCAGACTCAATAATCCAGCAATTGTTGATGTGAACTCTTGTGGACATCCAAGAAACTTCCGCTAATATGTAACCAGCCCTCTGATTGGCCTAGAAGGCGACACCTGACTTTGATGAATATTTGTTTTTTTTTTAAATTTGATTTTAAAATAAGGAATTTTTAAAAACTTGAATTTCTTTGCAATCAAAAACGAACAAAAATTAATTTAAAAAAAACTTTCCGAAAAATAAGTTTTTCAAAGAAAAAGTAAAGACCATTTTAAACTTAAGCTCAGCAGATACAAATACATTTTAAAAATTCAAACTCAAAACGACCAGAAATTACTATTAGAGAATAAATGAAACCCAAAACGAACAGAAATTAAATAGAAAATCATAGCAAAAAACATACAACAAGTAATAATATAAATGAACAAATAGATCTCAAAGCGAGTAATGCTTACATTGAATATGAAAATCAAGCTTAAAACGAAAAAAAAAATTTTTGCTATTGAAGTATCAATGAAACTTAAAACGAACAGAAATTAAATAAACATACAATAGATATTAATGTAAATTAATAAATAAATCTTAAAACGAGTTAAATTGAATATGCAAATCAAGCTTGAAACGAACAAAAATCACTACAAACAAGAGTTTGGGTATGACCTCCTTCTCTCATTGTAAAAGTCTAGAACCTACAGTGTCATTGGTGCTTTACTGATTTTATGACAGATATTTTCTTTTGTACTTAATATTGAAAATAAACATTAAAATTATAGTAAAATTTTGAAATGATGAGCTTTCAGTAATTAATATCATTATACATCAAATATTCAGTTTAGTTTATTAGCTCTTTATGAAGTTGTTAAAGACGAATATAGTTTCCCTACAGACAAGTGTTTGGATATTGCCTCCTTTCCTACATGTAAATAAAAACCAATAAAAGCCCTCTCCAAAGTTTATACTTACATCCCTTCCATAAGAACTATATATGCCAGTAGAACATTACTCATAACGCCTGCCTCCAGGCCCTGGCGGGTTCCGTCGACTCAGGAATTTTTCTTATCTGAACTTTGAACTATTTTTAATGAAATGGCTATTATAAAAATTTTATCGGATGGGCTTGGGGAAAAAAGGGTGTGTGTGGGGGGGGGGGGGAGTAGTTGCCCTCGGATATCTTTTGACTCTTAAAAATTGAACTAGAACTTTTAATTTCCGATCAAATGAGCCCCCCCCCCCCCTGAAGTTTATACGAGCATCCCTTTCATAAGAACCATATACGCCTCCAGGACCACATTTACAACGCCTATCCCCCAGGCCCTGGGGGGAGTTTTTGTTATGTAATTTTTGAACAATTTCCAAAAAACTGGCTATCTCAAAATTTGTAGCGGATGGGTTTGGGGAAAAAAGAGCGTGGGGGGGGCTAGTTGCCCTTAACTCTCTTGACTCTTAAAAAGTGACATAGAACTTTCAATTTCTAATCAAATGAGCCCTCTATGAAGTTTATACGAGCATCCCTTTCATAAGAACCATACATGCCCTCAGGGCATAACTTAAAACGCCTTCCCCTAAGTCCTGGGGGTTGTATTGACACCGGATTTTTTCTTAACCGACCTTTGAACTATTTTTAACAAAATGTCTATCTCAAAATTTTCATCAGATGGGTCTGGAAAAAGAAGGCATGGGGGGCGGCTAGCCGCTCTCGGATCTCTTTTGACTATTAAAAAGTGAGCTCGAACTTTCAATTTCCAATCAAATCAGCCTTCTCTGAAGTTTATACGATCATCACTTTTATACGATCCATATACGCCCCAGGGCATAACTTACAGCGCCTGCCCCCGGGCCCTAGGGGGTTGTGACGACACCTGAGTTTTTGTTATCTGACTTTTGAGCAGTTTTTAACTTAATGGCTATTCCAAAGTTTGTATGTTTGTATTGGATGCATTTGGCGAAAAAGGGGCGTGGGTGTGGCTAGTTGCCCTCCAATCTCTTTTGAATCTAAAAAACTGAACTAGAACTTTCAATTTCCAATCAAATGAGCCATCTCTGAAGTTTTTACGAGCATCCTTCAATAAGAACCCTATATTCCCCCGGGGCATAACTTACAACACCTGCCCTCGGGCCCTGGGGGGCTCTGTTGACCCCGGAGTTTTTGTTATATGGTCTATGAACTATTAAAAAAAACTATCTCGAAGTTCTTATCGGATGGGTTTGACGAAAAAAGGGCGTGGAGGGGGGGGGGGGCTAGGTGTCCTCCAATCTCTTTTGACTCTTAAAAAGTGAACTAGAACTTTCAATTTCCAATAAAATGAGCCCTGTTTGAAGTTAATACGAGCATCCCTTCCATAAGACCCATATACGCCCAAAAGGGCATAACTGACAACGCCTGCCCTCGGGCCCTGGGGGGTTGTGTCGACACCGGTATTTTTGTTATATGATCTTTGAACTATTTTAACAAAATAGCTATCTTAAAATTTTATTGGATGCATTTGGGAAAAAGAGGTTTAGGGGGGGGGGGAAGCTGGCTACCCTCCAATATATATTGACGCTTAAAAAGTGAACTAGAACTTTCAATTTTCAGTCAAATGAGCCCTCTCTGAAGTTTATATGAGCATTCCTTCCATAAGAACTATATATGCCCCCAGGGCATAACTTATAACCTTGCCCCTGAAGACTGTGGATGAAGTGCCCTGCTCAAACATATAATTTCTAGAACTTTCAATTACGTTGAACGAATTGGCTATATCAAAATTTTGATTGGATGTGTTTGGAGAAATGGTGGGCGTTGAAGGGGTGCCAGTTGCCTTAGAATCACTTTCGACTATTAAAAAAGGAACTAGCCATTTAAATTTCCAATCGAATGAGCCCTTTCTGAAGTTTCCACGACAACGCTGTCTCTACAAAACCTTTTGTGCCCCCAGGGCATAACTTACAACCCTTGACTTGAGTGCTGTGGGGGGATTGTCATCCTCAAAGACCTAATTTCCAGAACTAAAAACTACGTTAAATAAAATGGGTATATCAAAATTTTGATTGGATGTGTTTGGGGAAAAGGTGGGCGTGAGATGGGGGTTAGTTGCCCTCCAATCACTTTCCACTATTAAAAAGGGCACTAGGTCTTTGAGTTTCCAATCGAGTGAGCCTTTTTTGAAGTTTCTTCTACGAAAAAGCCTTCTATAAAAATCTTATATGCCTTGCAACTTGCAACCCTTGCCCTGAAGGCTGTGTGGGAGTGTCCTCCTCAAAAACTAAATTTCTATCTGGAAATTAACTACGCTGAACAAAATGGCTATCTCAAAATTTGATTGGATGTGTTTCGGGAAATGGTGGGCGTGGAAGGGCTGTTAGTTGCCCTCCAATCACTTTCAACTATTAAAAAGGGCACAAGCCACTCAAATTTCTAATTGAATGAGCCCTTTTCGAAATTTCTACGACAACTTCTTCGATGCGAAGTGCCCTGCTCTAAAGGAAAAAAAATAATACACTGTGCCAACACCATTCTTATACGGTCCCGTGGCATAACTTAAAACCCTTGCCCTGAGGGTTGTGGGGGTGTCCTCCTCAAGAACATATTTTCTATCTGGAAATCAACTACGCTGAACAAAATGCCTATCTCAAAATTTTTATTGGATGTATTTGGGGAAATGATGGGCGTAGGAGGGGGCTAGTTTCCCTCCAATCACTTTTGACCCTTAAAAAGGGCACTAGAACTCTCGATTTCCATTCGAATGAGCACCCTTTGAAGTTTCTACGACGACCCCTTCCATATGAAGTGCCTCTGGAAAGAAAATAATAATAATAATAAAACATTGGAGCCGTATGGCCTTCACTATAGGCAACGCTACAGCGTTGCCTCTGAAAATCAATGCATCATCTTTGCTGTTTAATGGCTTTGAACTTTTGAAGATAATATTCATTTTTATGCCCAAGTTTTTGAGGTATTATTAATTGTACACTGAAAGTTACTGCTATCACAGCTCGTGTAAGACTATGAAAAGTGTTATAGATTAGTTTGTTGCTGTGAGGCTATTTACTTACTTTTGATCAATATTCTCGTTTTTTATACTTTGTTTTGTGTTTTCAGTAATGTGCTGGTTTTCCATAATCCTACAAATAGAAAAACACTTGCAGTTGGTTTACTTGCACTAGTTTTATTTACATATATTAGATGGGCTGTGAAGTAATATTTTTTTGGTTTTAAGTTTCAACTTCGCTCTTTACTTCCCACAGAAAAACTTAGTTTTTTAAATGAATATACTTAAAGAGCACAGTCATTACCCCAACGTTAGTCCTTGTCTTCAAAGGTAGCAGTGGATTTTCAAAGTTGTCTGTCTTTGAAATCTTCAACATGACTGATCGGCTGTTTTGGTTATTTTCCTTATGAAGGACTATTAAAAAGGGGTGATCCAGCTAGGAATGAAGACTTTTGGAACAAAGAATTTATTCCGAGGTTTCTTGCCCAAAAGAAACAGATCTGATAAAGGTGGGCTCTCAAAGAAGAAGAGACTGAGAATAAAGCTTCCAGGAAACGAAGCTAGTCAACTCCTTTGATGGATTCGCTTTAAAAGGTGGTTTAAGATAGTAAGATGGTTTAACGATAGTATGGGGTTCATTAAGAGAAAATAAGTGACTTCTTTTCTTATTTTACAATAAAGCAGACTATTCAACCAACAAACAATTTATCCCTCTAAAAGAAATCTGCTTGAATGGACAATGAAACATTAATGGAGGCTCAGATGTACCAAACAGTCTGAAAGTTATTTTGTTGTCAGCAAAGTGGTACAGAAGCTCGTTAGATGGGCCCACGTGTCCTAGGTATCCACAAAAATCTCAAGTATTAGTGGTATCTTTACTTTTTTTCTTATTTGGATAGTTTTATAATAGTACAATACTCGTTAATAAAAAGAATTCAGTAGCAGCAACTCATATATTAAAAGTGATAGTTAACAATAGTACCTGTTACCATCATTTAAAAATGTTTGATTTAACACTTCCACAAAAATAAAGAAACATAGTATATAGATAAGAATCAATTCTTAGCCATTATCGGCTTATCGTGTTTATTTACTAAATCCTTATTGGGAAATTAATCCATCAATTGCTCTAGGTTATTGCTAAGTGAACAATCAACTAATACAAGATAATGATAATGTAGACACTGAGTAAACAATCCAGAACTTATCTGTCAAAATTAATAATCCTATGACTATAGATTAATCGAAACTGTGTACCTATAAATTCAGAGAATAAGAAAGAAGGTCAATTGGGTGTGGTTTATGTTATAAATAGTTTCTGAGATCCCGGCTCTCGCTTTTTCTTACGTCACCGCTGTTTTGATGTCATGAAAAAGATTGCACCACAACAACGTGTCTTTTTCTACCATTTTAGGTTGCAAACTATTTTGGCTTAGATAGAGCCAAACCGGGGCGTCATTTGGGGGAGGTAAGAGGGGGTATTTGCCCCCTCCCCAATATGGTAGAGAAAAAATCATTAAACATCCCATGCCCTTAGGACTATCTGGATATGGAACCCTCTTACCCCCCCCCCGCCCCCCAATAAACACGCTGGAGATTCGCCCCTGGAGCCAAAGCAATGGTAAGTGCAAATTGTGAGACAACCAATCAGATTGTCAGGGCTAAAAGCACCCTTAAGTATCGGTCATCCTAAAATGGTCATGAAAACCAAGGAGTGTTTTCTTAGCATGGGTAGCAATAGGGCCGTTCTTTTGAACTAAGATCTTACATCTAAGATCTCACATTTTTCTGCCAACATTTCAGTTCTTTTAACCAATCTTTGTTCTAAGATCTTACAGTTCACTGATGTTAGCGAAAAGTGTGAAGAGAACCTTGATGATATACTCATCATTGTTTTTAGACCGCTGGTCAGAACAGAATGATTAAAGACGTTTGCAAAAGAACACTATAAGATGTAAGATCTTAGTGTTAAGATTTCACTTTTAAGCGTTCTTTGTCAAAAGATGTAAGATCTTAGCACAAAGATGAGCAAAAGAACGGCCCTAATGTATGGGCTGTTTTTTTCCAGGAGTAATCATACAGAACCATTGGTCGTAGAAATCGCGATAGCAGTCATGTGACCCAATCTTAAAAGTTATATCTCCTATTTCGAGTCGAAAAAGCTTATGCCACAACAAAATGACATTTTCTGCTACTTTGTAACACAAAATGAAATTTTGGTTTACATAGAGCCGAAATTCAATGAGTGAAGATTCTGAGATAGCAAATGATATGGAAACCATTGATAAGCTGCATCTAAAAAGTATTCAGGTTTTGTAGCTCCCTACAATTTGTAATATGATGGTTTAATAGTGGCTGAACGAGAAAACTTTAGTCTACAATAACCGAATTTAAAAACTCGTTAGAAATACAAAAGTTTATTGTGAAAACATTCGTCATTATTGCTGGCTTGAAAATAGAAGCAACAACTCAAGTTCAACTAAACAGTATATAAAATTTCCATTTTTTTTTCTTTAGAATTTCGAAAAAGAGCCAAAATCCCTTCAAAATGACGGCACATGGCCATGAAAATTAAACAATCGAATCAGCGCTATCGGAATATTTACGGGTAGGTTACATTCCCCCTTCTTGAAAACTCCACGGAAAATCATATCCCAGAACTTCTTATTCATTTTTTGATTTTCTTCCCAAGAGGAATCTAACGAATCTAACAAGTCATCATAGTATCAAACAGTTCGTGGTAACGAACTGTAAGTAAGGAGCGACCCGGCTCAATGGTAACCGAAACTCTAGAAAACGGTATTTTGATACAAATAGATACATCAAAAGAATCAGATTTTAATGCTGATTTCAAATATACAAGTTTCGAACAGAAATTATTCCGTATATGAAAGGGACTGTCCCCTCCTCAACGCCTCGCTCTTTACGCTAAAGTTTGACTCTGTCTCACAACTTTATTTTTTAAAACAATAAAAAACTTTAGCCTAAAGAGCGAGGCGTTGAGGAGGGGACAGTCCCTTTCATATACGGAATAATTTCTCTTAGTTTTAAGTTTTAATGTCGCTCCTTACTTTCAGTTTAAAAAACTTGTTTTTTTTATTTAATTTCGAGAAACATTCTCTGGAAACTTATTTGAAGTTGAATTATGTATCTAGTTAAATTCTCACCCATATATCTTCCTGCCATCAAGTTTTTTTGATATGTTTCCGAACGATCTGTGGTAATGAACTGTAAATAAGAAGTAACCCGGCTCAATAGTAACCAAAACTCTAAAAAACGGAATTTTGACATCAATAGATATTATAAAAATTAGCTTAGTATACTGATTTCGAATATATATAAGTTTCACTAAGTTTAGTCCTACCCATCAAAGACAACGAAAATGAGAGAATTTGCCTAATTTCCGAAAAAAAAAACATTCCCCTAATAATCACAGAATCACCGTATCAGAAAACTTACTGTTAAGGTTTCAAGCTCCTACCTGCAAAATAGCAGAATTTCGTATTTTTCGACAGGAGAAAGATCACGGATGTGTCTTTATTTGTTTGTTTAATGTTTACGCCTGAAACAAGGGGTGATCGTATCGACCCGATGTTCATAGAATATCAGGAGGGGGCTCATTTGAACGGAAAATGAAAGTTCTATTGCCCTGTCTCAGTGGCCAAAGATGTTGAAGGGCAAGTAGGCCCCCTTCCATGCCTTTTTTCAAACTTGTCTGATCAAATTTTGAGACAGCCGTTTTGTTCAATATTGTTGAAAGGCCAAACGACTCTGACTTTGGAGATATCATGACTCCCACAGCCCCCGGGGAAAGGTCTTTATGTTATAAAAGTTTTCCCATTGTTTACGTATAGTATTTATTATTGGGAAGTATGCATACATTTTTAGGATGGGGGACGAATTTTCTGCGTGGGGGATTTTGCATGAGATGCATTTTCCTTGGGGCGACTTTTTCAAAGGAAATTTTATACAGGGGAGTTTTCCAAAACTCCTGTACGAAATTCTTCTTATATATTGATTTATTTTCTGCCGACTCAATTTTAAACGAGGAGATGTTAAAGGTAGTTGCCTTGTGTAAATTTTTACTAGGATATATTTTACTAGATTTTACTAGGAAATATCTAGAGAACATATCCGTGGGGAGGAGGGTTTCTTCTGTTGAAGTGGAGCTAGATTTCCTGATTGTTAAAAACGATCAGAAATTAAATAAAAAAACAAGTTTTTTCAAGTGAAAGTAAGGAGCAGCATTAAAACTTAAAATGGACAGATATTACTACGTATATTGTAAAGTTCTTTCCCGTGTTTCTTATTTTATACGTTTAATGACCCAAACACCTAAAAATAAAAATAAAATAAAACACAAGAATTTAGATATTTAGAATATTAGAATATCTGCATCTTCTCTCTTCCGAAACCAGACGGTGTTAGATCTGCATGTTGCCAACGTAACTTTCCCGATCGAGGCTGAGTTTCATACAAATCACAGGCTTCACCGTCCTTCCGGAACGGGTAGTTGTGCAACGTCCAGCAATTGATTAACCGAGTTGGTCTGGTCGTCGGGGGTGACGTCTCTGCAGTTGTTGTCGGGTAAGTCACTGGGTAAGAAACTGGTCAATTCGGTGTCACTGATGTTGTTACCAGGTAAGTTCGGGCAAGATAATCCTCTGAATGGATATTCGTAAGTTGTTTCTTTATGGGTGTCATTGTCCTGGATATCTGTTGTTCTTAAGCAGATAAATCCGCAATTGCGCCTAATCTTACCACCACTATCTAGAAGTACGGTATAAGATCTAGGAGGGTATGGGAGCTGTTCAGTTACAAATGTTTTTTTCCATTGTTCATTTTCTTGCAGCTTCACCCAGGCCTTTTCTCCTGCTCTAATAGGACTGAGATCTTTGGCTGATCTGTTGTAATGCATTTGCTGGATTTTCTGGGCATTTCTCCTTCTTTTTTCTATCTCTATCAGATTTGTGCATTTCGGCATTAACACTTGTGGTATAACAGGCAGTATGGACCGAAGTTGTCGATTTATGCTGAACTGCACTAAAGACAAGAATCCATCAACGGGTGTGTTCCTATACTCCAATAATGCAAGATATGGATCTCTCCTGTTGTCCAAGGCTTTAGCCATAATTCGCTTTGCTGATTGTACCACTTTCTTACTCATTCCATTCGCCTGTGGATATCGTTGACTCGAGGTTATATGTTCAATGTTCCAGGTTTCAGTGAATTTCCAGAACTCTTCAAAATGTTGTGAAGTTGTTGTGACGTGTATTATTATGGTATGTGAGTGTTTTAATCGTAGATGCCTTTATTCTCCCTTTATAGGGGAGATAAATTCTGGCCCTAAGGTACTTTAACTTTGGTAGCGTGCCTTAGGCTATGACCGAACTAATGAGGCGTACCAGCTGGGTATGTTCGAGGGGCTAAAGGTAGATTGTAGAGAGGTTGTCTAAAATGCAATACTTTTATTCACTTAACATATAATAATAATTAGATATATACTTTCTACTGGGACTGGCTGTCTCAAGTAGACCACAAGTCTCAGAAACTACAATAATATATAATAAGATACTTAGACACTTACAATGATAAGACAAGATTCCAAGGTATTTCTAAAAACAACGGACTAGAGGTCAGTCCGGCATAAAGTTAGTATCAGATCACCCCTTCCGATAAAATGTATGTTTTATACATTTCTATCAACCACACCTTCCCACGTAATCGCTAGGAAGTGGTAATTTCTCAATTTCCCGTTAAACATAACTTGGCAGGATATATTCCTTATCTAATAAAAAGTGAATTTCAAAACTTCATATTTGCGTCTTATATATTTTTACTAAATTAATAATTAACTAAATTAGAAAGCTTTACCACAAAAAGAAAACCTGGGGCTATAGTCAAAAGTCATTTTTTCGGGTATTCCGTATCTTGAAAAATGTGCTTTGAGCTTCACTATAACTTGGTGTGAGTTGGTATAACTCAATTTATCCACTTTGGACATACGGCTGTAGTAGAAAACAGTGGTGAGATATTCGTTACCTCGAAAAGTGAATAAATCGGCACCGACATGCTGGTATGGCCATTTTGGTATTTGTGTGCTGATCATTGTTTCTTTCTATTGTTCTGCTACAGATTTGGCACAGACTTCATACCTGGTGACCATTTCTTCGATATTTCTATTCATATTTGGCAAGAAAACCGTTATTCTTGCCCTTTCCTTTGTTTTGGCCATTCCTAGATGTGAGATATGTAGTTGCTCCAAAATACCTTTTCTCAGCGAACTTGGATTGATTATCCTTTCTCCTTTCAAAATCACGTCTTCATTGACGGTCAGTTGGTCACAATAATTCCGAAATGGCGTAGCGGCTGACAGTGTCATCTTTCGGTTGTTGGCCATGCCTTTTCTATAATACGTTTCAAGACTTTCAGTTCGGAGTCGTTTTGAGTCTCTATTCGGATCTGATTCATCATTTTACTCGATATTGGCAGATCTCTAAAGAATGTGTGTACAGCATATCTATTTCTTGATTCTGAGTCGGTATCTAAATCAAGTAGATGCATTCTAGACAGGGCGTCAGATACTGGAATCTCTTTTCCAGGCTAAAAGTGAAATGTCAAGTTGTATTTCTGTATACTCAACATCATTCTTTGTAGTCGCGGTGGCGCCCTGCAGATGGATTTGCTCAGTATTGACTCCAACGGTTTGTGATCAATAGTCACGCGTGCTTTCCGGCCGTACAAGTAACGATGAAAATGCTTACACGCAAAAGCTATTCCCAGCATTTCTATTTGTAAAAATAGTTTCTCTGCCTCTGATAAGGAATGTCAAGTAAATGCTACTGTGCCTCCATCTGCTATCACCTGTGCTCCAGGGCCATGCGGTGATGCACCTGTAATAGCCTCTTCGTTGGTAGCACTTTGATCAAAGTATGAGAGGTTGTCACAAATTGCTTTCTGGATGGCTTTCCTTGCAGCATTATGCTTTTTTCCACTGGAGCTCCTTGGCCTTGGCTAGTTCTCTCAGTGGGTGATTCAGAGTTGATAAATTCGGAATGTATCTAGATAGATAGTTGTACATGCCCATCAATGTTTGGAGCTCTTCTTTGTTTGATGGCGATGGCATTTCACTGAAAACACGTGTTTTGTTTTGATCAGATTTGACTCCCATGATTGTCAACAGGTGCCCAAAATAGGGTACACTTTCTTGGTCAGAAATGCATTTTTCTTAGTTAAATTTTATTATTTGTTCTTCTGCTCTCTGTAGCACTCATCGTATTACCTGATCATGCTCGTTGCCATTTTTTGCAACTCCAGCCGTATCGTCAACTATCAGTCCTATTGATAAGCCTTCGAACGCTGACTCCACGCGTTTTTGGTGTTCATCTTGTGCGGATATGACTCCGAATGGGTATCTTTTAAATCTATACCTTCCGAATGTGGTGTTAAATGTAGTGAGATTTGCTGATTCCTCATCTAATATCATTGACCAATATCCGTTCCTACCATCCAGCTTGAAAAACTTTTTAGCTCCATGACACTTGGCAGCCACGTCTTCAAAGTAAGGTATTGGGTGGTAAGGTTTTTATCCACTTGTTTAAATCGACCGGATCTAAATATATTCTCAAATCTCCATTTGGTTTGTGAACCAAGACAATGGAGTTAACCCATTCTGTGGGTTTTTCTATTTTTTCTGTTACGCCCAGTGGTTCTTATCTGTCTAGCTCTACTTTCAGTTTTGGCTGGATAGCAAACGATACGCTTGTAGGCGGATGTACTGTAAAAATTGCCTCATCTTTCATGTGTACGAGGCAGCAAGGGCGGATCCAGGATTTTTTTCGGGGGGGGGGGCTACTAATTTTTGACTCAGTTTTCGACTAATTTTACTGATTTTTACCTAGGTTTTACTAATTTTCGACTTATTTTCGCCTCGGTCAAAAATTTGGGGGGGGGGGGTTTCAAACAAGGTACCCCCCCTGGATACGGCCTTGCATGGCAGGTCCCGGGAAGCGTGCCAATGCCTTTAAGACATATTCGTATTCTGATAAGGTTTGTTGCACCTCTTTCCGCATCTTAGTTGATGAAGTTTGTGTATCGCTAATGCCAACACTTAGTATGAACTGGATCAAGTTCATCTTTGCACTGGTTTGTCGACTCAGAATTGGCCCCTTGTCTGTATCGGCAATTAAGAACAAGTGTTGCTGTTCGGTTTGCTTTTACTGTATTCCGATTTCGTTGTTCCTAGCACTGGCAAGCTATTGCCCGAGTAACTGGTAAGTATATCTCTGATTGCCAGCATCTCTGGTTTTGGGATTAACTTTTCATATTCACTTGCAGGTATATCATTGACTTTTACGCCCGTGCTAATTTTGAATCTGATCTTCGTGATGTAGTCAGCTAGGTCTAGTGAAACGAACGGTTTCTTTTGTCTCACATACTTTCAACCTTTGTCAATGGCTTCAATACGGAATTCTTCTGGGTTTTAAGGTTCTTCATCAGGTTCCTGCTCTAGTTGGTGAACAGATTTACTGTGGCAGACTTTGGCAAAATGATTCCTCTTGTAGCATTTTGAGCAGCTCTTTCCTTTGGCTGGGCATCCGTGTCCTTTTAAGTATGGGTTTCACAATTAAAACAGCTATTCTTTCCCATGTTTGAATTCTGCTGCTTCTTCACGGCTTCAATTTCTTGTTTTATGTGTCCCTGATCCGCTCTTTGGTTCATTTGTGCTTGGGTCTCCTGTATCGTCTCAATGGCTCTAATGATCTGTATGGCTCTATTCAAAGTAAGTTTGCCTCCTTTACTTAGTAGATTTTCACGCATCCGGTCACTATAGACACCAAAAACAAGTCTATCTCCAATCATTGTGTCTTTGCTGTCACCAAAGTCACAGTCTATCGCAAAAACTTTTAACTCAGTGACAAAAGATTCTATAGTGTCACCATCTCTTTGATTCCTCTTGTGAAAAATGAATCTTCCGAATATCGGAGTAGCTGGAGGCTCAACATGTTCACTGAATTTATCAAGATACACTTTTATCCTGTTTTTTTTAGTGCATCTGTAAGGGCCCATGTACTGTAAATGTCCCGGCCTTTTTTACCAACCCAAATCAGAAGGTACGAACACTTGACAGCTTCACTTTTCTCCGCCAGCGGTCCGAAAAACATAAGTTTGCAGTGTTGCCAGAACCTTTTCCAGGCTGATTTCAGGTTGTGTGACGACCAGTCAATTGTTGGAATCAGTGTGCCTTCCATCCCACTTCTGACACCATGTAAAGTTCTCACCTTTCTTTCTTATTTTATACTTTTAATGGCCCAACCACCTAAAAATAAAATAAAACACAAGAATTTAGAATATTTACAATATTAGAATTTCTGCATATATGAGGGGGGTTGATTCTCCTCAACACCTTGCTCTATACGCTAAAGTTTGAATTTTGTCTCAATTCTTTAAGAATAACTCCTGAAACACAAAGTGCTTTTAAATAGAACAATAAGAGGCTTTTTTTAAAAGGACTAAAAAACTTTTGCGTAAAGAGCAAGGTGTTGAGAAGGAGCAGCTCTCCTCATATACGTAATAATTTCTGTTCGTTTTAAGTTTAAATTTTTCTCCCTACTATCAGTTGAAAAATTGTTTTTTTTATTTAATCTCCCCAAAGAAGGATCGTTTCAAACCAGTTGTCGTAGAAGTTATCACAGGACTCACCTGGGAATATATATTTGAAATTAAATTCTCTTTTCAATACACCCCCACATAAGTGTTGTCTCACTTATTCCCCTCCCCACTCATACCTCCTATTCCACAAAGCTCTTTGCCTGTGCAAGTTCCTACCCCCCAACTCCCCACTCCACCCATTCTCAAACCAACGCCTCCACCCTAACACACCCCTACATACAACTCCCCACCCATACAGTTCCTCACACAAACAGCTCCCAGCGACAGGAATGACTACATGTAGTTGCTCATCATCAAAACTCTCCACTCTGCAGCTCTTTGCAAAAGAGCTTTCCAGCACATGAATAACAAGGCTATTTGCACAATGTTAATTCCAAAACACGTTAAGGTCATAAGAGGTTTATTCACCATCAAACTCGTTAGTTAAAGGTCTTTTAAGTTACTAATTACAAATATACAGCTAAGTAAAAGCGTTGTAAAGAAACACAGCATATACATACTGCTCTTCTCAATGCTTGTTCGCTGCCCGTCCCGAGTATCGGTCAGTCAGTCCGATCAAAACCAAAGCGAAAATTTTAGCTCCAAACTTTTAATTTTTTGTCGGGATTTGGGCGGACTGACACCTGCCAAATCTTTGAAAAGTTGCAAGATACGCCTTATCCTTCTAAGGAAGTGGTATAAGATGAACAATGTGTAGATGATCAGTAAGGAATACTGAGCAAATATTATTTTTGTTTTCATATTTTCTTATTGTAACTTCAAATGTTACCACAAATTTCCAGAAGGTCAAACACACAAAAGACTATCGAATTTACTATATTCTAAGAAAAGACGTGAATCATCGAAGAGGTCTAAATTATAGCTAAATGGTACGTTCACATCAATAGTTTGTGTATAAACTAAGGTCTTACTTATTACTGAATAAACTATTTATTACCATTAAAGAGTTCTCGGTAAGAAATTATAGGCATAAAGTTACTTGGGACAATCATAGCTGAAACTCCAGAAGAATAAGTTTATGTTACAAGATATAAATTAAAAGAAATAAAAAAGATTATGATAACATTTTAAAGAAATTTATAAGAATACATTTTACACATCAAAGACTAAAAGCGTAAGATCATTTTAGTTTATTTTAAACGGAACTCCAAAAGAACAAATTTGAATACAATATATAGATTAAAAGAATTAAGTTTCTTATGATAAGAATTTATAGAAATTAAAAAAAGCGTTTTACACATAAGCAACTATAAGCAAAAGATCATTTTTATTAAGTTCAAAAAAGATGAAAATATCTCTTCCAAACAAAGAGGGGGGAGTGATTGCTTTTTCCATTTTGACCAGCGACTATCAAAAAAATGTGCAACTATCAAAATTACCCCTCCAAACATACCCCTGTGTTTCAGTGAAACACTGAAGAGGTCTAAATTATAGCTAAACGGTTCGTTCACATCAAAGTTTGTGTATAAACTAAGGTCTTAATTATTACTAAATAAAATTATTTTTTCTCATTAAAAAGTAATCGGTAAGAAATTATAGGTTTAAAGTCACTCGGGGAAATCAAAACCGAAACTCCAAAAGAAAAAAATTTGGCTACAATATATAGATTAAAAGAATCAAGTTTTTTCTATAAAAAAATATTTATAGAAATTAAAAAAAAAATGTAAGTTTTACCTATAAATGACTATAGGCATAACATCATTTTATTAATTTTAAATAGAAGATGCATACACACCCTCCAAACAAAGAGGAAGGGGTGTTTTCTTTTTTGTATTATTAAACAATGATTCAAAATTACTAAATTCAATTCCATCTTCAATTTAATTTCTTATTTTTTCGAGAATTATGGTCAACAGTGTTTTCTTTTATCCCAAGGGTGTGATGGTACCGAGCCACTAGTCATAGAATACCGGATGAGGAATGATTTGATGAACACTGTGGCATTTCGGGGGTGGATCTTCAGGGAGTTGTGGGAAAGGGTAGATGTGAAGATTCTTTTTGATTGATGACCCTCAGGAATCTGTAGTTCTTATTAATTGTTTTTTTTATCTGTCAGTATTTTAAAGCTTATCACGTAGTTTGAAATAAATATTTGTTTCCGGATTAGTGTTAATTGTCAAATAATGATCTGTTCATGGGCTTAAAATAATAATGAAGGCACGTAAACAAGAAGTCTTTGCACTTTCTTATCACAAAATTTTATTATAAAATGCGATATTTATCAGGCTAAGACAGTCAATTGAATCTCAGCTGAAGATGGACAAGTTTGCAGTTCTATTGCTCTGTGCTGCCGTTGCCACCGCAACTCCTTTGACAGTAAGTTTTTTAACACTACTACTTTATTCTAAAAAATCATCGCAGCACGAATCTGCCTGAACCCAACAAACTAGTACAAAGCCGTGTTACATCCTTTGGCAAATTCACGTCAAGGGTCGCTAATCTCTTAAGTACCAAGGACAATGAAAATGAAATCTGATTATTTCAAATGGTTTAATGGAAGGTTAGACAGCCATAGATGTCTAAAAAAAAACCGTGAATTTAATTTGTAATGAAAATCTATACCTTATGCAGCCAGGCTGTTTTTGTAGCAGTGGGCAACAAAATATAAAAAAGAACGTGGGCGAAAAGTCAGTAAAGCCAAAGGCATATGGAAACAATCAGTCTAAGAAGGTGTAGTTTTCCTTTGAAGGCATAGTTGTGTTTGGGGCTCAACATACTGTTAATGTTTTAGGTTTTGCGATGAAAAGAGCCGTCAAACTTAAATAATTAACTTTTTTTCTATCACTGACGAAAATTTTATATTGCCCAAAAAACTTCATAATTTTGAAACAATCAAAAGAAAAATGTTAGAGTCGTTGCTTTTAGGTATTAATAGACTTAAGATGGATGAAAAGAATATAGATTTTTATTTGATATCTATGGCGCTTTAAGAGAAGATATGCCTTGGGATTGGCAGATCTGAAACATAGTCCCTAGTGTTTTCCGGCACGGAATTTTCTACAGTATGTTTTAAAAGGACCTCAGTGCAAGCCTTTTATAGGCTGCAATATTATTTTTTTTTAAGCAAAACTTCTTATTTCGGCCTTTTTTAATGCACATATTGACACTTATAGTATTTTTTTTTATCTGAAGGGAGAGGAGCTGAAGCCTCTCACTGCCGTTCTATGTGGACAGACTTTCTTTGGGAGGAGGAGCTTTCCTTTTTCTTTTTTTTTATGGAATATATGTTCATCTGCAATAGAACTTGGAATATGTTAAATTCATTGTCATTACAACAGCCATTATGGGGTTTCCCCTAGCTAAACGCTCCATGTTAATGGGCAGCCTCTAGACATGGGGTTTCCCCTAACTAAACGCTCCATGTTAATGGGCAGCCTCAACCTAATGAGGTGGGTGGAGCCCACCCAAGGGACTCTCAGTATATAGGCAAGTCCCAGCTCTAATTAGATCCCAGGCCAAGCGTCGGTTCGGCCTGCAACCCTCCACCCGAAAATTTTACCGCAACGAAAAACGTTGATACTGCCTCGGATGACCTACCCCCCTTTTACCTTCCATGACCCCAGCATGTCTCTGGACCGATTCAGACCATCGAATGAACCTTATTGACCAAGGTGGAATACGAATCGTCACCTGGAACGTACTCACACTCAACTTTCCTGGAGCTAAATCAATACTTGCCTATGAGCTAAAATGCTTCAATGTAGCTGTGGTTGGTCTTACGGAAACGCCCCTTGTCGGAAGAAAGTCCAAGAATACTGGTGAAGGATATCACCCGATCTGGTCTGGTGACCAAAAAAGCCAGACAAATGGTGTAGGCCTCACGCTGAACGCCAGAGCCAAGAGATGCCTTCTCTCCTATAAACAAATTTCAGATAGAATACTGATGGCTCAGCTCCAGCACAAGCATGGAAAGTGGACAATTATTGTATGCTATGCTCCCACCAATCCAAGTCCCGCGGAAGTGAAGAATCAGTTCTATGCGGAGCTCTCAGCGGCCCTGTCTAGAGTCCCACCCCACGAGATCATCACTCTACTGGGACACCTTAACGAGACAGTAAATGACAGGGAGGGCGTGTGGAGAAGTGTTCTCGGTCCTGTGACTCTGGATCCACTGAATGACAACGGACAGAGACTCCTCCAGCTCTGCAATATGCATAAACTGGTCATATCAAACACTCTCTTTCAGAGACGAGATATACACAAATACACTTGGTATAGTAACGACGGCCAGACAAAGAAGATGATCGATTATGTTATGATCTCGGGTCGCTGGCGCTCGTCAATAACAAATTGCCGGACTTATAGGTCGGCCAAGCTTGGAAACACAGATCATAGGATGGTAGTTGCCACGCTGAGGCTACGCCTGAGAGCGCAACGACAAGAAAGACGGCCTCCCAAGCTCGATCTGAGTAGACTGGCTGCATCTGAGATGCAAAAGAAGTATGCTCTCGATATCTCTAACTGGTTTAGCTGCCTTCAAGTTCTGGACGACCCTGAAGTAGCATGAAAGTCTTTCAAATAAAATATACTCGATACTGCTGGAAGCACCATTGGCCGCAGCAGACACAAGAATAAACCCTGGATAACCCACGAGACTCTGTCTGTGATAGAGCTACGCCGGAACGCCCGCTTAGCAAAGAATATGCCAGAGTACAGACGACTCAATGGCCTGCGCAATAGCCTACTGCACAGTGATAGGAAGACCTTTGTTGACATGAAAGGCAGCGATCTTGAAGATGCTTCAAGGAAAGGAGACACCTGCTCCCTGTAAAAACACCTCCACGAGCTGACGAAAGGGAAGACTTCCACCGTGAGCCGTGTTTTTTCTGCTGACAGAAGCATGCTGGATGACGATGCAGGCCAACTCTCCGCCTGGAGCAGTCACTTCTCAACGCTTCTGAATGCCGAGGCAGTTGCTCATCCCGACCCAGAGCTGATTAAAGCAGCCATGGCCACACCCGAGGCTACTTCCGACCTCGTATCGCATCCGTTTACCACCTCTGAGATCCAAAATGCTGTAAAACGGTTAAAAAATAATCGAGCCCCTGGCGTCTGTGGTATTTCTGCAGAACTCCTCAAGTGCGGGGGTGCAGTGATGATTCTGTGGCTCCAGCTCATCTTCTCAGCTGTATGGACGACGGAAAGCATACCGAATGACTGGCGTTCTGGCATCATATTGCCGCTCTGGAAACGTAAGGGCAGCCGTCAAATCTGCTCCAACTATCGTGGGATAACGCTTCTCTCCGTTCCTGGTAAACTCTTCACCATGTCACTCCTGGACAGCTGTTCCAACTTTTTACGTAGAAAGAGAATAGTCCAGCAAAACGGATTCATGCCCGGCAGGTGAAGACGGAGCAAATTTTCACCATGCGCCAGTTGATCGAGAAGACACAAGAATTCCACCGAAACGCGTACATCGCATTCGTGGACTCTAAGGCTGCCTTAGATTCTGTTGATCGCCGTTCACTTTGACTGATACTAAGAACTACAGGTCTAGCCAAGAAATATTGCTCACTTTTTGAAAAGCTGTATGAGGATACGGAAAGCTGCGTGCAAGTCAATGGAAGACACAGTCCCACATTCTCGGTGAAGACTGGCGTCCGGCAAGGTTACGCCGCCGCTCCCTAGCTTTTCAAGTGCGTCAGAGACCATGTTATGACCAGCACGACGAATCGCCTTCAGTTAGGTCTTCAGTGCGGAGACCAGTTACTCTCTGATGCTGACTTCGCTGACGACATCTCGGTAATTACGAATACCGTTGAAAAGGTCACCAAAGCTCTACAGGTGCTTTCAGAAGAAGCCTTGGAAGTTGGACTGAAGATAAACTGGCAGAAAACCAAAGTTATGCTCCTTGAGCCTCCCACGTCCCGTTCTACTGTAAAGGAAGTCAACATCGGGAACAACCGAGTAGATGTGGTTGAAGACTTTACTTACCTGGGATCTATTCTGTCGAAGGATGGCTTGATCACAAAAGAGCTTACATCTCGAATAGCCAAAGCGTTGGCACTTGTTGGGAGGCTTAGAAGCATCTGGCGAAAGCCAAACATAAGCCACTTTACCAAAATGCGCATTTACAATGCGTCAGTCAGCAGCGTGCTGCTGCATGGAGTGGAAACGTGGCCAGCTACAAAATCTATCCTCAGCGCCGTCGAGGTCGCACAGACGAAACATCTCCGAAGAATCGAGGGAATTCACTGGACTGACTTCGTTAGCAACCAAACTCTCCTGTCGGGTACGGCACAAACTCCTTTCTCGACGCAGCTCGCCCAGCGTACTGTTTCGTGGTACGACCACCTCCTTCGCATGTCCCGCGACGCCCCAGCACGGGTCGCATTCGACTTTGAACCCACCCTACACGGATGGAAGCGACCAAGAGGACGCCCCCCCCCCACACTAGGTGGATATACAAAGCCGATGAATTCCTCACCCAAGCCCACATCCCGGTGGAAGAAGCTGCGAGCCTGGTAAGCGATAGGCCAACCTGGAGGCGCCTGGTCTCATCGTTCTCTACGCCGAACCCTCGGCAGGAGCCTTAAGTTAAGTCAACCTCTCTAGAAACGTTTATATGTCAATCAGCCGTCCAAAATAAATGGGCATTTTCTATCAATGTACATTGAAAGTTACAAACATTTTATTTGCATTTTTGATGCTGTTCGTTCAATCAGTTTGAGTTTGTAAAACCACTAAATATCGTGATATCTAAAACCAAGTTATTTCAAACTATAACTTAAGAAGATGTATCTCATACTATTTTCCAAAATTAGTAAACAATCATAAAAATTACTCTATAAGATCTTCATTCAATGGTCATATTTCTGAACATGGGCCTAATTTTAAATAGGAGTACTGATTTTTGAAGGGTAGGTGGTAATTTCCCCCTCTGGATTTTAAAATTACTTTTCTAGGATTTTCGTTAGAAAAAAAAAACAGCAGAATAGCCCCCCCCCCCCTCCACATCATTATAAAAGCATTTATTTGTGTTTTTGTTAGACAAAAAATTTCTTCCTTCTAATTTCGTGAATTGCTATGCAGATTCTAAAGAAGGTTCCTTATTCCTTAACTATTTATTCCTTATCCATGATTAAATTAAAAAAAAGAAGTTTTTTTTAACTGAAAGTAAGGAGCGACATTAAAACTTAAAACGAACAGAAATTATTCCGTATATGAAAGGGGCTGTCCCCTCCTCAACGCTTCGCTCTTTACGCTAATTTTTTTTTTTTGTTTTAAAAAATAGAGTTGTGAGAAAGAGTCCAACTTTAGCGTAAAGAGCGAGGCGTTGAGGAGGGGACACCCCCTTTCATATACGGAATAATTTCTGTTCGTTTTAAGTTTTAATGTCGCTCCTTACTTTCAGTTAAAAAAAACTTGTTTTTTTTTAATTTAATTTCTGAACGTTTTTGAATTAATGCACGTTTTGATTTTGGCTCACCGTACATGAATAATTAAAACGAAATTTGCATATTAATTTTACTTTTTCTGGTTAAATGGCTTTCTCGAAAATTGTTTAATTATATTTATGAATGTTTTTATTAGTAATAGATATACGTAACTTACGAGTTAACTTACGTAACGAACTTCTATATTCATATATTTTTAATACGTGCATTAGGGGGTTTGCCCCCTAGTTTTTACCTCTCTCTTTACGCTAAATTTCAAATTTTGTTCCAATCCTTTAAAAATAGCCCCTTAATCACAAAGGCCGTTAATTAGAATAAATAGCTCTTATGAAAGTACTAAAAAATCTTTAGCGTGAAGAGCGAGGTATTGACTAGGGGAAGAAACCAATCATATACGTAATAATTTCTGTTCGTGTTAAGTTTTGATGTTGCTCCTTACTTTCAGTTGAAAAACTTTTTTTTTTTAATTTCTGATTGTTTATTTAAATAATGCTGGGAAATCCGGCGCCCCCTTCATAGCAATATCCCTTCTCCCATGAAAAACTTCCTCCATGGAGAGATCCTCCCACGTAACCCCCGACACACCAACCCACCCACCCACCTCCCCCCCCGACTACCAGAAAACATCCCCCTGAAAACGTCTGTATACTTCCCGATAACCAATACTATATGTAAACATTGGGTAAAGTTCATAACTTGCAGCCCTTCCCCCGGGGACTATGGGGAATTAAGTCATCCTCAAAGACATAGTTATGATATTTTCGACCATGTTGAACAAAATGGCTATCTCAAAATTTGATCGGGAGACTTAGGGAAAAAGTGAGCCTGGGAGGGGGCTAGTTGCCCTCCATTTCTTTTGGTCACTTAAATAGGGCACTAGAACTTTTAATTTCCGTTCGAATGAGCCCTCCCGTACTATTTTAGGACCACTGGGTCGATATGATCACCCCTGGGAAAAAAAAAAAAATAAAATAAAAAAAAAAAATAAACACGCATCCGTGATCTTTCTTCTGGCAAAAAATACAAAACCCACATTTTAAAGATAGGAGCTTGAAACCTCTAAAATAGGGTTCTCTGATGTGCTGTATCTGTTGGTGTGATTTTCATCAAGTTTCTGTTACTTTTAGGGGGTGTTTCTCTCTTTTTTCCAAAATCAGGGAAATTTTTTCAGGCGCGTAACTTTTGATGGGTAGGACTAATTAACTTATATAAACTAATATATTTAAACTTATAAACTTATTATATCAAACTTATATATTTGAAATCAGCATGAAAACCTGATTCTTTTGATGTATCTATTGGTATCAAAATTCTGCTTTTCAGAGTTTCGGTTACTATTGAGCCTGGTCGCTCCTTACTTACAGTTCGTGACCACGAACTGTTTGATAGCGACATAAAAATTATAATGATTCTTGCTAAATAAGCAGTGTCACGTGTTTGCTAAATGACTGCAAAAAAGTACACCAAAATAAAGCAGATCAGAATGAAAAAGACTAAAATGTACCAAAATGAAGCCGGATTATTTTGCCATAAGATTACATTTACAGATTAAAATATAATCTAAATCCTCTAGCAATCATTTTCCTTTGAAATTTAAAAACAAGATTTTGTCTTTTCTGTAGAGTTCTAGTAAGTCCTCCCTCAAATTTTACTACTATAATTTTAGCGCAGTGTAAAAAGAATTAAATATAACTAAAAAGAGACTTCAAATCTTAAATAAAACAGCTGAAAGGACTTGCAATACTTCTAATCCTGATCCATTTCAGTGCAAAAAAAAGCATGTCAAGCCACTAAGACGAATATTGTTACAAAATTTTGGTTCTAAGAAGAATAAAATTAATATTTTTGAAACAATTAAGTATTAAATGGCTGAAAGCAATACTCCAAACTCCAAATTTATAGTGAATTTATAAACTTCATGAAAGTTGTAAGTAAGAGGGACAGTGAAAACGGAATCTGGTTGTTGGAATTGGCGAAGTGGGGACTTAAGCAACCACATATATATCTTAAAAACTAGGAAAAACATCGGGAACCGAATTTTTAATGAAAAAGATCTCCACAACCATCTATCCAGTTTTGGTATAGATGAATCCAAATCTTAAAAAGAAAAACGCGGGCAAAAAATTAGCTTAAATTAGCAAAAAATGAGGTATGTGGCACCAAACAGCTTAAGAAGGTTAAGCTTCATTTTGAAACTCTAGTTTTATTTGGGAATCAAAAAATTATAATTCTCAAATTTTTACCTACATGAAGCGTTGTTAAATTAAACGAACTAGTTCGCTTATTTATTTTCGTGTTCCAATGTGGCAACGCTGACGAAAATGTGATACTACTCTAACAGCTCTATAAAATGGAAACAACCCATAGAACGATCTTAGAAAAAGGTGGTTTCCAGGTATGAATAGACCTAAGATGTGTCCAGGGGACGAATCGAATATTTTGATGTCCTTAGTATTTTGAAATTATGCTGTCCTGTTACTCTTCCAAGAGCTAGATGGGTTTTTTTTTATTCTTTTTTTTTCACAGTGTATCTTTAATATCTGCAGCAAATAACAGGACCCACTATACTTTTTATTTGTATTTCAACGGTGTACGATATGTCATATGGATTAATTTATTGCCATTTCTTATAACTGACAAAATTTGAAACTTTTGACATTTTAAACTGATTTATTACAGAGAGTCAAGGCACATCATCAGCCAAAGCATGGCAACCTCCTCCAAGAATTAGAAGATGTTGGATGTTTTGTGATGTCTGATTTGATGATTCAGGCAAATTATATTGACATCTTAACTGGGACAGGTAATTAAAACAAATATCTTTATGTCATTTATTGGTAAAATCTGTTTTTTTACAATTTTGAACTTCTTTTAATTTTCAAATTATTTTTCCTCTTGAAAGATCAAAGAGTTCACCGCAATTATCTAAGAAACAGCAGAGCTAAAAAAAAAACAAGAGTCTTAAAAATAAAACCTGTAAGATATATATTTTAATGCTGAATATTCTAATCTGAAGACTTCAATAAAATATCTTTAACCGTTGAAACTCGTTAGCATAAGAGCATTTTTGTTATTTTGTAACAAAATAGAATCTATCTTCTATCCACATGAAGATGGAGAAGGCCATTATTTTCTTTAATATCACAAACATATTTTTTATCTTATTTTTTCTTTTAGATATTTACACTATTTTCCCACCTGAAGATGCTGCATTTGATCAGGCCTTGATTGACAGTCTTATGGCCGATTCTGAACTCCTCACAACCTTCTTGAACTACCACATGGCCACTGGCAACCTAACTCTTGGCATTTTCGAAAACGACGCCACAATCTCTACCCTCGAAGGCTCAACTGTTCGCACGAATGTTTATGGGTCTGTAAGTAATATATAGTATTTTACAACAATAAATTACACCTAACTATCTAAAACTTGAGCCACAATTAACCATTTGCACGTAAACATGAATATAGAACGCATGTTAAAAAGACATAATTTAGTTCGTAAAAATCAAAAAACAAAAAGATGTAAATTACCTATTAAATTAATCATACAAATTTAATTTTTTGCAAATCGTCTTATCTTTCATCACATAAGCTAATCTGAAAGATTTTGATATTAAAAATGGAAAAAACAAGTAGTACAAACTCCCCTCCTCTTAATACTACCCCACATCTTCCTAAAGATCGAACGTGACAACGTTGAATAAAAAAAAATTGAAAAAAGGAGAAAAAATCGATGCAGCAGATTTTCTCTAAAATCGAGTCTTCGGTACCAGGTGTTCTTTGAGATCTCGGCAGTGTCGTCAATTCATAAAAATATATGAAGGGATAGCAAAAGCTATTTTTCAAAATCGAGGGACAGGGGGCATTATTTGAGGGGCATATTTTTTTCAGTTTTTCAATTAAAATACCTAAACCGGAAAGTTTTCAATGAAAACAACCAAAACAAATATTTTGAAAAATCTACAGGTGGGGGAAAGAAATCTATAGGGAAAACATACCCCCTCCAAATTGATGTCAGTGAATCTCAGAATAACACTCTATATGTTCCAATAAATAAACAATGGATGGCATGATAGTATTTTCTGTGTGCCTGGAGCTCCTTGCGTTAATTCGAAAATATATAAATCAAATAATATATCAGCTTTGACAAGTCTTACAATCTATTTCCTCGAGCTTGGCCTCCTAAAAATTTTCTGTAGCCTTTTTCATCGGTTAGCACAATCATGGAAAAGCAAACGATATGTCTCATTTACTTTCACTTTTGTTTTTAGATCTTGGAGGGAGTGAACGGTCGGAGGTAGCACGTTAACGACAATTTGTTGTCATTTATTTTGTTCTAGCACGTTCATGAGACTTTGTAGTATCTTTGCTTTGTTTTTCTGACATAAAAATCCAAATAAATACAAATTTCATGAAAAAAACCTAAATAAATGAAAACAGAAGTTTTTTTTTGTCATCTCTTATGCTTATTAAATAAAAAAAACAAGTTTTTTAAACTGAAAGTAAGGAACGACGTTAAAACTTAAAACGAACAGAAATTATTCCGTATATGAAGGGGGCTGTCCCCTCCTCAACGCCTCGCTCTTTGCGCTAAAGTTTTTTTATTGTTTAAAAAAATAGAGTTGTGAGAAAGTCCAACTTTAGCGTAAAGAGCGAGGCGTTGAGGAGGGGGCAGCCCCCATCATATACAGAATAATTTCTGTTCGTTTTAAGTTTTAATGTCGTTCCTTACTTTCAATTAAAAAACTTGTTTCTTTTATTTAATTTTTGAACGTTTTTGAATTAATGCAGGTTTTGATTTTGGCTCACCGTGCATAAATAATTAAAACAAAATTTGCATATTAATTTTACTTTTATTTGCTTAAACGGCTTTCTTGAAACTTGTTTAATTTTATTTACGAACGTTTTTATTAGTAATAAATATACGTAACTTACGAATTAACTTACGTAACGAACTATAGCTGTGGAAAAATAAATATTCATAGATTTTTAATACGTATATTAGGGGGTTCGCCAAGGTATTAGTCAATACCTTGCTCTTTAAGCTAAAGCTCGAATTCTTTTCCAATTCTTTAAAAATGACCCATTAATCACAATCAGTTGATCAGTTGAAATCAGTTGAAAAACTTGTTGTTTTTTTTTATTTAATTTCTGATCTTTTTCTTTAATAATGCAGGGAAATCTGGCGCCCCCTTCATAGCAATGTCCTTTCCCCCACGAAAACTTGCTTTATGGAAAGATCCTCCCCTATAACCCCAGATCCCCCTCCCCCATCTACCAGAAAAAATCCCCCCTGAAAACGTCTGTATACTTCCCAATAATCAATACTATATGTTAACATTGGGTAAAGTTCATAACTTTCAGCCCCCCCCCCCCCGGGGACTTTGGGGAATTAAGTCTTCCTAAAAGACATTGTTATCATATTTTCGACCATGCTGAACAAAATGGCTATCTCAAATTTTGATCGGGTGACTTTGGGAAAAAGTGAGCGTGGGAGGGGGCCTAGTTGCCCTCCATTTTTTTCGGTCACTTAAAAAGGGTACTAGAACTTTTAGTATCCGTTCCAATGAGCCCTCCCACGACATTCTAGGACCATTGGGTCGATACGATCACCCCTGGGAAAAAAAATCAACAACAACAACAACAAAAAAAAAAAAAATAACCACGCATCCGTGATCTTTCTTTTGGCAAAAAAATGCAAAATTCCACATTTTGTAGATAGGTACTTGAAACCTCTACAACAGGGTTCTCTTATACGCTGAATATGAGGGTGTGATTTTCATTAAGGTTCTATAACTTTTAGAGGGTCTTTCTCCCTTGTTTCTAAAATCAGCCAAATTTTCTCAGGCGCGTAACTTTTGATGGGTAAGACTAAACTTGATTAAACTTATATATTTGAAATCAGCATTAAAATTTGATTCTTTTGATGTATCTATTGGTATCAAAATTATGTTTTTTAGAGTTTCGGTTACCATCGAGCCAGGTCGCTCCTTACTTACAGTTCGTTACCACAAACTGTTTGATGATCTGGAGATTCTTTTTGTTCATTTATGCACATTTAATTTTCATAGAAATATTGTATTTTGTGATCTAGAAATATATTACATTTGTTATAGCTTAGTTCTATAACATGCAAAAGAAAATGGAATGACTTTAGTTTCTAGAAAATAAATCACTTGCTTTTTATGTTCATTTTCAAAGGGTTGATTTATTTTCCTCACGAGCTGAAACTACATGTTATATCGTTATTATTTTTAGGTTGCTCATATAAAATCCTTGTATCTGGCTCATGAGCCTTTATCTAAGATTTTTTATTTATTTATTATTTTTTTTAATGGCTTTGTGTCACTTAGAGCCAAATTGTACTTAATTTTATAGAATTCTTTAGTTGTTTGGGGGGACAGCGATCTAAAAAGACAATTCCTAACTCCTAGAATTATTCTAGCCGAGCTCCCTTTTTTCGACGTAGCACTGTGACGTAGCTGTTCTGTGACGAACAAATAAATTTTCAAATGGGGATAAATCCATTTATTTAGACAGTAAAAAAAAAACAGGTACAAAAGTTCAGGTATTTCGATCACATATACAGCGACCGTCATCAGTAGAATTGGTACAGTAATTCTACTGATGACGATCGCTGTATATGTGATCGAAATACCTGGACTTTTGTACCTGTTTTATTCGCTATCAAAATAAATGGATTTATACCCATTCAGAAATTTATTTATTAGCCTAGCTCCTTTTGTGGTATTCATTATATTTTTATATTCAGCTTTATAGGTGTTATTCCTATAAATTACAAACATTAAAAACTTCTTGGAAGAGAGTAGCTCCTGACCTTGTAAATTCGGAGAAATAAATATTTACCTTAAATGAAAAAAATATTACTAAAAATAAGAAGAAGGAAAAGACCAAACCCCAAAAAAGATAAACGAATAATAGCCTATTTCAGGTAAAAAAAAAAAAAAAAAAATCGTGACTCTTATCACTGAAACGTATTATTCCAGACCTACACAATCAATGGTGCAGCAATAACACTGCCAGATGAGTGGGCAGACAACGGAATGGTGCAAGTGATCAACAGAGTAAACTTTCCAATTTCATCAGGTAACATCCCTGAGGTTCTTGCTGCAGACGCTGAGGGTAGATTCACAACTCTTCTGACTGCTGTTGAAGTTGCTGGATTAGGAGAAATATTAGCTGGTAAGTGCAGGCTTTTCTGCTTTCTATCGAAGATTTACGATTTCCTAGTACTGCCACTCTGGGAGTCGGTAGTCTAACAACCTCTGAGAAGCGCTTCAGTAAATACTCAGTAAATGCTGGTTGTACATTTGTAAAAGAAACATGCTACTAGGTTGAAAAAAGGAACATTAGATTCCTTATTTTATGCTCTTGGTTAAATTTCTGATAATCCACCATCATCCCTGATAGTCCCACATACGTATACCCCTAGCCCTAAGATATATAGAAAATAAAAGAAAACAATGAAATTCTTACTTTATAATATGCAGCATGTTTCTATTAACTGAATTATTATATTTCATTTCACTGTCGTTCGCTTTTTAAAATTATTTCAAATAATATTTTTCTAAATATTGCAAAAAAATCACAGACAAAATCAGATCTCGCCGACTCGAGACTGCAGAAACCCGTTTTAACAAAAGACCTACGACATATCACCAAATCCAATAAATGGAAGGACATGTTACTAGGACTGAATATGGAACCATCAGAAATAATGATTGGGTTTATTATTAGAAAAAGTAACCTTGACATTTTGAAAATATTATTTTATAAAATAAAGAATCTAATGCTACTACTTTTGTTTTATTAGCTTGTTTCCTACAAAGTGGTTAGCCACTAAATATTTACCAAAGTTTCTGTAAGTGAAGGTACCTCTCTAGGAGATTATAACTGAGTCTCATTAACCACTGCCTTTTAGTTACATGTACAGTAAGCTACTAAAAGGTGGTTAATTTCAATCAAAATTTTCATCTCAACTTTTGTCTACTATGATTTAGTCTACCATTCGTAGGCTTGACAGCTTTGTTGCCTTCTCGCCTCATCCAAAAAGTGTTACTCAACCGCCTGTGTGCATCTTAGCGATTTTATATCCTTATGGGTATATTGTGTGATTTGAGTATATTGTGTGATATGGGTATATTGTGTGATTTTATAATTTAAATATTGACCCAATTTATGATAACCTTCTAAAGAGTGAATCAATTGTCAATAAGGGAGTAAAGATTTTAAATAATCACCAGGGGACTATTTTACCTGTTAGACCAAAACGATTTGCTTCAGTAATAGCTAACAAAAGGATTATTTCACAACTGAATAATTAAAGTAATTTACAGTTTTTTTTTTATTTTTCCTCAGTTACTCTGGTGTCCTCACTGAAGTAACTCTATTTTAGCATCTTTTCCCTACGTGGATTAGTTTGCGCAGATTGTACATTTTTGTTTTTTTTGGTGGTGGTTTTATTGGTTTTTAGTTTTATCTTGTTTTTTTTTTTTGTGTCTTTCGTGCTGAAGACGCCTTGTTTGTATACAGGCGAAATATCCGCGTTGTTTTGTTTCTGTTGTTTTCCTTTTCTCTCCACTGACCACAGTCTCGTTTGTTTGTTTTTTTTTTTTTTAGAGATTTTTCTCTTTGTTGGTTTTTTGAGGCAAAAAGAGGATCTCTGCAACCTCTATAGTTGCTTTTTATTCATATCTTAAAACAGAAACTTGTTTTGCTAAGATAGATGTAATAATCTAATTCGTATCTTTTAATGAAATAATCGCACTATTTAAAAGCCAGTTGTCATAAACACAAAAAAGACAGAAAAAAAAATATATATGTAAAATTGAATAAATAAAACAACAGCACTCAACATTTTGAAATTATAATTTATAAGAATGAAAATTGCTTTACAAAAGATTTTACCAAATTGGGTTTAAAAGAGAGAAACGAGAATTATTTTTATAAAAGACTTGGACATGTATTAATTTAAATAAAAAGAGAATGTGAAATCGCAAAACCATTCTGTTTGTTGCGATTAAATAAACATGAACGGATTATTCCAAGAAAAAACAATGGAAAAAATATAATAAGATACGTCGCTATTAAAAGATGTCCACAAGGGATTGAGGTTTCAAAAAGACCCGAAATTTGCAGATTTTCAATCTGTGTGATGAAAATTTCCTCTCATCATCCAACCTGAGATTTTACTAAAATATACTATGCAAATTTTGGTTCAAAACTACGGGTGATAAAAAAAAATCATGTTTCTTTATAATTTCAAGTTAACCCGCAAAATAGTCAAGGTAGTAATGAGACCTTCTGGCGACTATTTAGTGCATAGCCAGTGAATTGTTACTATTAAAACAATGCCAGTGTGATCTTTTAGCTTATATTCCCAATTTTAGTCCAGTGAACAGAAAGTTAATTTTGTTCTTTGTTATTTTCGAAAAATACAGGTGATTTAAAAAAATTTAAAATACCTTGATACGAAATTTTAGTCCAGTGAACAGAAAGTTAACTTTTTTTTTCTTTGTTATTTTCGAAAAATACAGGTGATTTAGAAAATTTTATTTCATTACAGGTTGAAACTTTGAATATTAAATACGTTTAACTTTCAGCTAATTTTGTTATTTGTTTTCTTATCAGATCTTATGCAATTTAGCCAAAATACAAAATTTTCATTATCTTCTTCTTTAATTTGAGCACCCAAATTTTGCCTTTATGAACATAGATTTTCAAAATAAATTAACAAAATCTAATGCATTTAAATAGTTCCTGAAAACAATCGTACTGCACATTTTTAATGTCATTAAGAACGTACAGTATGTACTGCACATTCTTAAATACTGCACATTCTCATTAAGAATGTACTGCTCATTCTTAATGCATTAAGAATTTGAAGTCAGTTTTGCGTTATCTTTATTATCAGTTGCTTATACTTCTTTAACAATCTGTAAAGCCGTTTCTAATAAATGTAAAAAAAAGTTGATATTCATGCTTTCTTAGTCTAGAATGAAAAGTGTCTATGTATATTCCGCCAATTACATGTTTGATTCTGATAAACTTTGACTACATCTGCGCTTAATTTCAGGTGGTCCATTCACACTTTTTGCTCCAACCAATGCTGCCTTCGACGCCCTCCCAGAAGGTGTTCTTGACAGCCTCCTTGCTGACCCGGCTGCTCTTGGACAAGTTCTTTTGGGTCATGTTGCTCCTTCAACTGTCTTTGCAGCTGGAGTAGCCAGTGGTGAGCTCCCAAGCGCTGGTGGAGATAACTTGGTTATTGTCGCTACTCCAAGTAAGCTCTTACTGAATTTTTTTTTTATCAGTTTATTTAAGTGTTGCAAATGTAATGATTGACAATGATTGCAAATGATTTGGCAAGTGAATGATCATTGATTTGGCAAGTGTCTAATGTAGTTGAAAAAATTGTGATTGCGCGGGATATGTGAACCTTAACTCGTAACTAATAGAAAATCTTTAGGGCAAATCAAAGTATAAAAGCACGGATACCACCGCATTAACGAGGCAACTGAAGTAGAAGCATTTGAGTCTAACTTCATCTAAATTACACAATTTGTATTATTTACTATAAACTTTCTAAAGTTTTCATATAATTTACTTTTGCTTTAGAGCAAAATAAAAACAACTTGAAAGACTCCAAAATCCATGCATACCTACGACTTTAACTTATTTAAAACTCCAAATTATACATAATTTGGACATGACAGAACATATATATCTGTATTTCATTTTTTTCCTGCTCAAATATATAATACTACGACTACAGAATTTAGAAGATAGGATTCATTTTTCTCATTCTCTAACTAAGATTGGTCTTGAGGATCCTTTTGTAAAGATTTGTACCTAAGAATTCACTGTTGCCATATTTTAACCTCCCTGTCTTTCAGAAGTATTCTTATATCCTTTCTCCACTTAAGACACCATGCATACTGGTATGACCCAGGATGAAACGTGAATGAACCTGTCACATCTGAAATGTGTGAATGCATTACTTTGCTAATAAGAATTAGCAACGTCGCTACCCAGTGCTCGTCCTTCCGCCCTATAACAGTGGCTACTAACTTCTGTAAGCTTTTTGAACTTCTGTTCATTGACCATCTGAACGCGAAATGCTATGTTCCACCTTACCAATTTGGATTTCAACCACGTCTCGGTTGTGCCCACGCTTTGTCGGTTGTCGCGAACGCATTGATCGATGCTGATGCATCAGCTGAAACTCTCGTGTTGGCTGGGCCTGATGTTCGTAAAACGTTCGATTCTCTCATTCACGCCGCTATGCTAATCCATACAGCAAAACGTGGAGTGAGCCCTTCATATATCAGAGTCCTTCGAGACATGTATTATCGTCTTAAAGTTCGCTTAATACTTCACCCATTAGCTAAAGTTGACGGCTCTCACGTCTACGCACCAACCCCTAATATTTTTGTCAATGTCGAAAAAGGTACTCATCAAGGTGCTGTTTCTACCCCTTCATTCTTCAATAATGGAGTTCTTGATGCACAGTCAGCTGTTCCCACATCTTTCATCTTTGCTGGTCTTGATTTATCTCTCGTATGTTATGCAGACGACATTCTGAATTTGAGCCGCACTATCCAGCGCATAAGCGATATTTTCGCAACGCTACAATCTGAGTATGCAAAACTATGTCTTCAGTTCAATGCTGAAAAGTCCGAAGTTGTATTCTTCAACTGGAAGCAAGCGTCGCCTAGGGATATTCCTCTCAGAAATAGTAGGATTAAGCCAGTAGATCATATCACCTACCTCGGTCTTCCCATTGGTTCGTCAGTAATGCACACGCGACAACTATTAATTGCTCACATTGAGCGTAGAGCTGGGTTATCATATGCTTCTTTTGTAACTAATAAGTTACGGTTCAACCGCCATCTTCTCTCGAAACTTTTTAACTCTGTCGCTCTACCACATTATCTGTACATATCGCCGTTTTGGAAAATGCTCACAAATTCTGACAAGTCAAAAATTCGTTCAGCTTTCTTCCGGTTCGCAAAATATCTTTTACGTTTTCCCTCTTGGACGCGCAATTCTTATCTAATTAGAAAATTCAGCATTGTTGACCCCATTATAGCTGTGGAAAAGCAAATTCGTGATCGTAATCCCCTTTAATGAAGTTGAACCATCCCTGGTCGTCAGCACTGGCCCAGTAGTTAAGATGTATTTGTTGTGTGTGTGTTTTTTTTTCTTAAGTGTTTGTTTTCGCGCTTAAGCTTAGTTCTGACAGAGCGCGAACAAAATTCGCTCTGCGATATTTCGCATCGCGCCGCTTTGCGGAATTCGCCATGTAGTTCTCACAGTCCGCGAATTTTCGTTACTATTGAGAAAATGCAGTTCAAAAGTAAAAGAAAAAAGAGACTCATCAGTGCTGCTGCAACTTGCTTGCTCGCTCAGTCAGTTTTGAACTTGAGAAAAAAGCCAAAAAAAGTGTGGGTGAGGCCTATTTACAGAATTTCTGGAGCGAATGACGATAGCGATGCGAATTTTTTCAACTTGAGCTTGAAGCACTGCGAAGCGAAGATTTCGATGAACGAAGCGTATTTTTTCCGCGGGGCGACGCGAAATTTGCAAGGCGATACGAAATTCGCACTCTGTCAGAACTAAGCTTTAGTGTAATTGTTGCAGTTTTTAAACTGATTGATGATTTAGTCTCTTTTCGTATGAGTCCAATTGAAGTGATGCTGGTTATGCTCAATTTTGGTGTCAATTTTTCTCATATAATATATTGCGTATATTACTAATAATTTAATTGCTTATTAATTATCGGTTCTTTTAAGCATATTGCTTTAAGTAAAGTTGTAAAAGGATCCGTGATTGAATAATTTCCTTGTTTCTGTTATTTATGTATATCGGAGTAAATGAATCATTGTTGAGAGTGATGTGAGTTCAAGACCAGCGGGCGAAAGTGTCGTTTAATTGTTTTTACCGTTTCTTGTCATATTTACACTAGTTGATATGATTATCTACTGTATGATTACTTGGGTTACTTTTGATTACTGTTCACTTTTGATTACTTGGGTTATTTTTTTTTACCAATTGCGGCTTGATGCAATGATATTCATATTGTTTATGTTTGTTCAGTATTTAGGAGCCTAAAAAAAAGAAACATGTCGCGTACCTGCAGAGCAGTGAATAATTGAGTTTTTCTTTCTCGTTTTGTGTAAATTGTTCTATGAGCTGATTTAGATCTTAGCTCCAGCTTTCGTCACTAAAAACCACATGTATAACTCCTAAGTTTATGTGTGTTGCTTCTTTTTTTGCTTATTGCTCCGTCTTTTCCTCTTTTGTATGACGGGTTTTCCAATAAATAATAATAATAATATCACTACTGCTACTACTATTAACTGTTCATTACAACACAAAGCTAATTGAGACAAATACAGCTACAGACATTCATCCTCCATTCCAATCTATTCTGAACTTCACTCAATAGACCCTCACATAAACATCAAAATTCTCTTTAAATCCTTTCTCATGATCTCTTCCCACTCCATCCTGGGACGACCAGCTTTTAGTTTAGAGCCAGATGGATAAAAATAAAGAACAATCTTTGGCAATCTAGCCTCTTAAATTGCCACCATAGAATTATCCAGCTGTCGCTAGACATTAAGGGGCCATATGTAACGAAGTTTTACAGACAAACTATACTGCTTTATGCAAAAAAAAAAAAAAAAAAAAAAAAAAAAAAAAAAAAAAAAAAAAAAAAAAAAAAAAAAAAAAAAAAAAAATGTGTTTTAGTAGCACCGTATTTATATTGCATAGCTTAGGAACGAGGGCAACATATAAGATCAAATATTTGTTTCTGGTTTTGTTTAATGAAACGGATCAAATATTAAATTCAAATAGCTTCTAAGCTGCTTTATCTATTTTCTATGTTTAATAAAAACCGGTTTAAAAGTTAAAGTCATTAAAACTTTTCTTTATTCTGAGCAGTACAAATAAGGAAAGGAAAAAAAAATTAATAGGGAAGCTTATATCCCCTAAGAACTAAATCACATTTCTAAAATAAGTTCTGGATATTTTCTTCCTTTTCTTATAATTGTCTTCTTTGCTGTTGTTGTTTGGGGTTTGACGCGCTCAACCAATAGGTCATTATGCGTTCGTATTACTTTATTTATTTGTGCCTTCTGTAATCACTAGCTTGCTTGGATGTCACTTCAGTCAATATTCACCGAACTTGATCATGTATGACTTATCATACAGTTCGTGGTAACGAACTGTAAGTAAGGAGCGACCCGGCTCAATAGTGACCGAAACTTTAAAAAACGGAATTTTGATACCAATAGATATATCAAAAGAGTCAGATTTTTATGCTGATTTCAAATATATAGGTTTCATTAAGTTTCGTTAACTCAAAAAAAGTTACGAGCCTGAGAAAACTAGCCTTATTTTCGAAAAAAGGGGGAAACACCCCCTAAAAGTCAGAGAATCTTAACGAAAATAACACCATCAGATTCAACATATCAGAGAACCCTACTGTAGAGGTTTCAAGCTCATATCTGTAAAAATGTGGAGTTTTGTAATTTTTGCCAGAAGAAAGATCACGGATGCGTGTTTATATGGTTTTTTTTTCCCCAGGGATGATCATATCGGCCAAGTGGTCCTGGATCATCAGGAAAGGGCTCATTCCAACGGAAATTAAAAGTTCTATTCCAATTTTTGAGTGACCAAAACAATTGGAGGGCAAAGGGCTCATTCCAACGGAAATTAAAAGTTCTATTCCAATTTTTGAGTGACCAAACAAATTGGAGGGCAACTAGGCCCCTTCCACCGCTCTTTTTTTTCCCAAAGTCACCTGATCAAAATTTTTAGATAGCCATTTTGTTCCGCACAGTCAAAAAATCTAATAACTATGTCTTTGAGGACGACTTAATCCCTCACAGTCCTTGAAGGAAGGGCTGAAAGTTATGAATTTTGCCCATTGTTTACATATAATTAATAAAAAAAACATTTTCCACAAAATAAGTTTTTCAAAGAAAAGTGAAGAACCCCATTAAACCGAACATGAGCAGAAATAGAATAAAAAATCTACCAAGCGTGAAACTACCACAAATCAGCATCGATAAATAAATGAAACCCAAAACGAATCGAAATTACAATAAATAACCGAGTCAAACTCAATAAGAGCAGAAATTAACATGAGTAGGGTTCAAACCCTATGTCATCCCAAGGCCAGAACATAATTTGCACTTAACTGAAAAAATATAAATGTTTTTAATTTTATAACTTTAATAAATCACATAATATTAACATTTTGATTACTAAGTCATCAGTATATGTATATTAAACTGACAATGCACATTCATGCCCCGAGGGCTCTGAGGGGGGTTATCATCCTCAAAGTTCTAGTTTCTAAAACTTTTAAATACGTTGAACAAAATGGCTATCTAAAAATTTTGATTGGATGTGTTTGGGGAAAAGGTGGGCGTGAGAGGGAAGTTAGTTGCCCTTAAATCACTTTCGACTATTAATAAGAGCACAAGCCCTTTGAAATTCCAATCGAACGAGGCCTTTTTTAAGTTTCTGCGATATAGCTTTCAATAAAAACCTTATATGCCAGGGCATAAGTTACAACCCTTACCCTGAGGGCTTTGGGGTGAGTGTCATCCTCAAAGATATAATTTCTGGACCTTTCAACTACTTTGACAAAAATAGCTATCTCAAAATTTTGATTGGATGTGTTTGGATAAATGGTGGGCGTGGAAGGGGTGTTACTTGCCTTCCAATCACTTTCGACTATTAAAAAGGGCACTAGACGTTTCAATTTCTAATCAAATGAGCCCTTTTTGAAGTTTCTTCGACAACGCTTTCAATAAAAAACCTTACATGACCCCAGGGCATAACTTACAACCCTTGCCCTGAGGTCTGTGGGGGGGGGGTTGTCATCCTCAAAGACCTAATTTCCAGAACTTTCAACTACGTTGAATAAAATGACTATCTCAAAATTTAGATTGGATGTGTTTGGGAAAAGGTGGGCGTGAGAGGGAAGTTAGTTGCCCTTAAATCACTTTCGACTATTAAAAAGGGCACTGGGTCTTTGAATTTCCAATCGAACGAGCCTTTTTTGAAGTCTCCGTGACAACGCTTTCTATAAAAAACTTATAAGCCCCCAGGACATAACTTACAACCCTTGCCCTGAAGGCTGTTGGGGGGGGTGTCCTCCTCAAAAACATAATTTCTATCTGGAAATCAACTACGCTGAACATAATGGCTATCTCAAAATTTTGATTGCATGTGTTTGGGGAAATGGTGGGTTTGGAAGGGGTTTTTAGTTGCCTTCCAATCAGTTTCGACTATTAAAAAGGGCACAAGCCACTCCAATTTCCAATTGAATGAGCCCTTTTCGAGGTTTCTACGACAACTCCTTCGATACGAAGTGCCCTGGTCTAAGACACAGAACCAAAAAAAAAAAAAAAAAAATACATTGTGCCAACATTGTTCTTTACTTAGGTAGCGCTATTGCGCTGCCTAAGTTTTTTTCATGGTGGGGGGTCGGGGGTGACGTGAGAGAAACTTTCCAAGGAGGATTTTTTTTCTGGGGGAATTTTTCCACGAAGGGGGGGTGCCAGATTGCCCACCATATTAAAAAAACGATCAGAAATTAAATAAAAAAATCAACTGAAAGTAAGGAGCAACATTAAAACTTAAAACGAACAGAAATTATTACGTATATGAGTGGGTTCGCCCCCCCCCCTCGTCAATACCTCGCTCCTTACGCTAAAGGTTTTTTATTTCTTTTCAAATGAGCTATTTATCCTAATTAAACGGCCTTTGTGATTCAGGGGTCATTCTTAAAGAATTGGAGCAAAATTCGAACTTTAGCGTAAAGAGCGAGGTATTAACGAGGGGACGAACCCCCTCATATGCGCAGTAATTTCTAAAGAAAAAATATATTAAAGTAGAACTACTCATGAATATGATTCAGGGTACATATTTCGATATGGCTGCATAATGATTTATTTAATTGCAGATGGTGTTACTGTCGATGGTGCTAACGTCATTGAAACCGACCTCGTTGCCTTCAACGGTGTTGTACACGTCATTGATGCCGTTATATAATCTATTCACTTATATTTCTTTTCTTTTTGTATTCTGCTAATAAACACGAACAACAAAATTTAGTTTAGGCCATTATATTTTATTCAGCTTTAGGCAGGGTCTGTAGGCCATTATATTATTCAGCTTTAGGCAGGGTCTGTAGGCCATTATATTATTCAGCTTTAGGCAGGGTCTGTAGAAAATACAACATAAAGTATTCCTTGCATGTTTGTACTAAATTTATTTCTTTGTTAACGGAGGTATCGAGGAGCAAAGTTTGTCCAAGGGCTAAAACGTAGTCAACCTTTAAAGTCATTAAATAAAAGAGAAGTTTTTAAATGAAATTAAGGGTTGAAGTTAAGACTAAAAACGAACATTTACTATCTTGTTTGTTAGGAGGGCTGATACCTCCCTGAATAACAGAAATTTTCTTTGGCTCACAATGTTTGGTAACTTTATATTTAAGTTATGCATTTGGGAAGACTGTTAAAAGGAAATTTGTTCGACATGTTTATTGAAATCAAATTTCATTTTTTAGAGTGTCGGTTACTGTACAGTGTACAAACATGTCGTTATTTGCATACTGTTCGTTACCACCAACTGTTTGTGATCAGTTTGGTACTCTCAATGAATTATAGTCATACTATGCTGTCAACAATATACTGTGCTGTCATACTATGCTGTCAACACTATACTGTGCTGTCATACTATGCTGTCAACACTATACTGTGCTGTCAGATGTGCCTTTCATACACATCTAATCAAAACACTAATAACAAGGGTATTCAAAATAATTTGAAAGAAGAATCACTTTTATCAGTCTCTAAAACAGGAAGTTTGGTAACAGCTTACAAACCAAAATAACCAGATTTCACGGTGGTTCTGAATATGTAACTTTTTTTAAGCTTAAAGTTACCCACTAAAAGTTACGAGCCTGAAAAATTTCCTTGGAATTTTAAAAAGGGATAAAAGTCCACTGATAGGGGGAGTGATCGTGATGAAAATTACATAATCATATTCGACATTTAAAACATCATCAAATTTAAGCAACAATGTAAAATTTGAATTTTTCAAAGAAGAATAATCACTGATCAGTATTTGTTTGATTGTCGTTCTTTTCTCCCGCAAGAATGATAGCATTAAAAAATGTTAATTGGAAGGAGGCTCATTCAACCAGAAATTTAACGTTCTATTACACTTTTCAAGTAACTATATCAGATAAGCACATTGTAGAGGTTTCAAGCTCTTATCTAGTAAAATGTGAAATTCTGTATTTTCTACCAGAAGAAGGATCACGGAGGCTTTTATTATTATTATTATTATTATTATTTTGAAATTTATTTTTCCTTCAGAATTTTTTGAAAATGCATTTAAAATTTTCCAATTTTATCAGAAAACGCTAGAGCAACACAGGGCTGTATCCAGGATTTTTTTTTGTTCGGTGGGGGGAGGATACAAAGAAAACTTAAAAGACGCATCAAAAATTTGTTTTATTTTCATTTTTGTTACGTTTTTATGAGTCGGAAAAACATTTCGAGGGAGGGGGGGGGGGGGTCAAAACCCCTATATGAAATCGTATAATCATATGTGACATGTGAATGTGAATTCATGTAATCATCTTTGGTTTTGTAAAATCATATTCAAGACAAGTTTTGTATTTTCAACATTTTATTAGTGTAGAAAATTACCTATCTGAAGGTTCACGGTCATCAGATATATATATATATATATATATATATATATATATATATATATATATATATATATATATATATATATATATAATATATATATATATATATATATATATATATATATATTATGTTTAAGAGGTAATTACTTGGCAAAAAAAAAAAAAAAAAAAAAAAAAAAAAAAAAAAAAAAAAAAAAAAAAAAAAAAAAAACTGTCGTCCTAATCCAGCAATTGAGACAAATGTGCACTTGAACGAGGCTTTTTACCTTACCCATCTATCCAACTACCTAGGACCAAACAGTATACCCGAACCGTCAACCAAATAGAAATGTCCAAGTCCATGCAATGTCGTCATCAATAAATGTAAGTCGTTGTAAATTTACAAGCAAAAGCACCTTAAATCTAGCAAAATATTTCCAAGTAGAACCTTCCATTTAGGGCTCATCAGAAGAAATACCACCGGCCTTAACGGGTTTCGAGGCTTTACTTTCTTTACCCGGCACGGTGGAGCCTCTACCATAAGATCTATATGGTAACCCTATGTCAGGTAAAACTTGTGAAATACATGCATACTAGTCAAGGTATTAAAAATTACATACAAAAAGTGTATATATATATATATATATATATATATATATATATATATATATATATATATATATATATATATATATATATATATAATATATATATATATATATAATATATATATATATATATATATATATATATATATATATATATATATATATATATATATATATATTATATATATATATATATATATATATATATATATATATATATATATATATATATATATATATATATATATATATATGATATATATATATATGTGTATATATATATATATATATATATATATATATATATATATATATATATATATATATATATATATATATATATATATATACATATATATATATAAATATATATATATATATATAAATATATATATATATATATATATATAAATATATATATATATATATATATATATATAATATATATATATATATATATATATATATATATATATATATATATATATATATATATATATATATATATAATATATATATATATATATATATATATATATATATATATATATATATATATATAATATATATATATATATATATATATATATATATATATATATATATATATATATATATATATATATATATATATATATATATATATATATATATATATATATATATATAAATTATTGGGGTGTAAGTACGGGGGTCGCGCCACTTATTGATGCAAAAATGGCGCAAAAAGGTTGCTATGCCACTTACTCGAGGGGGAGAACCCCTTGTCGGCTCAAATGTTAGTGGGATTCCCGCTCTTACCCCAACGGTTCCGTATCTATCAGGTTTACTGATAGAACCTTTTGTTGCTTCCACCAATGTTCGTGGTATTTAGCCACCAGTGTTATACCGGTAGGCCACAACGCCACTGGCGTGGTAATATACGGGTGTCACCACTTATTGGAGGGGAAAGCCCCGGCCCCAAATTATAATGTGATTCCCGCGTCTACCACACCGGTTCTGCAAATATCGGGTTTGGTACTACCCGATTTACAGTATACCCTATCCCAGGGTATGATAACGCGATCGAGTGGTCAAATGGCCACTTTCTAAAGCCAAATGTACCCGCCTTGGGTTACGGCTAGAAAATCTCTTAACTCTCTCCTTGGAGGTAACAAACCTCTCTGTCAATATAATAATGACGGTACCTCGTAGCTCTATTCCTACCCTGCCTGGGTTACGGAAACTAGTACACAGTTTTTACAAAATACCTTACTTGTATTCTTCCAAAAGGGTCACAATAATCCCACATAAATATATCTCCCCGAACGGGGTCTAAGCGCAGACTAAAACAAAACAATATTTTTCACACAACTGTTCATAGGGGTGGACCTTCGCTTGGCCCAGCCAATCAGCTACATCCCCATTCAAACCCAATTCTGCCTCTTAGCTTTATCTCTCAATGACTCTCAAACTAGGAAGTACAAAAATAGAACTTGGTTCAAAGCTTACTTATTGCGACACCTCTAACTTAGCAACGAGAATTTAACCTGTCTTTTGAAATTATACTATAAGCAAATGTAATTAGAAAAACAAAACAGGTCATTTATCTGAAAGGAAAAGAAACAGGGGTGGAACCCCAACACCTCCCCCCGTAAGATAAATGACCGCCCACGCGCTACCTTGGTCCACCCTTACAAACATAAACACTTAACTTCAATTTTACAAATTCCATTTGCCTTCTCTCTTCCACCAGTGTCTGTGCTACTATTTCCACCGCTTGGCTCTGGATCGGTCTTCATCGGCACGTCTCTACTGTAGGACCACCATGGTCTAAATCGTATAGCCTCCGCATTAGGTTTTGAAAGTTGAAGTCCCCAAGATTCATAGACAACGATTGCGCGTAGCACAATCAAAACAAAAAATTTTTCTCGCTCTCACGAATTTACATTTGAGAGGAGCAAAGAATAAGTTTCTGGCACATGTAATGATGCCAGCCATCATGAAAAATTGGCAGCACTAGCCTCTTAATTTCCATCTGTGGAAACAACCCCACATCTCAATAAAAAAATAAATTGCCCCTTGGCATAATTTCAAATAATCTAAGGCCGAAAATGCAAAGGCTTGTGAAAACGATAAGGGTACTGGGAATGAGGTAAAATTTTGAGCCAACCTTGAATCACCTTTTTTCTGGGTTCCCCTCCCCTGGGATAATTAAATGCAGAATATGCGTTGCTGCTAATTGAAGATGAATCTTAGATACATCTCCCACTGAATACAATTTGCTGGAAATAATTGTTGGTTCCCATGAAGAATAACAACTATTAATAGGGTTACTGGACAAGGGTTTGGGTGAAGTATGAAGTGACTGGGAGAGAGTATCCCCCAAGGACTCCAGATCAGAGAGGCAAAATCTCGGTAAAGAGATCACAACTTGTCCGACGGTTGTGCATTGAGGAAAAGGGCTATCTTTCGTGACTTCCCGCAGGGAATCTTCCCCAAGGGATCCCCCCCTCATAAAGGAACAAACCCTCTTTTGAGTTGATCAGACCATTATCAGATTCCTTCCCAAATTTTCCCCAAATGTCTAATATAAGGAGCAAGGTATTTCGGAGGGGGCAGCTCACTTCATATACGGGATAATTTCCATTCGTCTTAGTTTTTAACGATGCTCCCTATTTCTAGTTGAAAATGCTTATTTTTAATTTAATTGGGATGAAAAGTCAAAGTCTAGCATAAAGAGCAAGGTATTTAGGAGGGTGCAGCTCGCTTCATATACGGGATAATTTCTATTCGTCTTAGTTTTTAATGATGCTCCTTATTTCTAGTTGAAAATGCTTATTTTTTAATTTAATTGGGATGAAAAGTCATAGTCTAGCATAAAAAGCAATGTATTTAGGAGGGTGCAGTTCACTTCATATACGGGATAATTTCTATTCGTCGTAGTTTTTAACGATGCTCCTTATTTCTAGTTGAAAATGCTCATTTTTTAATTTAATTGGGATGAGAAGTCAAGTCTAGCATAAAGAGCAAGGTATTTCGGAGGGGGCAGCTCACTTCATATACGGGATAATTTCCATTCGTCTTAGTTTTTAACGATGCTCCTTAGTTATAGTTGAAAATGCTTATTTTTTAATTTAATTGGGATGAAAAGTCAAAGTCTAGCATAAGGAGCAAGATATTTCGGAGGGGGTAGCTCACTTCATATACGGGATAATTTCCACTCGTCTTAGTTTTTAATGATGCTCCTTATTTCTAGTTGAAAATGCTTATTTTTTAATTTAGTTGGGATGAAAGTCAAAGTCTATCATAAAGAGCAAGGTATTTCGGAGGGGGCAGCTCACTTCATATACGGGATAATTTCCATTCGTCTTATATCTTAACGATGCTCCTTATTTCTAGTTGAAAATGCTTATTTTTTAATTTAATTGGGATGAAAAGTCAAAGTCTAGCATAAAGAGCAAGGTATTTCAGAGGGGGCAGCTCGCTTCATATACGGGATAATTTTCATTCGTCTTAGTTTTTAATGATGTTCCTTATTTCCAGTTGAAAATGCTTATTTTTAATTTAATTGGGATGAAAAGTTGAATTCTAGCATAAAGAGCATGGTATTTAGGAGGGTGCAGTTCACTTCATATACCGGATAATTTCTATTTGTCTTAGTTTTAATGATGCTCCTTGTTTCTAGTTGAAAATGCATATTTTTTAGAAGTCACCTCTTGCATACACAATGGAGAAATTTCATTCAGAAATTTCCTCCGCCCCCGGAGGGGGGATTAAATAGTGGAATTTGTGAGGAAATTGCTCTACCTTGCACACACACACAGAGACATTGTTACTTACTTACAATTTTTTCATAATTTCTTGAATGAAATTTCTCCATTGTGTATGCAAGAGGTGACTTCTAAAAAATAAGCATTTTCAACTAGAAATAAGGAACATCATTAAAAACTAAGACGAATAGAAATTATCCGGTATATGAAGCGAGCTGCACCCTCCTAAATACCTTGCTCTTTATGCTAGACTTTGACTTTTCATCCCAATTAAATTAAAAAATAAGCATTTTCAACTAGAAATAAGGAGCATCGTTAAAAACTACGACGAATAGAAATTATCCCGTATATGAAGTGAACTGCACCCTCCTAAATACATTGCTCTTTATGCTAGACTTTGACTTTTCATCTCAATTAAGTTAAAAAAAAGCATTTTCAAATAGAAATAAGGAGCATCGTTAAAAACTAAGACGAATGGAAATTATCCCGTATATGAAGTGAGCTGCCCCCTCCGAAATACCTTGCTCCTTATGCTAGACTTTGACTTTTCATCCCAATTAAATTAAAAAATAAGCATTTTCAACTAGAAATAAGGAGCATCATTAAATACTAAGACAAATAGAAATTATCCGGTATATGAAGCGAGCTGCACCCTCCTAAATACCTTGCTCTTTATGCTAGACTTTGACTTTTCATCCAATTAAATTTAAAAAATAAGCATTTTCAACTAGAAATAAGGAGCATCGTTAAAAACTAAGACGAATGGAAATTATCCCGTATATGAAGTGAGCTGCCCCCTCCGAAATACCTTGCTCCTTATGCTAGACTTTGACTTTTCATCCAATTAAATTAAAAAATAAGCATTTTCAACTAGAAATAAGGAGCATCGTTAAAAACTAAGACGAATGGAAATTATCCCGTATATGAAGTGAGCTGCCCCCCTCCGAAATACCTTGCTCTTTATGCTAGACTTTGACTTTTCATCCCAATTAAATTAAAAAATAAGCATTTTCAACTGGAAATAAGGAGCATCATTAAAAACTAAGACGAATAGAAATTATCCGGTATATGAATTGAACTGCACCCTCCTAAATACATTGCTCTTTATGCTAGACTTTGACTTTTCATCCAATTAAATTAAAAAATAAGCATTTTCAACTAGAAATAAGGAGCATCGTTAAAAACTAAGACGATCTATGGAAATTATCCCCTATATGAAGTGAGCTGCCCCCCTCCGAAATACCTTGCTCTTTATGCTAGACTTTGACTTTTCATCACAATTAAATTAAAAAATAAGCATTTTCAACTGGATATAAGGAGCATCATTAAAAACTAAGACGAATGGAAATTATCCCGTATATGAAGCGAGCTGCACCCTCCTAAATACCTTGCTCTTTATGCTAGACTTTGACTTTTCATCCAATTAAATTAAAAAATAAGCATTTTCAACTAGAAATAAGGAGCATCGTTAAAAACTAAGACGAATGGAAATTATCCCGTATATGAAGTGAGCTGCCCCCTCCGAAATACCTTGCTCTTTATGCTAGACTTTGACTTTTCATCCCAATTAAATTAAAAAATAAGCATTTTCAACTGGATATAAGGAGCATCATTAAAAACTAAGACGAATGCAAATTATCCCGTATATGAAGCGAGCCGCCCCCTCCGAAACACCTTGCTCTTTATGCTAGACATTGACTTTTCATCCCAATTAAATTAAAAAATAAGCATTTTCAACTGGAAATAAGGAGCATCATTAAAAACTAAGACGAATAGAAATTATCCGGTATATGAAGTGAACTGCACCCTCCTAAATACATTGCTCTTTATGCTAGACTTTGACTTTTCATCACAATTAAATTAAAAAATAAGCATTTTCAACTAGAAATAAGGAGCATCATTAAAGATAAGACTAAAGAACCGGAATGAGAAATTATCCCGTATATGAAGTGAGCAGCCCCCTCCGAAATACCTTGCTCTTTATGCTAGACTTTGACTTTTCATCCCAATTAAATTAAAAAATAAGCATTTTCAACTAGAAATAAGGAGCATCGTTAAAAACTAAGACGAATGGAAATTATCCCGTATATGAAGTGAGCTGCCCCCTCCGACATATCTTGCTCTTTATGTTAGACTTTGACTTTTCATCCCAATTAAATTAAAAAATAAGCATTTTCAACTAGAAATAAGGAGCATCGTTAAAAACTAAGACGAATGGAAATTATCCCATACATGAAGTGAGCTGCCCCCTCCGAAATACCTTGCTCTTTATGCTAGACTTTGACTTTTCATCCCAATTAAATTAAAAAATAAGCATTTTCAACTGGAAATAAGGAGCATCATTAAAAACTAAGACGAATGCAAATTATCCCGTATATGAAGTGAGCTGCCCCCTCCGAAATACCCTGCTCCTTATGCTAGACTTTGACTTTTCATCCCAATTAAATAAAAAAATAAGCATTTTCAACTAGAAATAAGGAGCATCGTTAAAAACTAAGACGAATGGAAATTATCCCGTATATGAAGTGAGCTGCCCCCTCCGAAATACCTTGCTCTTTATGCTAGACTTTGACTTTTCATCCCAATTAAATTAAAAAATAAGCATTTTCAACTAGAAATAAGGAGCATCATTAAAAACTAAGACGAATGTAAATTATCCCGTATATGAAGCGAGCTGCCCCCTCCGAAATACCTTGCTCTTTATGCTAGACTTTGACTTTTCATCCCAATTAAATTAAAAAATAAGCATTTTCAACTAGAAATAAGGAGCATCGTTAAAAACTAAGACGAATGGAAATTATCCCGTATATGAAGTGAGCTGCCCCCTCCGAAATATCTTGCTCTTTATGTTAGACTTTGACTTTTCATCCCAATTAAATTAAAAAATAAGCATTTTCAACTAGAAATAAGGAGCATCGTTAAAAACTAAGACGAATGGAAATTATCCCGTATATGAAGTGAGCTGCCCCCACCGAAGTACCTTGCTCTTTATGCTAGACTTTGACTTTTCATCCCAATTAAATAAAAAATAAGCATTTTCAACTGGAAATAAGGAGCATCATTAAAAACTAAGACGAATGCAAATTATCCCGTATATGAAGCGAGCTGCCCCCTCCGAAATACCTTGCTCTTTATGCTAGACTTTGACTTTTCATCCCAATTAAATTAAAAAAAAAGCATTTTCACCTAGAAATAAGGAGCATCGTTAAAAACCAAGACGAATAGAAATTATCCCGTATATGAAGTGAGCTGCCCCCTCCGAAATACCTTGCTCTTTATGCTAGACTTTGACTTTTCATCCCAATTAAATAAAAAATAAGCATTTTCAACTAGAAATAAGGAGCATCGTTAAAAACTAAGACGAATGCAAATTATCCCGTATATTTCACTATCCAATGATAACAGTCAATTTCTTCGAGTTCCATAGACAATAATAAAAATGCACATTCAAATATAACACCACAAGATGATTTTTTCAAACCGATAAATTCTGTGTCATACAGTCCTTTCATCTTGGAAGCTATTAATGTAGTTGTTAAGTAGAGAAATACTTCATCAAACTTTTATACCTTCGCTCAAGGTTGAATGGAGTTATGGTGGAGGATGAGTCCTAAAACCATCTGAATTCATTGTGGGGAGGAGTCATAAAACCCTTAGAATTCACTGCGGGGAGGAGTCATAGAACTCTTGGTATCTATTGCATGCAAATGAAGCCTGGAAATTACATTAAAAAAAAAATACAATTTCAACTATTACCTACACTTGAAATTTATTCAGAATATTAATAGGGGGCACCCCCTTCCTTCCAACTCCTCTTTTTTTTCTCTACAGCAATTACCCCCTTTAGTAAATACACACGCGTACATAAAATGACCGTCTCCTTAAGTTTCTAATCGATACAGCTGTTATGGACATGTGGAATTTATCTGCACATTCTTGTGCAATACATATCAATAACAAAAAGCGTTGTCTTATACAACCATGAGCATACTCTCAAAACATGTTGGACCACATTATAGGTTGCCAGCTTTTTTTACAATGTCCATGTGATACTGTAGTGCCTCAGGCGTGGGTTTTCTTGTCCCGGTTCTTGTGTAATTCCATGTATTTTTTCATGTATTTTTGAAACTGTGTATATGGATACTACTGTCATGGCCCAGGCTGTCGTTTTATGTGGTTTTTGGTCATGTTTACTGGGGCAGTTTCTTGCAAAATGCCCCGTGGTACCACAGTTATAGCAAGTTAGTTCTCCTTGCGCTGTGTTATAGTGCCTATTTTTGTTATACTCTCTATATTGAAATATGTCTGTCTCCTCAACTTCCTCTCTTATTTCGGTCCACCTATTTGCCATTTCCGCCATTTCTTCGCTTATTTTTGGGTTCTTTTCTTTCAAATATATTTTCACTTCTCTGTGGGTATTTTCTAAAAATTGTTCCATTACTGTTTTATCTATTATTTCCTTTATCTTTTCTTTTATTTCTTCTGGGTCTTCTATCATTCTATAGTTTTCTAACTCTAGCCATTTTAAACACATATCTTTCAATTTGTACCCGAATTCTTTATAAGTTTCGTTGTCTCGTTTTCTTTCGCTTCTAAATCTCCTTTGAAAGTGCTCGGGGGAGAGTTGAAACTTTTCAAAAATGGCTTGTTTTAGTCTTTCAAAATTTTTTGAGTAGTGCATTGGTAATGCTTTATATGCAATTTGTGCTTTGTAGTTAAGGAGGGGCTGTATTCTTGTCACCCAATTTTCTCTCGGAATTCCGCTTAATTCCGCCGTTTTTTCAAAATTGTATATGTATAAATGTACATCTTCATTTTCTTTCATTGGTTGAAGGTTTACTGCCTGCATTACCTCTATTGTAGACGATTTCTGCGGCTCTTGGGAATTTCTCCCTGCAATCATTTCCATTATATATTTTCTTTCCCCTCTATCTGCCTTCTCCTTTTTCTCTCTAGCTATTCTTTCTTTCTTCATGAAATTTAATATTTGTTGTGGCATATCTATTTGAGTGTTTTTCGCGAGCTCCTGCGGGAAATCGAGCTCCTACTACTCCTTCTACTTAGCCTACCATGATTCTCACTGCCTCTATATTCTCTTAATTCGCTTTCTGAGTCTGCTTGTTGTATAATATTTTCTCTTGCCCGCAACTCCCCTACTTTTTGTACCTCCTCTGAATGGTGAGTTTGTTTTGTTTTACCCGTTCTTTCACGTAATGATTTTTCTTCATGAATTATCGCCACTGTTTCTTTTGTTCGGTTTTCTCTATCTGAGAATAATTCTTTCTGAATTTGCCTTAGACTTTTTTCTTCTTCCCTGGTTCGTACCGGAGATCGCTCTATTACTGATTTTGTTTTGAAGATTTCCTCTTCACACGTCCCAGAAATGTCTATTTCACCTGTTGAGTGATATATGGTTCTATTTGTTGGTGTTTTTCTTAGGGTATTTCCAGCGGGAGTCGCATACAATTGTGTGTCTGAATCCGATTTTTGTTTTACCGTAGTATATCTTGTCTCAATACTCCGTTTGTCCACCATTATTTCAAGGTTTACTTAACGTCTTCCGTCCAAATGAAAATCCTTTTATCAATGTCTCTTTTTATCCTTTCATGAAAAATTGTTTCCTTTTAATTTGCCGATTCTACGTGGGCGGCGCAGCCTCCCTTGTCTTACAAGTTAATTATTCGCGTGATCTATTGATTCTTAAATTTTATTACTTATTATTATCCGACTAGGCACAGCTCAGATAAAAAAAATCTCTTTGCGATTTTTTATATATGTAACCACAATAGGCTACTCTTGTAGGCTAAATTACTTGTCTCTTCGAAAACGCGGAATTCTTTTTACTATCAGTGCTGTTGATAGCTCCGTTTCTTGCTGCCACCACTTATTGGGGTGCAAGTACGGGGGTCGCCACTTATTGATGCAAAAATGGCGCAAAAAGGTGGCTATGCCATTTAATCGAGGGGGAGAACCCCTTGTCGGCCCAAATGTTAGTGGGATTCCCGCTCTTACCCCAACGGTTCCGTATCTATCAGGTTTACTGATAGAACCTTTTGTTGTTTCCACTAATGTTCGTGGTATTTAGCCACCAGTGTTATACCGGTAGGCCACAACGCCACCGGCGTGGTAATATACGGGTGTCACCACTTATTGGAGGGGAAAGCCCCGGCCCCAAATTATAATGTGATTCCCGCGTCTACCACAATGGTTCTGCAAATATCGGGTTTGGTACTACCCAATTTACAGTATACCCTGTCCCAGGGTAGGAAAACGCGTTCGAGTGGTCAAATGGCCACTTTCTAAAGCCAAATGTACCCGCCTTGGGTTACGGCTAGAAAATCTCTTAGCTCTCTCCTTGGAGGTAACAAACCTCCCTGTCAATATAATAATGACGGTACCTCGTAGCTCTATTCCTACCCTGCCTGGGTTAAGGAAACTAGTAAACAGTTTGTAGAAAATACCTTACTTGTATTCTTCCAAAAGGGTCACAATAATCCCACATAAATATATCTCCCCGAACGGGGTCTAAGCGCAGACTAAAACAAAATAATAATTTTCACACCACTGTTCATAAGGGTGGACCTTCGCTTGGCCCAGCCAATCAGCTACATCCCCATTCAAACCCAATTCTACCTCTTAGCTTTATCTTTCAATGACTCCCAAACCAGGAAGTACAAAAATAGAACTTGGTTCAAAGCTTACTTATTGCGACACCTCTAACTTAGCAACGAGAATTTAACCTGTCTTTTGAAATTATACTATAAGCAAATGTAATTAGAAAAACGAAAACAGGTCATTTATCTTAAAGGAAAAGAAACAGGGATGGAACCCCAACACATATATACACACACATATATATATATATACATCCCTGTTACAGTATATCCCTTTTACAGTACTACCCAATTTACAGTATACCCTGTCCCAGGGTATGATAACGCGTTCGAGTGGTCAAATGGCCACTTTCTAAAGCCAAATGTACCCGCCTTGGGTTACGGCTAGAAAATCTCTTAACTCTCTACTTGGAGGTAACAAACCTCCCTGTCAATATAATAATGACGGTACCTCGTAGCTCTATTCCTACCCTGCCTGGGTTAAGGAAACTAGTAAACAGTTTGTAGAAAATACCTTACTTGTATTCTTCCAAAAGGGTCACAATAATCCCACATAAATATATCTCCCCGAACGGGGTCTAAGCGCAGACTAAAACAAAATAATAATTTTCACACCACTGTTCATAAGGGTCGACCTTCGCGTGGCCCAGCCAATCAGCTACATCCCCATTCAAACCCAATTCTACCTCTTAGCTTTATCTTTCAATGACTCCCAAACCAGGAAGTACAAAAATAGAACTTGGTTCAAAGCTTACTTATTGCGACACCTCTAACTTAGCAACGAGAATTTAACCTGTCTTTTGAAATTATACTATAAGCAAATGTAATTAGAAAAACGAAAACAGGTCATTTATCTTAAAGGAAAAGAAACAGGGATGGAACCCCAACACATATACACACACACACACATATATATATATATACATATATATATATATATATATATATATATATAATATATATATATATATATATATATATATATATATATATTATATATATATATATATATATATATATATATATATATATATATATATATATATATATATATATATATATATATATATATATATATATATATATATATATATATATATATATATATATATATATATGTATATATATATATATATATATATATATATATATATATATATATATATAATATATATATATATATATATATATATATATATATATATATATATATATATATATATATATATATATATATATATATATATATATATATGTATATATATATATATATATATATATATATATATATATATATATATATATATATATAGATATATATATATATATATATATATATATATATATATATATATATATATATATATATATATATATATATATATATATATATATATATTCTAAGACCACACTGGCTATACATGACGTATGAAACCAAGAAAGGGAAGGACAAAATGAATGAAAAATCAAATCAAATAGGTGAGAAAACGAGGATTTTGTCAGCCAGTGGCAAAATATGAAGACTAAAACAAGAAAATATTTACCATATTACCATATTTTACCATATTATCATATTACCAATTTTACCATATGCTGGTATAAAAACCAGCCAGGAGTAAATGAAAAAAAATTCAGCAATTGGATTGGAAAAGTATTCTTTGTTTTGCAATAGACTTTGCCTGTCTGCAACTTCAATTTTCATTAGATATGCAGATAGGTTGTGGAGGTCCTTGTCGAAATATTTGCTGGTTTTTTGTCTTCATTTTTTGCCACTGGCTGACAAAATCCTAGTTTTCTAATTTCTGGGATTAGTTGTATTGCGTCTATAACTAAATCGATAATTGTTATTAGTTAACTTTAAATATAATTAAAAATAAACCTGAAATTACAACTTTCATGAAAATGTAGCTCAGTAAATTTTACACAAATCGGTAAAGAGAAAAAAAAAAGAGATGGAAATTAACTTCTTCAAAATTGCAGTTCTAAGTAGTTTACACAGTTTAAAGTAGCCAATAATTGATTGTTTTACTTCTATATTACCAAACAATTCAAAACAAATACGTAAACTTATAAGGCTTCATTTTCAACACAAGTTCGTTCAAGATCCTTTCTATGACTCAACAATTTTCCGCAACTCAATTTGAAAACAAACAGCTTTTTGCTTAGCTGAAGAAAACAGACAAAGAGGCCGATTTTTGGCAACCAGTAAGACGTGACCTAACCAGGTTTATTCAAATCAGTTAAACGAACACTTACGACGCTTGATTCTCTGGAAGAACTAAAATAGGTCTTTCAACTAAAAAAAAAGTTTAATTTCTAATGAAAGTAAGGATAAGTAATTGGCCTGTACATGAGAGGGACTGCCACCTTCTCAATACTCTTCGGGCTAAGTCTTTTAGTGATTTTGAAAAAAAAAGCCTCTGAATTTCATTTAAGAATTGAGACTAAAGGTCAAACTTTATCGTGAAGATAGATACTGAGGAGGGGGAAGAACCCCCCTCCCCCCCACAACCTTTATATACGGAATGAATTGTTTGTTTTTAGTTTTAATGTTGCTCCTTACTTACAGTAGAAAAAACTTGTTTTTTATATTTAATTTCTGATCGTTTTTCCAAAAACACTAGGAAATCAACCTCCCCGTCCAAGGAAGATTCCCTTCCACCCATAAGAGTTCCTCCACGGAGAGTTCCTCCCGTGGAAAATTCCCTACCCCTCTTAAAATTCCCCAGAGAATTCCAACTCTGCTGAAAGCTTCCACATATTAAATGGAGTCACCATCGAAAAAGTAAAGACAAATAAAACGATTTTCATATATGAATTCTGGCAAATTCCCCTGTATAAAATTTTACCTGGAGATTTCACCCCCAAAAACTTTCCTCTCAATAGAAAAATCCCTTGTAGAAAATTCATGACCAGAAAATTTGCCCCAACAAAAAATTTCTTTATATTTTTGATTAACAAATGGGCTTTCCAATAGGCTTCGATTATCAACTATGCCAAACAAAATGACCCTCTCAAAATTTTGATCGGACGACTTTAGGGGAAAAAGTGCGTGGGAGGGGTGGGCTATTTACCCTTCAATTTTTTTAGTAACTTCAAAAGCAGAACTTTAAATTTCTCTTCAAATAAGCCCTCTCACTATATTTTAGGAACATTAGTTCCATACGATCTCCCCCGGGAAGGAAGAAAAAAAAATAATAATAAATAAACACCCCATCATGATCTTTCTTCTGGCAAAAGATTGAAAATTCCCCATTTTTGCAGATAGTACCTCAAAACCTCTACATTCAGGTTATATGACACGCTGAATCTGAGGGTGCAATTTTAAATGAGATTCTTTGGTTTTTGGGGAATATTCCCCCGTTTTTCTAAAATCAGGCAAATTTACCCAAGCTCATAGTATTTTATGGAAAGCAATAAAATTAAAAAACTTTATGCGTTTGAAATCAACATCAAAGCCGATTCTATTGATGTTATATATATATATATATATATATATATATATATATATATATATATATATATATATATATATATATATATATATATATATATATATATATATATATATATATATATATATATATATATATATATACATATATATATATATATATATATATATATATATATATATATATATATATATATATATATATATATATATATATATATATATATATATATATATATATATATATATATATATATAAAATAAAAATACCGTTTTTAGAGCTTCGGTTACTACTGGGCCGAGTAGCTGCTTATTTTCAGTTCGTTACAACGGACTGTTTGATCTTTAGAAGTGACTACGTTTGAGATTATTACTTATTTCTGTGATTTCAAACATTATAATTTTAGTTCAAAGTTCAGTTTCAGCTGTTTCTCAGAGCTAACGATAAGCTTTACATGACAACACTAATTTCAGATTACTCATTGCATGGGAGTAACAAACGATTTCCAATTACGAAAGACAACATTTATAAGAATTTATTAGTGCTTTTACATTACAAGACAGTTTGAAAAATATTAAACCAATAACCTACGTGTAGAGAGGGTAATAGGGACCTTAAGGTCCCTATAACAACCTCATAATTTGTACCTTCCTCTACTACTACTCCTTCAAATCATTTCCAATTTAACTAGATCTTCACATCCCCCTCCCCCAAATGTATGTATGTTGACCAAGGTTATATACATACAAAAAAAGTTGTGATCTGCCAGAATTTAAAAAAATATTTCTCACCGAGAGTTGGTTCTAAATGGGAAACAATGCCATTTAGAAAAAAAAATCCCAATAAAATCAGCAAGTCTGGAATAATTCCTAGAAATATAAGTGAGGGAAATCTTAAACCCAGTTAAGCTGTAAGTGAATCTGAACAACCAGCAACTGCAATTTACTTAAACAAAACAAAAAATTTTGTTCAAATACATTTTTTCTACATTGGGGTTTTCTTGACACGAGGTTCAGAAACAATGAATAGAATTTTCCAGCCGATTTGAGACCCAAATCTTTTTGGCCTCGGTGGCAAAAATAGACAATATGGAGGATCTTTTCAAGCGGATTACAAGACTAAATTTTGGCCCATTTTTGGGGTATTGTTGTAAGCTTGAAGCTTCCCAGAAGTTTTTTTTTTACACCGGAAATTACGTACATTTAAGCAAATTTAGGTTAAATTTGACTTTTTGGGACAATTTTCGCTTTTTTAGGGGGGGGGGGGGGGGGGGGTGAACGAGACTTATTCTCTCACTACTATTTTTGTGCATAATAGTCCCGTTGCACGTCAAACTTGTCAGCAAAACTTCAGACCGTATAGTTAAAAGATTGTTGCCGTTAGGGTTCCAAAGCCAATGGAAGATTTTTTTTTTGTTTTAGTTTAAATCCCGATTCAAGGCTGCAAGGGCACTTATTTCTGATCAGAAGTACAAACATTTCCTTTTTTGTTTTAAATTTCGGTCCCCATGGCAAAGAAGTGTGAACCCTTTAAAATTTAGTTTGCTCATTTTTAGGCCCTATTTGCCTCTCAAATAAAACTTATTTGAGGCTAGTTATTTGAGGCTTATTGTTACACCAGGCTAGTAAACAAACTGGAAAATTTCAAGATATTTCAGAAAAACAAGTATTTTAGCCTAAGTTGAAACAGAAATGTGTTGAAATTCTGCATCATACCTAATTACTATTTTGTTTTCAAGAAGGAAAAAGAAAACTTTTTTTTTCCGAGAACAGACACATACAATTTCCAAGATAAATAAGGATTTTGGGTCTTGTAGAGTATAATTTACGGACAAACCAAGGTTTTTAGTTCTTTTTCATACGTTTGGGTTTTCTTGGCCCAAGGACACAAAGTGGTTGAGGAGTTCCACCAAAGTGAAGCCCCTCAGTCCCACGATGACTGAACTTTATCTTACAGGCTTTGTTTTTTACTGCTATTCTATTACTATATACTTGCAAAAATTGCAAAACAAAAAAAAAACCTTGAAAGTAAAATCTGATTCAATACAATATGTTTCTATTTCGTTCTATAAAAAAGACCACGAATTATACGCAAACTTAATTAAGCACTATTTTATATATTTATTTTAAACTAGAGTAAGTCAGTTAGGATCGATTAAAAACAAGAAAAAAAATAGGTTTAAAATTTCGTGAAAGGTTTCCTGAATACCGTCTTCTCCCCATCTTTTGCCACTCTGTTTTCAGCGATACACAGATACTTGGTTTTATATTTCTAGTATATCTGTACTAGGTGTTGACTGTGGGAAACCGGCAAAATCTGTTTTTACCTCCGTAGATGCTATGAAGTATCTCAGAAATAATAACAGAAAGAAAAATTCTAACTTCGCCATTGTACCCACCATGTCAATATTAATGTATTTCCATACTCAGCTCAAAGCTAGAATAAATTTTTGTGTAGACACTGGGTTTGGGCATAGGACAACTGTTACTATTATGCCACTAGGTGATGGGTAAAGGAGAAAGACAAGAGGAAATTTGTCCTTTCCGCTAAAAAAAGTCTTGTGATGAAATCAGTCTTATGACATGTATTCTTTCTTTTCTTCTTAATTCACAGAGTGCTAATTCTTAATTCGCAGAGTGCTAATTGCTAATTCGCAGAGAGACACAAGAAACAAGCTGGACGTTTTTTAAAGTAACATACGAGCCAAATTAGAGATATTCATATTTTTTAGATAGTTAGGAGAGAGTTCTTTTATTAGTTTTGAAGACGATACATGTAATTTTAGCAACTTGCCAACTACATAACACTGATTAAGTTACGATTTCGTGGTATTCAAAACAAAAGAGCGCATGGGGCTTTTTCAGATTTTTACAAGAGAGTGAAAAATGTATTTTGAAGTTCTTAGTAAAGCAAGTTTTTTCTTCGAAGATTTGAATAAAAATAAATTTGAAAAAAACGACAGTATGTAGCTGAACGCTATGGCTTGGGTTTGAAGCCCCCATTTCCCGAAACTTTTTGGACTCGTAAAAACGTAGCAAAAATGAATATGATTTTTTTTTATGCATTATTATCGAAATACCCCCTCCAAAAAATAGCCCAACCCCCGAACAAAATCCTAAATAAGTCCTTGCATACGTGAACATAGGAATTTATTTGGGATGGTTTGACACTTCACTGTTTGTTTGTTCTTTTTCGGACGGGGGTGGTAAATAAAATACAAAAAAAAAAAAAAAAATTAAATTTAAGAAAATTAGTATAGAATAGACAATATATTTGTGAAGCAACATTTGTGTATTTCTTAAGAGGTTGTTATTTAAAAATTAATTAATATAAAAAAAAAGTTCAGAAGCAAGTATTCAAAAAAAAGAAGGAAAAAGCCACACTAAACTCTAGAACAAGGAAAAATAAAGTCATATGGATACAGTCTTTTGCTGGAAAATAGTCATTTCCCGTTCTTCATTTCGCGTGTCTGGTTAGTTGACATCGTTTAAACAAAATAATTTTGGATCAATCAGATATTACTTGTAAGAAAGGACGCTAACTATGATCGGTCGAAAATTATTTTACCCAAATATTTTTTTCTAGCTGACAAAGTGTCTGAATTCAGCTGCATCAAAATGATCTAACAATCGTTAGACTATTCTATAGAATTATAACTAGCAATGAATGCTTGGTTTTATCAGATCGGAAATTTACGATGGAAATACGCAAAAATTTTGCCATCCTTCGGAAATTTTATTACAAACATTGAGTTTTCGCATGCAATTATACTTAGAGAATTCAAATATTTTGCTTGGAATTTTACCAGATTTTAGGCCACTTATCCTAAAATTTTCTCTGTAATTTAATTAAAATGTAACGTAATTAAAATTTGTAATGTAATTAAAATTTAACCCCACAGCTTCGTAAATTCAAGGGAATTTTTTCGTACGAAATTATTTGCAAGCAAACTGTGAAAGCTAAAAAAGCGTGGTGCACAAATCTATTTTCTCAATTGATCCATATTTTGCCTTTCTTTCACCTACTGATTCTTGTAACTTTTTTGTTAAATTTTATGAGAATATCTGAACTAATAATAGCTAGTATTCTTAGGACAATTATTGGATGCTTCAAAATCCTACTTATCATAAGTTTAAGTTTTGGATACTGTAGAACTCCATATCTGTTCAAATCACTAACCTAACAAAAAAGTTATTAAAAATCAGACATTTCTGCTCGTGTAGTTACACAAATGCACAGGTCGCTGGATGAAAATACAAGCTACACTTGCCAAAGAAACTGAAATAATGGCAAAGTATATAGGCTACATAACCAAAGAGCAGATTGAATTTAGAATCAGTTTGCATCGAACAGATTTAATTCAACATGCATTAAGTAATGAAACAGCTTTGATGGGTTGTTAGATGTTAAAACAAAACCGACTTATACAGAGTACTCTTTGCATACATCACATTTAAACATTGCATAGTTATACAAGCATTTCTTACATCTATCACACTTGTATCTAATATGCATCAAATTTGTACCCATCAGTAAAATTTTTATCAGTAATTTTCAAAGGATGATCAAGACAAACATATTTTCAAAGGATGATCAAGAAAATAACATATTGTTTTGGAATGTGAGGACTGATTCATTGTCAGATGCAAAAAATACCATTAAAAAAGTGCTGAATGAGGGATTAGAAATAGAAGTGAAGAATATTCCTCCATTTTCAGTGGTACAAGAAGCGAGTAACTTCATCAAAATCAAAGTTACAGATTATAAAGACCGATATGGTATAATGAAAAATGCAAAGAAATTAAGAGGAAAAGACTTGCAGTTTGGAAAACCAGTTTTTATTAGTGATGATGTTAGTAGAGAGGTGCGCCAAATTAGAAAGGAATTGGTGGTGAAAAGAAAATATTTGATGGAGAGAGGTGTTGAATGCTGGATACCACCCGTGGTACCGCCGGTTCTTTCTATTAAATCTGGTGGTAACGTTGAAAAGGTTGAATGGTTCAAAGCGTTAAAAATGTAAATAGTGGTTTTGAGCTAGTTATTTATAGTGTTTGGAAATTATTTTTTTAAGAGGTTGTATGAAATGTTATCAATTATGAAGGTTATTAAATTTTGATTTGCTTATAAATGAATTTGTGTGCCATATTAAGCCCACTGAGTTTTATTTTGAGAGTTGATATGCGTATACATATCGACCGGTTTGTTTTTTTTGTTTTGTTTATTTTTTGTTTCTTATGTTTACTTTATTATGATAGTTAATGCGTCCTCGGATGTTGTAAGATGTAGATGTTATTTGGGGAAAGTGTGGTTCTTTACTCCTCCTTTGACTTTCTCTTGCCCATATTTGATTTTTGATAATGGTTAATTTAACCAGTAGGTTGAGGGAACTTGAAAGGAGTCCACTGGATGTGTGTGGATTGATAAATGGTGTTCTGCATCGGGACTATGATGTAAGTGAGAATGTTGGATGTTTGGATTCCCGGTATGCTTTTTTGTGTGAGATGTGTGATTGGAAGAATATGAGAGAAATGAAAGTCTACAACATGAACTGTCAAGGGATAAACACATCATATGAGTTTCTTAATGAGCTATGTCTTAAAACAGAGCCGCATATCCTGGCCCTAACGGAAACTTGGCTTAAGGATTATAATTCTACTTTATTAGAAATAGAAGGTTATAATATGTACGTGCAAAATAGGGTACTACACCAACGTGGTGGTTTAGCTGTTTATGTAAAAAGTGGTTTTAGTGCTCAGATTAGGTCAGATTTAGCGGTTAATTATGAAATGAAATTTGAGTCTATGGTTCTTGATGTGAGTAATGCAAATAATAAGTTTATGGTTGTAGTAATTTATAGACCACCTTCAGGTAATGTTGAGGAGTTTATCGAACTGCTTGATGAATTTTTGGGAAAGTTACCAAGTTCAAAAATACCATGTTTTATATGTGGGGATTTTAATATTGATTTAAATATGGTTGATAGAAATAGTAAGGTAAGACATTTTGTTAACACAATGTTAGGTTTTGGTTTTTATCCTGCAATTAACATATGCACACGAGTGACAAAAATTTCAGAGTCTATAATTGATAATATTTTCGTAAATATGAATTATTTATGCCCCACAGTAGTTATTAATAGTGCGTCTGACCATTTTGGTGTTGCAATATCTGTACCTGGAATATTTGGTCCAAACCCCAAGAATAAAAGTGTGCCAAAGATGCCTTATATGGATGGAAATGTGCTTTTGAAGTTTAAGCGGAAGCTTAAAAGTGCAGATTTTGAGTTTATTCAGGATAGTACGGGTATTGATACCAAATTTGGTAAATGGTATGAAAAAATAAAATTACTATTTCAAGAGTGTTTGGAGTTTAAAGAGACAAAGCAAAGATATAAGTTGCCAATTAAACCTTGGATTACAAAAGGATTACTAGCCTCAATGGAAAAAAGGCAAGTGATGTATAAAAGATGCGTGACTCAAGATTCAGCATCTGATAAAGAACAATATAAAGAATTTAATAGAAAGTTAAAAAGTCTTTTAAGAAAGGCAAAAATTGATTACTTTGCACAGAAATTTAAAGATTATGAAGGAAACCCAGCTAAAACTTGGCAACTGATTAAGTCGGTAATAAGCCCAAAAAGTGAACCAATAACTCCTAGTAATTTGCCGCGGGAGTCGGATAGTGGTGTAGCCAATAACTTGTGTACCCACTTCTCAGAAGTAGGGCTAAAAATATCGACATCTGTGGAATGTATAAATGGTGATGGTACATACCAGAATTTTCTTCCTGAAGCAAGTGATACAACCATTTATCTTCAACCAGTGAGATCGCGTGAACTTGAGGATATCTTAAAAAGTATGAAAAAATCGGCAGCTGGAATGGACTTAATAACCTTTCAAATATTTCAAAAAATTTACCCAATTATATCTAGTCATCTGTTGTACCTTTTTAATCAATGTTTTGAATTTGGAGTGTACCCTAATTGCTTGAAAAGTGCATTGGTCATTCCTCTGTATAAAGGAGGTGATAAGGAAGATATGAACAACTACCGTCCGATATCTCTACTTCCAGTGATTTCTCGTATTTTTGAGAAATTGATTTATAGACGACTGGTGGATTATTTTGAAAAAAGATGTTTTTTTCACTCTAGTCAATTTGGTTTTAGAAAAAATATGTCTACAGAGCATGCTTTATTATTTTTGACAACATTTGTTAACGATTGCCTAGATTCAGGGTTAAAGGTGGGTTCAATTTTTCTAGATATTATGAAGGCTTTTGACTGTGTTGATCATAAGATTTTATTGGCTAAGCTTGAAAATGCTGGAATTCGTTTTAAAAGTCTGAACTTGATTGCTTCATTTCTTGAAGGAAGAATGCAAAGAGTACGGCTGGGCACAGTCCTGTCAGAAGAGATGGTAGTAAAGTGCGGTGTGCCACAGGGGTCTGTGTTGGGTCCCCTATTATTTCTTGTGTACATTAATGATTTAAATGGATGCCTCAAACAACTGTCAACTCCAAGGTACACTGATGGCCCGGTGCGAGCAATACTTCCAAGTTTTGCTGATGATACTCAATTTACAATGGCTGCGAAAACAGAAGCGGATTTGAAAAATGGCATGAAACAAGGAATGGTGATAATCGAGAGGTGGATGCGAGTGAACAAACTGCTTGTTAATCAGAAGAAAACAATGTTCATGTTATATGGCAGAAGTGCAAATTACTATCCATGGATTGAAGAAATTGAGTTAGTAAATGGAAGTATAAAACGGACAAGTACAGTAAGGTATCTTGGTGTAATTGTAGATGAATGCCTAAGTTTCAAAGATCATATTGCATTTATAAGTACTAAATTAGCCAAAAATGTTGGAACTCTGCGGAAGCTGAAAAATTTTTTTCCTAAAAAGGTCATTAGAATGTTATATTTTTCTCTTATTCATCCATATTTGCTGTACTGTGTTACAGTTTGGTCGTCGACGTTCACTAGCCATTTGTATCCGCTCCGTGTGTTACAAAATAAGGCTGTAAGAGTTTTGACCAATGATTTGTCCCAAAATTCGGTAAGATCGAGGTATCACCAATTAAAAATTTTACCATTCTTTGGTTTGGTTAAATTTTATGTAAATTTGTTTATGTATAAATTTTTTTCTAATTTGTTACCTGCATGTTTTTCGGAACTTTATAATGAAAGGGATCATAGTTATGAAACTAGAAATGTTGAATTAGTTAGAACGCCGGTTCCAGTTACTACCAGATCTAAATTTTCTATTAGGTATATTGGTCCTGAAGTATGGAACAGGCTTCCGGCGGAACTAAAAGGTAAGAAGGTTCTTGAGGAATTTCGTGCTTCTTTGCGATGTATTTGTTTTAACCAGTATTGTAGACACGGATAAGGTGATTGATCTGGGAGTGAGTATATGTTTGTGAGTGTTAAAAGAGAAAAATTTTCCTGTGTGTTGATTGAGGTGATTGTCGGTATATGAAAGGAAGCATGATGAATCATAGAATATGAGTGTTGAATTCCTTTAAGTTCCCTGTAAAATAAAAAAATGTATTATCCTTAGAATGTTGATTAATTGTTTAGTAGGGGTGGGGGAGGAGAGGAGGAGTCAGAGAGTATTATTTCCCCGAGGTAGTGTATTAGTGTATAAGTAGTTGAAGTGATCCCTTTTTTTTGGGTCATCCCAAACACGCTAATATGCGTCGGGACCTAATTTGATATTGTTGGTATTATATGCAGTTTTATTTTGTTAGCATTATATGGATATTTGTATGTTGTTTTTTTTGTGACCCATTTGTTAATAAAAAAAAAAAAAAAAAGAAATTGTTTAATAAACCAAACACACAAAACTACCATTAAAAAGAAAAATGTAATTCAATGTTATGTATTTCTAATTACTCGCGAGAATAAAGACAACGAATAAAGAAGGATTTAGCTTACATTATTGTAATCAGCCTACACTCCTGCATAAACTCTTTGATGCCACTTCAAATTGGTCAAATAAGAAACGTTTTCTCACCATAAACTACAGTTTTTTGTCACAATAAACCAAAACACCATAAACACTCATGCATAAACTCTTTGATGCCATTTCATATTGGTCAAATAAGAAACGTTTTCTCACCATAAACCACAGTTTTTTTCTCACCATAAACACTCACGCATAAACTCTTTGATGCCATTTCATATTGGTCAAATAAGAAACGTTTTCTCACCATAAACCACAGTTTTTTTCTCACCATAAACCAAAAGTTTCCTCAAGTAGTCCAGTCAAGAAAAGCATTTCTTACATACATTACATTTAAAAGGTTACTTATCATTGTGCAGGTTTGTGTTTAAAATATTCACTAGAGAAAAGATTTTGTCACATATATTTCAACGCTTTCGCACCTATAAGCGTTCTTTGGTACGTGTTTAAATTATGCGCCAGTGAAAAGATTTTGTCACATACATCTTATTTAGAAGGTTTATCGCCTGTATGCTGTGTTATATGCTTGTTCAAAGACTTCTGTTGAGAAAAGCATTTCTCACATACATCACATTTGAATGGTTTCTCACCTGTATGCCCTCTGTGGTGCTTTTTCAAATATGCTGCTTTGGAAAAAGTCTTGTCACATTCATCACATTTATATGGTTTCTCACCCGTATGCACTCTGTGGTGCGTGTTTAAATTACATGCTAGAGAAAAGGTTTTGTCACATACATCACATCTAAACGGTTTCTCACCAGTATGCACTCTTTGATGCGTGTTCAAATTTGCTGCTTGAGAAAAGGTCTTGTCACATACATCACATTTAAACGCTTTCTCACCCGTATGCAATCTTTGGTGCGTGTTTAAATTACACGCAAGAGAAAAAGTTTTGTCACATATATCACATTGGAACGGTTTCTCACCAGTATGTACTCTTTGATGCGTGTTCAAATTTGCTGCTCGAGAATAGGTCTTGTCACATTCATCACATTTATACGGTTTCTCACCCGAATGCACTCTGTGGTGCCTGTTTAAATTACACGCAAGAGAAAAAGTTTTGTCACATACATCACATCTGAACGGTTTCTCACCAGTATGTACTCTTTGATGCGTGTTCAAATATGCTGCTTTGGAAAAGGTCTTGTCACACACATCACATTTAAACGGATTCTCACCCGTATGCACTCTTTGATGACTATTCAAAGTTTGTGCAAGAGAAAAGGTCTTGTCACATACATCACATTCAAATGACTTTTCCTTTTTATCTGTTCTTTGATGTCTTTCTGATTTTCTAGGCTTTTTACTGTGAAGACGACTTTTCAAACATGTTTTCTGAATTTTTAAGCTTTTTGCGTCAGGTTCCAAAGCAGTTGAATTTGAGAAACAACTGGCAGATGAATTCTCTGAAGAATCTAGTGCCATATTTCCCTGTAAGTGGAGTCCAGAGACGCGTGATAACAAGTGACCTAAAAATTTAAAAGTCTACCGAGTTTAAAAACAAATTGTGAATTAGGAAGAAAGAAAAGAATACACATCATTTGTTGAGGTCAAACATATTTGGGGGTATCTGGAAAGCTGAATACTACGTCAGCCTAGTGTTGCAAATGATAAAATTGGTCACGGCAAAATTGGATATTTTCCGGATTTTATCGTAACCTTAAAGATCCCGTAAAATTGGTATTTTATCTATTTTACTGTTTTACATATTTTGCCGGTTTTTTTTGTATAATACCGATATTTTACATACTTTACTGAAATGTTTTACGGCATTTTGTAGTTATCACCATGAAAAAATACCCAAGGGATGGGAGAAATAGGTTTGGATACGATATTGTTACTCTGGTTTTTACTGAAGACATAACAGGGCAAAAGAAAGTAATATAATTGCACTCATTAATTCGTTGTGAAGTGTTTAAGATTGAATGATAAATTGGTACTCAACTATCCTTTCTTACAGCATATCACCTCATTTACATTTGCTTGTTCTGTTTTAAATGAACATTTTATGTAATCTTTCCACTAAAAAAATTACAAAAAGCAATATCATTTTGCCCGTGGGTCTGTAGCAATGTTACCCAGTCTAAAGCTTAGAACAAACTTAGCTTTTTCCGGCACCAATTGGGTAAATTGGTGTTAATTTGCAAGAAAACGGTGCCGATTTTCAAAAACAGCACAAAATTTCGTCATAAAAAAAAAGTAATCCTCAATTGTTTCCTTCTCTTCAGCATGAAAATCAAAAGGCCTGAATAATAATAAAATCATAATAATAATAATAATGATAACAGGTTAATATTTAGTAACGAAAGAATTTAATATATGAGTAAATTTTTTTATGAAATAAGTATTTGAGAATGATATAAATTTTAATTATAAAAGAACTTGAGTATAATAATAAAAGAACTATATAATAAGTTGAGAAAAACCACGCAACCATTGATAAGCTACAGTAGACAAATGGTGTCGTCTTCATGACATTTAGTTTTGAAAATTTAACGCTAAGGGCATTTTGTTAATGCTATCGTTTGCCCACTGAGCTGCTGAAAGGAGTGCCCGAAAAATACTATGTTTGTTCTTGGCTTATGGCAACAGACAAAATTGGCATTTTTTTACCGAGCATTTTCTTGCCGCTGCTACTTTAGCGCAGACACATTAGGCGGTAAACATTCTACCGTTTCAACGTCAATCGAGCAAAATAGATCATTAGCCTTTTTGTGTTTTTAATAGTAACCGAAACTCTAAAAAAAGGAATTTTGATACCAATAGATTTATCCAAAGAATTGGATTTTTATGCTGATTCTAAATATATAAGTTTCATTAAGTTTAGTAATTCCCGAAACAAAGCAATTCCGCTTGGCAATTGCTACTTTTTTTGGAAAAAGTCAAATACCCCTGATTGAAACAAAAGAATGATAAAAGAAACAAAGAAATTCTGCTTTTGTATTGTTATTTTATGGGGAAAAAAGTCGAACAACCCAGGTTGAAACAAAAGAATGAGAAAAGAAACAAAGCAATTCGGCTTTAGTAGCCTATTACTATTAGTAGGACTTTTCACTCTTAAGGGCTAGGCAAACGTAGCTGATTTCGGGAACCGATTTCAGCAACGGTGGATTCCACGTCGAGTGATTCCAATTAATGATGCTAAGAGGCGGGGCTTAGTGACGTTTTTCGGTGATTAATCATCAATAATTGCTTTCCAGACAAGGAATGTACTAGGGCTTTAGAGCTTTAGGCATGTAATTAATCGTATTTAATGATTATCGTAAATTAATCGTAAATTAAGCATAATTAATGATGATTAATCACCGAAAAACGTCACTAAGCCCCGCCTCTTAGCATCATTAATTATAATCACTCGACTTGGAATACACCCTTGCTGAATTCGGTTCCCGAAATCAGCTACGTGTGCCTAGCCCTTTAATTCCGATTTTTTGCAATAAATTTATAGAAAATACTAAGAAAACACGTTTCTATGATCCAAATATGTGCCACACAATCAGGAATGCCTAGTTCTGGTTATAAAAGGGCTGTCTCCATGGAAAGCTTCAAACGGTGCCACGGGTCAGTCACAGAGTGAAATGGTGGCGTGAACTGTCATTGGCCATCACGAAGGGGATGACTTGCGAAAACACAAACCAAATTCGAAAATACAAACCAATGGAGTAAAAACATCATTTTTATCAATAAAATACCTGAAAATGCCTTAGGAATGATAATTTGTGCCACAGGCCAGCCACAGAGTGCCACAGGTCGGGAATTGCCATGGTGTATCACAAAAAGGTGGCTGGCGAAAACATAAAGTAAATGAATTTAAAGCATCATTTTCGTCAAGAAAATATCTGAAAATAATTTAGGAATGATAATGTGTGCCACAGGGTGCCACAGGTCAGTCACATAGTACCACAGTGCCATGAACTGTCTTGGAGTATCACGATCTAACAATAAAATGGTAAGTTCCGACTGTTCAAAAAAATTTCTGTCAGGATATTCAAACGTCTGAAAACGCTTAAGTGATGATGACGGGTGTCACAAGGTACCATGGGCCAGCCACAGAGTTCCACGGGCCAGAGCTTTGAAAAGCACCTGGAGGGGATCATTGACATAACAAGAGGAAAAGCACAGTTTCGAGAAGTAATGTGCTTTTATATCTCAAATGACACCCCATGTTTAAAAAGTATGTCTCAAGTAGCTTGTGGAGCGTAAACATTGGACAACAGACCAAATAAACAATAGCATCTATATCTAATCATCACCCTCATTTAAATTTACATAACATAGCCCACGTCATTTCGACTAATCGATTTCTCGATTTTTCCTTTCAGTAGAAATTATTTCCTGGGAATAAAAACACACAATCCAAGGCTTGCGGAGATAAGGAGCAGGGGGAAATTGTCATTGAGATCAAGTAGCCTATTGCACAGAATCTATTCCCAAGAACATAATAATAGCAATGACTTATTGGTTCAGTTGGATAATGCGTCATTCCATTGGAAATCTCTGGCTTATGCTCGATTCCTACACCGGACAAAAACCTTGGATGACGGATTATAAGGCTTCCTGAATTAAAACACGTCTTACGTAAGCAGCATGGGGAATGCCTTGTGGAAACATTTACGCAATACGTCATCCTCATTTACATCCGGGGTTTCCCACTTGACAAGCGACGCTGAGGAAAACATCTTGAAAAAAAAAATCTCAAAAAAAGAACATCTCCTAAAGTATTACGTAAGAACCAGGTATGCGCAATAGACCAATAAATCAATACTAACACCTGTGCCCTGAGGGGCAAGCAATTTCAAATATACGCCCTATGGCTGTGTTTATAACCATAGATAGGATACTCCTATCTAAGGAAAAATAAATAAATAATACTTTGTGACAACATCGTTCTTTACTGAGGCAGCACGATTGCGCTGCCTATGATAAAGGAGGGCTATTACCTAATTAATCCAAGGAAAGCCAAAATCTTTACAAAAATTTCATTAAAAGCTGGATTAAAGCTAGGAAAAAAAATGCTCAACCGGTCTTCCAGATACAGGGCAACTCTAAAACAGCAATTTTATCCAACATTTTCCTAGCGAATACCTTATTTTACCAGTATCACCTTGTTTCACCATTCTTACTGGCCGGGTTTTTATTTTGTGATAAGCTTACAACAAAATGTCAACCTGGAAAACAATATGCTTATACGTTTCAGAAACCTTTTTTAAACATTAGCGTTTAAAACCTTTATTAAAATTCAAGATTTACGTCACCATTTTAACTATTTCTTAAAAGTTAAGTCACCACCGGTGATAATCAAGGTGAAAGATGTCACCAAGACATAAAGGCTATGGAAGTTGCTCCTCCCTTGCCCCTCTAAAAATACATCCGTCCAAAATTTTAAGGCAAATTTTATTCATAGTTTTCCAAAGTTCGAATAATTATAATTCATAAGTTTCCGGGCTTCCGGGGCAAGGACTTAAAATTATTGAATTTGCTTTTTATTAACATATAAGTTTTTACTAAGAAAAGAGATATTTGATCCTAGGTATTCAATAAAGCTTGGAGTATCAAGATGAACCTTCAAGGAAATGCTGAGGGCGATTCCGTGAACAATCAAAACAAAGTACGTGTTGGCTGTTTATGATAAGGAAATATTAGCAACGTATAAGTGACGGTTCTGTATATTAGGTTGTAACTTTCGAGGTATATTAAAGAGAGATTAAATGGAAACAGCCCCCCAAGGCCGTATCCAGGGGGGGGGGGGTTACCCGGTTTGAACCCCCCCCTTGAAATTTTTGACCGAGTCGAAAATTAGTAAAACCTAGGTAAAAATCAGTAAAATTAGTCGAAAACTGAGTCAAAAATTAGTAACCCCCCCCCCCCGAAAAAAATCCTGGATCCGCCCTTGCGGCCCCCTCCCCTGTCTTTTTCAGGTGGCCCTCTCCTCTACAATGATCGATATTTATGAGACAATGTAAAAAATCAAGCCTAATTTCAAGGGAGTTGTTCCATTTTATTTGAGTTATTCCATGGTCCGCAAAAAGAGACAGTACTAATGTTTACCGATGACATCTTGCAAAAGCAGTCAAGGAACTAATTTGGTTACCTGAGCAATAGCTCAGTAGAGTTTAAACTCGGATGTATACAATCAAACTTTCAGACCACTCTACTAAGTGTAATCATATTTCATTCTCAAGAACAACTATGTTCACCGGTTAAATAGTAATTAGAACTATTTCCAAAAATTAAAGGACATTATTGAAAAGCAGGGTGGATGACTTCACCAAGATATAAAGGTTATGGTGAACACTATTAAGAAAGGTTGAATGTTTATATGATGACAGTTGACTAAACTACTTATATTTTATGAGTAGTTTAGTAAAAGTAAAAACAAAATTACTATTCAGAATTTAAAAGTATTTTAAATTAAAACAGATTAAAATCCCTTATATTTTAGCTTTGATTATATGGTATAATAAGGCTATAATCAACAAGTCACTCGGTTTCACAGTTAAATTCGCAAATATCAAGTAAACACCAATGACAATAAAATTTCCACCTGGAATGAACCCAAAGTATATATATTAAAATAAAATAAATATTAAAATAAACTTATATTAAAATATTATATATATAATAATATATATAATATATTATATTAATATATTACATTATATAATATATATATATATATATATAATATACATATAATATACAATATATATAATATATAATATATATATATATAATATATATATATATATAATATATATAATATTATATATAAAAACTATATTAAAATAAATTAAAGTCACTTATATTTTAACAATCATTATATTGTATACTAAGACAATAATCAATAAGTTATTTCAGGTTCAAAGTTAAATTCGTATTAAATTTGAAGTAGATACAGTTAATTAAGGATACATATATTAAAAATACGTTTCTCAGTTATTTCATGTGAACCATCAAGTAAATACGAACGACGATGAAATTTCCATGAGTATGCCGCCAGGTACCCAACGTACACCTGTATACAACGTATACGTATACCCAACCTTGTACCCAAAGTATATGCCGTAAGACGTTTCACACAAAAACTCGTTCGTACCTACACCATTGAAAACAATTTCAAGGGGATGGCACAATTATTGTTGTAGAAAGAAAAATAATTTCAAATTTCAAGACAAGGGAGGATCTGTAAGTAAAATTTCACTGTTATGTTTTCGCCATCTTTACGATGAGAAGTTGACACCTTTAGCGAGTTGGTAAGCCTATTGCTTGCTTTCGATGCATTTGAGGGTACAAAAATTCAGTTTCGTTTCATTTGTAGAGGGACGCGCAAGTAAGTGTAGACAGTAAGAGACCAATCATCATTTTCATTAAGGGGTTAGAAACTTCTGCTAATTAGTTTAAGACCATTAGCTCAGTAGTTCCAAGACCATTATTATCTTCAGGGATTATGATTTACAGTTCTGCTGACTAATGAACCTTTATTTTATTTTTAGCAGCATCAATCCTAAGTAGTAAGGTTACGAAAAAAAAAAGAATTTCGTAGACCACACGAGTTGCAATATTAAAATCTTGCACCCCTTTCTTTATTTTTCATATGTTTAAATTTGATTATGAAAAGCAACGGATACATTTAGAGTGTCGTAAATTACACGTTCTCACAATTGATTTGAAAGAGTAGAAACAGTAACAGGATTTTTGGAGTTAGGCATAGATGCGTAAGATTAATTAGATGATGTTGGAAGTTTTAACCCGAACGATACAAACAATTAATAAGGACAAGTTTCAAGAGGCTAAGTCCGTTCTACCATCAACGTCTTCGGCAACTACGACATCTTTAGCGAGTTGGTAAGCCTATTACTTGTTAAGACCACATGAATTGTACACGTCAAGACCACACGAGTTGTAATATTAAAAAATTGCACCACTTTCTTTATTTTTCATTTGTTTAAATTTGATTATAAAAAGCAAAGGATATATTTATAGTGCTATAAATTACACAGTCTCAAAATTGATTTGCAAGAGCAGCAACAGTAAAAGGATTCTTGAAGTTAGGCATAGATACACATGATAAATGAGATGACGTTTAAAGTTAAAACCCGTAACGATTCAAACAAGTAATAACGACAAGTTTCAAGAGGCTAATAATTCAAAATATTTTTTACTAAGTCCATTCAACCATCAACGTCTTCGGCAACTACTGCTCAGTACCACTTATAGTCCAAATCTTCTAACAGAGTTGTCTTTATGTTTTTTCTTCTTTTTTTGAGGGGGGGGGGACATGGCATAAATGCCCTCTGAATATTCATAGAAATTTTTACCTGAGTAAAACATGACTTTCTTCTGATTTTTAAAACCCATTGGGGCTCATAATGTTCTTTTAAGCATATAAACCTCTTTAAATTACAAATTTTTCAAGAGGGGCAAATCAGTTAAACCTCTTTAATTTACAAATTTTTCAAGAGGGGCAAATCAGTTAAACCTCTTTAATTTACAAATTTTTCAAGAGGGGCAAATCAGTTAAACCTCTTTAATTTACAAATTTTTCAAGAGGGGCAAATCAGTTAAACCTCTTTAATTTACAAATTTTTCAAGAGGGGCAAATCAGTTAAACCTCTTTAATTTACAAATTTTTCAAGAGGGGCAAATCAGTTAAACCTCTTTAATTTACAAATTTTTCAAGAGGGGCAAATCAGTTAAACCTCTTTAATTTACAAATTTTTCAAGAGGGGCAAATCAGTTAAACCTCTTTAATTTACAAATTTTTCAAGAGGGGCAAATCAGTTAAACCTCTTTAATTTACAAATTTTTCAAGAGGGGCAAATCAGTTAAACCTCTTTAATTTACAAATTTTACAAGAGGGGCAAATCAGTTAAACCTCTTTAATTTACAAATTTTTCAAGAGGGGCAAATCAGTTAAACCTCTTTAATTTACAAATTTTTCAAGAGGGGCAAATCAGTTAAACCTCTTTAATTTACAAATTTTTCAAGAGGGGCAAATCAGTTAAACCTCTTTAATTTACAAATTTTTCAAGAGGGGCAAATCAGTTAAACCTCTTTAATTTACAAATTTTTCAAGAGGGGCAAATCAGTTAAACCTCTTTAATTTACAAATTTTTCAAGAGGGGCAAATCAGTTAAACCTCTTTAATTTACAAATTTTTCAAGAGGGGCAAATCAGTTAAACCTCTTTAATTTACAAATTTTTCAAGAGGGGCAAATCAGTTAAACCTCTTTAATTTACAAATTTTTCAAGAGGGGCAAATCAGTTAAACCTCTTTAATTTACAAATTTTACAAGAGGGGCAAATCAGTTAAACCTCTTTAATTTACAAATTTTTCAAGAGGGGCAAATCAGTTAAACCTCTTTAATTTACAAATTTTTCAAGAGGGGCAAATCAGTTAAACCTCTTTAATTTACAAATTTTTCAAGAGGGGCAAATCAGTTAAACCTCTTTAATTTACAAATTTTTCAAGAGGGGCAAATCAGTTAAACCTCTTTAATTTACAAATTTTTCAAGAGGGGCAAATCAGTTAAAACTCTTTAATTTACAAATTTTTCAAGAGGGGCAAATCAGTTAAACCTCTTTAATTTACAAATTTTTCAAGAGGGGCAAATCAGTTAAACCTCTTTAATTTACAAATTTTTCAAGAGGGGCAAATCAGTTAAACCTCTTTAATTTACAAATTTTTCAAGAGGGGCAAATCAGTTAAACCTCTTTAATTTACAAATTTTACAAGAGGGGCAAATCAGTTAAACCTCTTTAATTTACAAATTTTTCAAGAGGGGCAAATCAGTTAAACCTCTTTAATTTACAAATTTTTCAAGAGGGGCAAATCAGTTAAACCTCTTTAATTTACATTTAAAACAGATCTTTTACAGCAACAAACTCACCAACAATCTCTTTTCTGAATTTTCTATGTGACCTTTCTTCAAGTTAAATAGTACCACTCCTACCCAAACATTCCAACGAAGTTATTTTTATGAACCTGGAGAACATGGGGGTATATGCCTCCTTAATACCCCTTTAATCTTATACCAGAATAAAACTTGAGTTTCTTCGTGATTTCTTAAATCCAATGGGACTCTTTATATTCTTCCAGGTGCATATTTAAGACAAATCACTCTACAAACACAAAAACTTTTGACTATAACTGACAAATAGGTACTCTATTTTCACTTGAAGGTATTTTTTTTAGTAAATTAATATTAAACATTAAAAATTTCTGGTGGGCAGTTCCATTTATAAGAGCTAATTTACTGCTTGTTTCAAATTCAGCTTGAAATCAAAATAATAAATTGATTTATAAATTAATTTATAAAGCAATATATACAGTATAAAAGTGTATAGTAAAAACTATAATGAGATCTACACCTTTGGGGTTAATGAGAAGCATTTTGACAAACAATATTCGCCAAACTGCTTTCAAGAGAAAATTTGAAACTTTCATGTAAGACCAAAAAACGGTTTGGCAAACACTTGCATATTGGAATGTGCAACAACTACAACAATGGTAGAACAACTTCCATCTTAAGATAAGTCCTTTTGTCCTATTTTGTCCACTAAAATATTATCCGATACGTTTAATTCTAACAGAACAAACTGTTTGAGATATACCTTCATTTTCAGAAAATGTCAGTCCTGATTCCTGGATTTCATATTCAAATTTACAGGGTCCTGAAATACTGGGTATAATGGGCAAAAGAATGTCTTCACATTTCGGAGACAAAAAATGGTTGGGAATGTGGAAGGGCTTTTCACTTTCAGCCGGTAAAGCATCATCAATTTCTAAAACAAATTTAAATTGAACAGACATAGATAACATTCAATAATAAAGCGTACTAAACAAATCAAACTAATTTTTCTTTTAGTTATGTACAAAAAAACAGACTTTACATGTCAAAAAACCAACAAAGAGAAGAATCTCAGTAAAAAAAAAAACAACAAACGAGACTGCGGCCAGTAGAGAGAAAAGACGAACAATGTAAAAAACAACACGAATATTTCGCCTGTATCCAAACAAAGCGTCTTCAGCACGAAAGAAACACAAGAAGAACAAAATAAAAAACCAAACTAAAACTAAAAACAAATAAAACCACCACAAAAAAAATATACAATTGGCGCAAACTGATCCACGTAGGGAAAAGATTCTACTGGGCGCAGTCTCGTTTGTTGTTGTTTTTTTTTTTACTGAGATTCTTCTCTTTGTTGGTGTTTTGTCATGGCTGGCCAGTTCGGCTTAAAATCTTTCAATAGACTTTACATGTATATTGAATATGCATATATACATTAAATCAGATGTATTTGCAGGATTTTTTTTCACAAATCATTTTTAAAATCTGTTTTTTATAAAGTTTAAGAAAACCTGAAATGTTCAAAAAAATTCACGGAAAAACATTAAAATAGGTCCTGGATTAGGGTAAATCAACGGTAAATTAATTGACTAAGAAAAATTTGAATACTCAATAATTAAACATAGCTAAAAATAAAACTTTTTAGTCACTATAATTTCAAAATCCCCCCGTTCACCTGCGAGTCCAGGGGACTCGTCGGTCATATGTCAATGCTAAAACACGATAGTCAACCTGAGACTCTAAGCGAGCAAACCTAATAGGCTTAGGTCGCTTGTTCACCTGTAAGTCCAAGCAAATTCAGTCCCCCATTTTACACACCAGTCTAGTTGACATTGTCCGTCATGAGTCATCCCAAAAATCTCAATCATCCCCGTTGCAATTCCAGAAGGCTTTTCCAGTACGCATACGTCATAGTGAGAAGAATCTTAGTTGCCAAATGTTCTTCAAAGTCCTGTGGACATGGTCAGTCATAAAACTTTGAAAACCACCTTTTATTTGGGACTTCCAATGGCCTTCAAATGGCTAATTGAAATTCATAGGCAATTTGAATTACCCTTATTCCATGACTGACTTCCTTACTTCTGCCCTAATATAGGCTAGAAGACTGGATTACACACTATCTATCAACAAGTGAAATTATAGCATTTCTATATAATTCTGAAAAAGCGTTATGCAGCTTTGCCTCTCACTCAGATTATCAGACTGTCTTGGCCTTTTCTTCAATTAACTATCGCTACTTGGAGATTTTTAAGACATTTCTAGGCTTAAAAAGGTATTACCCCTAATCAATTTTAAAAACCAATGGGTAGAAATTATCTTAACGTAAATGAATTCAAGATTTCTTAAAATATTGAGTTAAGGGAACATAAATTTGCTCAATACTCATTTTTTTATTTATAATAAATAGGCACTGATTTGTTTAGGGTTGAAGGCAGGGGCTAATTTGGGTCAGATCCCAAACCGCTTCAAACTTCTTTGAATTTCTGGACACTTTCTAATCAAATTATCTAGTATTTTTTTTTTTTACAATCGTCCTCTCCCTTCCCAGGAAAAAAAGACAATCTTTATGACTCCCAATTTACTTCTTTTTTCATGACATACCTCTGCAAATACAATCATTCATCAGCAGTAGGCCTGTAAAAAAAACACCGACGAGTGTGTCCCCTTTCATTTCGTTCCGCTTACATCTTAGCGTAGGCGTTAAAATAAACCATCCTTTATTTTCCCTTTGTTTATTGTTTTGACAACAGACGGCTGCACTGCAGTCGTCGACGCTTGTTTTACCAAGTGGTTTTTTACTTCCCAATGTGTCTATCACAACACTATTCTATACACCTCTTAGAAACGCTCGGTAGAAAACACCAAGTGTGTCTCGGGGCTAAGATTCCGTCGGACTTAACAAAGCGTATCAGAACAATACAGTGTATTAAAGTAGAGGTGGTTATAATTTTTAAATACAGTAACAGTAACACTGGGTTTATTTAAAAATAAAGTGGTGGAATATTGCCTGAAATAAAACTATGTGTACGGTTAAAGATAATCTACAGTCTACAGTCTTTAATCGTGCAATTATTTCTTACGAATATAGATGAGGGAAATACAATGTATTTTCCAATGTGTAGAGAGGGGGGGGATTGCCGGTTTTTTTTCAATTGTTTTCATTAAAAACATAGAAAGATTTATGAACTATTATGATCGATTGACGTTGCAATGGTAGAGTGTTTACCCCCTAGTGTGTCAGCGCTAGAGCAGCAAGAGAAAAAAAAGCTCGGTAAGAACACCAATCTTGTCTTGGGCTATAAGTCTAGAACACGTATAGCTTTTACTGGCACTCCTTTCAGCAGCTGAGTGAGCAAATGATAGCAGGACAAAAATAAATTCCTTTTCGCAATATTTTCAAAGCTAAAAATCATGGACACAGACACCATTTGTCAAATAATAAGTTCTTTTACTATTAAAATATATTTTATTCTCAAATATTTATTTCATTAGAAAGTGTTGATTAAATTATAAATTCTGTCATTATTAAACATTTAACTATTATCATTATTAATATTATTAACTTCATTTGATTTTCATGCTGAAGAGAAAGAAATGATTAAGGATTACTTTTTTTATAATCACAAGAATTACTTTTTTGGATATTCGGTGCCGTTTTTTTGCAAATCAGCACCAGATTTAGCAAATGGGTGCCGAAAAGAGCTAAGTCTTTTTTAGGCTTAGAACTGGGTAAAATTACTACAGACCCATAGGCCAAATAATGCTGCTTTTGGTAATTTTTTTAGTGAAAGGATTGCTTAAACTGTTCAGTAAGAAAATACGCAAATGTAAATAAGGAGATATATTGTAAGAGAAGGCCTAGTCATTTGGGTAGTTTTGTACGATGATAACTACTAGGCGCCATAAAATATATAAAATATCGGTAAAATATGTAAGATATCAGTAAAATGCATAAAATGCCGTTAAAACACGTGAAATACCGGTAAAATATTTAAATAGGTAAAACAGATGAAACACAAATTTTATAAGGGTCTGTAAAATTACGGTAAAATACGTAAAACAACCAGTTTTACCGTGATCAATTTTACCATTTACAACACTAAAGACTATAAAACCATTTTGTCAAACATCTGCACATTGGAATAAGAAATAACAACTTCCATCTTAAGATTAAGTCCCTTTGTACTAGTTTTTTCAAATAAAATATTATCCGATTCATTTTATTCAACAAAGATAAAATATTTGAGATATACCTTTATTGTCAAAACATTTGAATTCTGATTCCATGTTGTCATATTCAAATTTACATGGTTCTGAAATGCTGGGTAAAGTAAGCAAAGGAGTATCTTCACGTTTTGGTGACAAAAAATGGTTTGAAATGTGAAAGGACTTCTCACTGTCATCTGGTAAAGCACCTTCAACTTCTAAAACAAAATTTAAATTAAACAGACATGGATAAAATTAAACAATTAAGCTTACTAAAAAATCCAACTGTTTTTTTTATTATTTATGTTTAAATTAAAAATTAACAGACGTTAGATGTATATTGAATATAAATAGCCTACAAATTAAATCAAATTTGTGTGCAGGTTGTTTTTTATAAATTGTATTTATAATATGCTTTTTGTAAAGCGAAAGAAAACCTTAAACATTCAATGAAATTCATGGACATCCATTAAAATAGAATGTCCTGGAAAAGGGGTAAATTAACAATAGTTAATTGAACAAGAACAAATTTGAATATTCAATAATCAAACACAGCAAAAAATTAAACATTTTTTTGTCACAAAAACATACATTTTTTGACACGATTAAAACTACCTAAATTGCCAATTGATTGGGATTTTCTGTTTTAAGTGCTTTAACTTTGTTAAATTAAATTAATTTATAAAGCTCAACAGTCTTTCATATGCCATGATTACGGTTGCTAACTGTCACTCTTGTGTTTTTGTCGTACCTTTTACCTCATTTCACTCTTTCACTCGAGTGACTTCTCCTGTTTGTGATAATTTTTCGTTGTTATAATACATGCGAATTTAGTTGGGAGCCTATTATTTTTTTTACTATGTTGTACTGCATTGAGTTGAGTAAATAAATTTGTTTATTCATTGAACTTTGCTGGATTGTTCGTTTTAATTTTTTGAAAAATGGCAATCAATTGGATGTTTCTTCTTTAAGTGGACTAGTTCTCAAAACGTAAAGAATACAAACTGTAGCCTCCCAAAGTTAAGCATCTGAATTCAACGAACTTTAACTTCTCTCATATGTCTTGCAACTAGAAATTTCCATTTAAATTCAATGTTAGTTGTATTACATTTGTAAAAAATTTGGCTGCCCCATTAATACCCTGATTTGGTGGTAACATTCTGCTAATCATACCTAGACAAGAGAGAGAATGAGACAAACTTGTTCCTGCCAGATGATTCATTGTCTCACAAACCTTAATATTTATGACCAATAAATTGAGTTTATAAATAGAAAAAAAATTGAGTTAATGCCACACAAACTATCCACTTTTATCAGCCCTTGGCTCTCAATGATTAGATCCAAGTGTATATGCATATACACTTTTTTTATACTTAGGCCCACATAATGATTAAGAAAGATAAAAAGCGAAAATTATTTTCTAGAGTAAAGCAGCTTTTCTTTTACTCTGTAAAAGAGAATTTAACCATATAACTTACCTTTTTTAATAAAAGTACCCTCAGAAGTTGTGATAAGTTCAGCCATATCAGAAATTTGAGGCATGTCCATAAAAGATCTTGGAATGGAGTTGAAGCAATTTATGAAAGGAATAATACTATAATCAACACTTGGATACAGCACTCAGATTTTAGTCAAGAGAGTAGTGGCAAAAGTCTCTGAAAATACAAAAGCTTTAATACACTAATAACTAATAATAATTTTTAACCAATATAACCACAGCTTTTAGCTCATCTTAACACAGTTGAAATCACAAATTCAACTTCTTCAGCAGTCAAAAGCATTAGAAATGTGATTAGTTTCTTATTTTAACCCTAGAAAGGTAAGCTTCCCACTAAGTTACATAGATGGTAAGCTTTTGTAAAAATTACTACTTGAAGAAACATTAACTTCTAAAACTCCTCATAAAAGTATATTTTAAAAGTAAGTGAGAATTATTAAAAACAGATCTCCATATAGTGTCTTAAACAGGACAAAAGATTGGTGTCATTTCTTAGAGTCACATGATAAGCATGACTTCACATGGTGTTCACTGCTTAATGGATTTTTTCCATGGTTGCAAAAATTGGTAGTCATTCAACGAATGCACGCTGGACAAAGGCTACGGGTCGTTCATTACCCTTCTACAAACGTCATTAAACGTATTTCACCTGTCAACTCTGTTGTTTGACTGATACCCAGTCTGATCGAATGCTGCAAAGTTGAGGCAGTTGCCTCAATTTTTCTCCATATTATTGAGGGAGGGGGGGGGGGGAGTTGCCCCCAACCAATAATGTGGAGAAATCATTATTATATATATCCCATGCCCCTTGACTATGAGAATATGGACCTCTCTTGCCCCCCCCCCCCCACCCACAATAAAGTGCTGGAGATTTGCCCCTGGATAGGGGGACAAACAGGTTAAATCAGAAAATAGCCAAATTCATCATTTTCATATGCTATACCTTTCAAAATTTGCTACGAAGCTTATAAACAACGTTAGAAAACTGATCTCTCCTTATAGTCTGAAAAAGCTTGAAAATTACACAGTTTTAATAAACAAAAATCAGTTTTCCTGAATAGATGAAAAAATATGTAGATGGTAAGTTTTCATAAATTTTACTACTCACCCTTAATATTCCCCCAACCAGTTCAGATAATAAAGCCTCAGTGACGGCACAAAAGCTGGCTAATCTTAATATGAGCATATTGGGGAGGTCAGTTTGTGCAATGCATCCCTTTCCATAGTAAGTGTAAAAATGCGTTTTGGTGTTGTAAATTTTAAAAATACTTCCCTTCTAGGGTTAAGGTGCTAAAATTCCAAAACTGTCTTTCTGATGTAACTCTATTCAAAGTGTATTTTTGAATTTTAGGCTATAGTAAACTTTCATGGTAAAAAGCAAAATACAACTATTAGATTATTATGTTTGCTGTTACAGCTGCAGGCAATTCGTTTAACACATGTTCTAAGCTGAAAAATGTTGGCTTGGAAAGTTTGGTTTAGTTACTGAAATAGAAGCTTTATCCATAATTTCATTGCTTTAACCCTCACAGTTGGCCGGCCTATTACTCATTTCCAAGAATTGATGTCAAACTGTTCCTATATATAAGGCAAATTATTACATAGTAAATTATAACTTACTTATAAAGTAAATTACTACTTTATAATACCCACATTGTTTCTACTAATCAGATTATCATGTCTCCTTTCACTATTGTACATATTTCAATATCACATTTTGGTAAATTATACACTCAATAGCCTGCAGAGATAAATTGCAAACTGAAAAGACAACCAATCTAATGTAGGAGCTAGAAGGTACAGATGACCTTAATTGTACAGAAAACCTTAATTGTGCATTGAAATTATAAATCACAATTGATCTACTTCTAAATCTCTCATTTACCTCTGGGCTATATAAAAGCCCAACCAAAAAAGTTATTAAATTCTAACTTAATAATTTACTGCAACTATCAGTGAATCAAATTGCCTTGTTTTCACCCAGTTTTAACTGCTTTTGAATCAGTTTTAAACATTTAATATGTTTACAACAGAATTTAGCTATGTTGAAAGTGAATCTATCAATTGCTGCTTTTTTATGTTCTTTTATAATTCAATAATCCCTTCTGATGGAACTTACCTTTATGAACCTGTAAACTGCCTAGGCTAGTGAACCAAAAATTGCCTTTTTGGTACTTGTACAATATACCCACTACCACTCAAGAAGTAAAGTTAGGTTAATTCAAATAAAATAAACCCACTTACAATAAAAATATAATATTTTAGAAACAAATTTGGCTAGATGTTTGCACATTAGGGGGATGGGGGTAAAGTACAGTGGTTCTGCATGCAAAATGTGTTAGCTTAAATTATTCTGCATAGCATAAAGTAAGAATTGTATTCTAACTTCACACTGTCCAAATACTTTACCTTCACCCCCACCCCCCTAATGTGCAAATTTATAGCCCAAAATATGAATTTCCCATCTATTCTGCCATTTCTCTTTGTCTTTTCTCATGCTAAGATGAAAGAAACTAGTAATAGAGTGTCAACGGCTTAATTTTGGAACCACTGTCAAAATTTTTCTTCAGAACAGGATAACTCTGCTAAGTCATGACTTGGAACAAAATCTCATGAAGCCGTCATTATATTTTGACAATGTAAAACGTGGACACTATATATGATACACCCAGATAAGAAAAGAATATTCAATTCAATCAGTTTCCTATTTTTGACACAAAATAAGCTCACAACAATTTTTTAGCATGCTCTAACTGTGAATGTAACGTTCAAACTGTCATTACTTGTTTTTTTTTGCAAATAAAAATTTGGGATCAGCATCAATGCATCAAGATAATCTCATCTTCTCTAAAATTCCTTTTTCATCACTTTTGCAGCAGCGTCAGCGGATAAAATTGATAGAATCAAGTTGGTGATATATAAGTGTAATTCCCTAGAGATTTCAACGTGTCCTGATTTCGACTTTTCTTTGTCGCTGTTGCCGCTCCGAAGTTGCCAATATAATTTCTTTTGGGCGAATTTGAAAAATCAGCCAAAAAGTCGGCAGCCGAAAACGTTTGGAAAGTTTGGTTATCATATTCAAAGTCCAGTGAAATTTCGTCAAAAAGCCACCAACAGACCAGAGAATTGAAGATTGTGTGATTTAAATGTGTTTGTCTAATTAGGCTAAACTTACAAGACCTCTGTCAAGAGATTTAGATAGTAAATGACTTCAGCATAGGCTTCAGTCTAGTCAAGGTTACTTTGCTGAATTTCATCGGCTGTCGAGTGAGGATTGGTTGTCTGAAGAATTATCTGGATCTAAAATCAAATTCTTTTGAAGAATTTTCCATGCAAAGCGAGCCGCGGAATAATATTCCCGATAGGTAAACGTACACAGGGTGTAAGCAGAAGAGGGGCGGGTGCCTGCCGCAAGAGCCGTACGTACCTGCTGGTATTTAGTTACCCTTAAATTGCGGGGAATAGGTGAGCAGGTCCCGACGCTTCCCTTATACTTGTGTACGCTATCCGAAAATTGCGTTGAATGCTGTGACGTAAGCAATGGGGACTCTCGTACGCAATGCTGTACTGAATTTTCTCACGCGATCCATGCAAGCGGGGAACAAAATTGAAAGCATTGTTAAGCGAGCTGTGGAATTCTTTGATCATGCTGAAATTCTTAGTGCGAAGGAGAAACTTATAACGCTTGCCAATGAGATTGGTTATGATTACGTCTATCGGAAAACGGCAAACGATTCTGATAACGTGATGGAAATGGCGAAAATCCTAGCCCTTTGCGCTAAAGAGAAAAAGCCCTTGCCTACTTTCGTAATTTTTGATCCGCAGGAAGTGCCCACCTGCCCTGATGAGGTCAGTGCCTGCGTGAGAATAAAAGTAAACGAGATGTGTCGAAAGTTTGATGCCGGATTAGGGGCTATCGCGGATAAGATCAAACTTGCATCTGAACAGTGTGCTCAGCAGCTCGCCGGGGTATCGCAGCAATGTACTACCATAAGCGACGCTATTTCCCAGGGCTCACCCACTCCCCGTTCAGCAGCGAATCCGCCATCAAAGCCACTTTACTCGGTGGTTGTGAAAGCAAACGATATGCCGCCTGAGTTAACGTCCCCACAATCCCGGAAAGACTTCATTGCAAAGGTTTGCCCTAGCGACGTAAGCTCCGATTCTCTTACTCTGAAACGTAGCAACGATGAATGGAAGATTCTTGTCCAGTCTCGAGATGCCGCTACCCAACTTGCAGAAGCAATGAAAAGGAAGAACATAACAACTAAAGTCAAAGTTCCCCAGTTTGTCGGTATCATGAAAAGAGTACCCTCATCAGTTAGCGAGAGTGAACTCTGTCAAATTGCTGGTTGCGACAAAGTGGCGCAATGCGGATCTACGAGAGCATTCAAGTTATTCTATGCAAGTCGACAAACACTTGAAAACGCTATCGCGAACCCGCTGAAGATTTGTTTAGAACTGTTCAGGATTGAAGAGTTCCGCTTTCTACCGAGGAGGTGTTTCAAGTGCCATGCTGTTGGTCATTTAGCAGCTGACTGTTCGCAACCAGAAAGGTGTTCGCACTGCGGTGGCGATGGTCACAGCTCTAGTAAGGACAACCCATGTAGTAATCCGCAAAAATGCCTAAACTGCGGCTCTAGTAGACACTCTTGCTACCATGCTGCTTGTCCCTTTAACAAAGCCCAGCCTAACACTAGCACGTAAATGGAAAATCGAATATTCTGCTGGAATATGAACGGTAAAGTGTTGGACAGAATCCCCCTTCTAACTGACCTTTCTAAAGAATATAACTGTATTTGCATACAGGAACACTTTCTGACCGATGATAGTGTAAACCTTCTAAAGTTTTCCTCGGATATGCATTACCTCGTTCAACCTGCGCGAAGATCTGGGACTCGGGGTCGTCCCTCTGGTGGCCTAGCCATAATCACGCGCTCTAACTCGGGGCCCCCCGTGTGTGTCGAGCAGAATGAATGGTTCCAAGCTGCCAAAATGCATGGCGTGTTTTTCGTAAATGTTTATTTACCAACCAATTACAATGACATCGCTTCAGAAAAGAAGTTTGCAAAAGCATGCCAGAAGCTCGGAAAGTGCCTCCTCAGTTTAGTCCAGAAATCATGCCCTGTTATAATTCTTGGTGACTTTAACTGCAATCTCGACGATCATTCCTGCCCTCGGGCTGTACTATTGCTGAACGCCTTACCAAGCGGATTTAAAGTTGCTAAGAAGGATAAGTGCTATTCCTATATCAGTACCGCAAAAACCGTCTCAAATCTTGATCATGTAGTAACTTACAAACTGGACCTAGAGTCAGTCTCGGTTGGATCTGACGGTGCCTATTCGGATCATTTACCTCTCTCTTTTGCAATACCAGCCGTCAGTCCCCAGTGTGCTCCAAAAACCAAGCCTGAGCCAGCACGTGATTGGAAAAAAGTAGTCCGTGAGCAGTTCCAGCTCAATTGTGAACAAATTTTGAAGAAAATTAAAGTGCCTTTCCACCTCCTACAGTGGGATTGTGGCCTAACAGAAAGCGAGATATTGCTGTCCCATTACGTAGCGTCCGACGTGGGTCGCGAGTGAAAGGATGGGCCTCTAACAGTGAGCTTGTGAAGGCAAGAGCAGCTGCCAAGTTCTGGCTGGGGGTTTGGCACGAGTGCGACCGGCCAAGAAGCGGGGTAGTCAATGAATTGCGGGTTTATACAAAACGGCGGTTCGCGAAAGAGCTACGAAAACATCGTAGTAGCCTCAAACGGGAAACAGTTTCAAAAATCATTGAAAACCCTAATTTGGTCTGGAAGCTCCGTGCCAGGCCTGTAGAAAGTACGGGACAAAATGCTAGTGATATAGATGAGGAAATATGGGTAGATTATTTTGCTGCTGAATTCTCCCCACCAGATGAAGTGAAAAATAAAAAGTTTAGTGAAGAGCTCGATCAGCTTATGACGAAAGAGCATAATTACCTCGTGATTTCTAGTGCGAAAATAACCCACCTTTGTCAAAAATTAAAGAAGAAATTATCCGCCGGTGCCGACCAAATCTGTGCTCTACACCTACTGAATGGTGGTCCAGTTCTATCGGAGCATTTAGCAATAGCTTACCAAATTATACTAACACATGGTATTGTACCGGACATTTTCTGTTTAGGTGTGATCACTCCAGTTTTGAAAAAGGGTAAACCTGCTCATGAACCATCGTCATACAGACCCATTACTGTATCATCTGTGTTTTGCAAGCTATTTGAAAAGCTCATAATTTCGGACATTAAAGCTAGTTGTAAAGTGCCTCCCCACCAGTTTGGATTCCAAGCTGGCTTAGGATGTGCCCATGCCTTGCATGTAGTTGCAAATGTTCTACTGGATGCCCACATTTCGAAAGAAAGCCTAGCTGTAGGTGAATATGATGTACGGCGGGCTTTTGATTCGGGTATCCATTCTCAGAATATGGTTGAGCTGAGAAAGTCCGGAGTTGACCGTGCTATTGTCAAACCCTTGAACGACATGTATAGTAGGCTCAAGGTCCGTATTAAACTGTCAGGTAAATTAAGTCGTAGGTTTGCTGTGGTGAAGAAAGGTATAAAACAGGGAGCCGTATCATCACCTGATCTGTTCAACAACAGCATATCGACGACCCAGTCAAAAGTGGCCCCTTGCTGTATTTTTAAAGGCATTGACGTGTCCCTAGTTGGGTTTGCAGATGACCTTCTAAACTTTTCAAGAATTTTGTCTTCTTTGGAATCTAACTTTAAAATTTTGGAGATGGAGTATGATGAAATTGGGTTGAGTTTTAATGTGACAAAATGTGAAGTACTGTTATTTAACTGGAATGCCTCTCAACCCGAAATCCAACTAGGGTCACAGGTGGTCATGCCCTCTAAGTCAATTGTATACCTGGGTCTGCTGATCGGTGAAACTCTTCAGCATACACGAGCACTACTTGTAAAGCACATCGAGAAGAAGATCAGGTCAGCTTATGGAGCTTCGGTTTCCTCCAAGCGTAATCTAAATAGGTCGCTGCGTGCACAAATATTTGTTGCTGTTGCCTTACCCCATGTTCTTTACGTTTCGCCGTTCTGGAAGTTACTTACAAATTCGAATAAAGTAACTATAAGAAGAATATTCTTCAGGTACCTCAAGTTCCTACTTGAGATGCCATTAAGAACAAGTAATTCTTACCTAACGAGGCGGTATTCAGTACCTGATCCATTTACTGCGGTGGAAGCGTGTCTTGAAAAGTACCGTGATAGAGTAGAAGCGAGTAACCACCAGTGGACTGCCATTCTTACATAGTTGTATTATAGTTCCTTCGTGATTATTTTCATTTCAAGAAGTTTCGTTGTGTTTTGTATGTGCGTTTTCTTCTCTTTTGTTTTTTATCCGTCTTTTGTTCAATTGTGACGGGTTTTTCCAATATATTCATTCATTCATTCATTCAATGTAGCCAAATTGGCTTTTTCTAGATAAAATTAAGTAAAATGGCAGCTAACATTATATTGACAAAACTATGTTCCAAGTATCCAAAATTCTTGTCTGATGTAGTGGAATACCTGACCAACTAAAAAATGTTCCTTCAGCCAAATTCAAATGTAGATATTGGCCTCTATTATGAGATTCATTTCTTCTGAGAATATCTTGCATTAACCTTGTCAAAATTTTTGACAAACAGCAATAGGCCCTGTCAAAATATAGGTGACTCTATTGAAACTTCACTGAACATGTAAAACAGATGAGAAACAATTTGAGTAGAAATTCAAGGGTCATCTGACAAAAACATAGTTGTTGAATTAATGGGACTTTCTCAACAGTGAGAGATTTTGATGATTATTATTTGTAGTAATATTTCACATGAAAAAAAAAATATTAAAAAAATAGTTTTTTTAAGGAACCTTGTATATCCTGTATTGATTAATGAACTTGGTAAGATTCCCTCAATGGTATTAATATGTAGGTGACCTGCTGATCCTTGAAGTATGTCAAAGAACTACCAAAAATATCCCCTTCAAAATCCTACCCATGTTTTGGACAAATCTAAGAATTTACATATGAAGGTAAATTCCAATAAGTCAAAGATAATTACAATAAACTTCTTAAAATGCAATCCCATTTTCTTAGACTCTATCCCACCCAAAATGCTAGTGAAATATTTTAAACTTCTTGGTGTCACAAATTTCTAATAATCTTAAGTAGGACATGCATATTTCGAGAATTCTAGACTTTCCAGACAAAGGATAGTCAAAACTAATTTTTTTTTTCAAGTGGATTAAAATGGCAGAAAAACTTTGAAATGGTCAAATGTTAACAACAAATTCACAGTGAACAACAAAGAAATCTTTGCTGGGCCATTAAAGCTGAGAAGAAGTGGGTCATTCCAGATAGTGTTCATAGAGAGACCTATATCACACTATTATATCAACCATTATAGTATAGAGACCTAGGTCACACAATTACATTTCATATGATTACCCAATTTCATCCCATTACTTGAGACAATTTTCTCAGTGTTTTGCTTCCACTATCTGAATAGTGTTTTATACATTTACACATAAAATAGAAGAGAAACAAAGAAATAAAGTAAAAAAAATAGGTATGTCCAATGCACCAGGATCTGCCCACAAGTATTCCTAAAGTATTTTGACATGTGTCAAAGTGGGTTCTGACTTATGTTTAAACAGGTAACTTTTTTGTTCTGTTGAATTTGTAGGTGAAAACACTCCCATTTCAGAAAATCAGAGTTTGTACCCTTTTCTGATAAAACTTCAAACTTCTAATCAAACATTTAGATTTGTATATGTTTTTCCTACATACTGGAACCCTCTTCAAACCAAAAGTCTTTAAATTAAGCCTTCCAGAGTAGAAAGATTTTTTTTACAAAAACTGTCAAATCATCTGTACCTTTACCCTAGTGGGGTATATCATACAAGCACTGCCATTTTTTGTAGATGTGATGTGAAACCAAACTTGTCAGTTTTTTTCCAAATTGAAAATAATGGCAATTTGTCTCAAATTTACCAGTTTAATATAGTCCATAATTCTGTTGATTCTCAAGTCTCGGCAATGTAGATTTTGGTTTGATTTGGCAATTTAGATAGAATACTCTGGTTTAGGATGATGCAAAAACACCTCATGTGGTCATTTTCTTATTAGATCATTTTATATCAAATAAGAGCAAATGGATGCTAGAACCACAAAGTATCACAGACCTCATTTCTCATTAAATTCATAAAACAACCAGGTGAAACAAAGTAGGGTAAAGGTACCAATGATTGAACAGTATCATTTTGGGACCATTGTTTAAATTTTCCTTCAAAACAGGATAACTCTGCTTAGTCATGACTTGGAACACCATCTCTTGAAGCTGTCATTATATTTTGACAATGCAAAACGTGGACACTATATCCAATAAAACCAGATAAGAAAAGATTATTCAATTCAATCAGTTTCCTGTTTTCAACACAAATTGAGCTCCCAACAATTTTTTAGCTATATAATGTTCAAACTGTCATTACTTGGTTATTTTTTTGCAAAAAATGTTGGGATCAGCACTAATGAATCAAGATATGTCTCATCTTCTCTAAAATGTAGCCATATTGGCTTTTTCTTGATAAAATTAAGCTAAAATGGCAGCTAACATTTTATTGACAAAACTATGTTCCAAGTGTGAAAAATTCTTGTCTGATGTAGTGGAATACCAGACTGACTAAAAATGTTTCTTTGGTCAAATTCAAATGTAGACATTGGCTTCTATTATGAGATTCATTTCTTTTGGGATTATCTTGTATAAAACTTGTCAAAATTTTTGACAAACAGCAAGAGGCCCAGTCAAAATATAGGTGACTCTATTGAAATTTCACTGAACATGTAAAACAGATGAGAAACAATTGGCGAAATTCAAGAACATAGGTGTCAAATATACAGGTACTTTCTCAACCAAAAAAGATTTTGATGATTATTACTTGTAAAAATATTTTGCATGAAAAAAAAAACAGTTGTTTTTTTTATTGTAGTTCTACTGATTTGAGGTTAGATTTTTCCATCATCTCAGGAACCTCCACTTGGCCTGGTGCTATGTTCATATTTTTAAGCATTTGATTTGGTTGATCATAACACCCTAATTCATTTATAACTGAGTAATCTGAAGTAGGGCCTCTCTTAGTAAATTTTATATATGTTTTCTTTCAAATAGATCCCAAGCTGTAAAATACAAAATATTCTCTCTGAACCCCTCAATTAGCACGGAATTCTTCAAGGAACCTTGTTAGGACTAATGTTACATGTAGCATTGATTTGGTAAGATTCCCTCAAAGGTGTTAATATGTGGATGACCTGCTGATCCTTGAAGTATGTCATAGAACTATCAAAAATGTCCCAATCAAAATCCTACCCATGTTTTGGATAAAGCTAATAATTTGCATATGAAAGTAAATTCCCCTAAGTCAAACATAATGACAATATACTTCTCAAAATTCTTAAAATCCACTCCCATTTTCTTAGACCCTATCACACCCAAAATTCTAAGAAAATATGTTAAACTCCTCAGTGCCACAAACTTCTAACAATCTTAAGTAGGACATGTATATTTCAAGAATTCTAGATGCTCTAGACAAAGGATAGCCAAAACTAAAAATTTTTAAGACAATATACTAACCTGTATAGGTCAATATAATAGATCTTCAAAAATAACCAGTTTAACTAGAATTAAACTGGTAGATTAACTTTGAAATGGCCAAATATTGACAAAATTTTCACTGTGAACAACAAAGAAATCTTTGCTGGACTATTAAAGAAGAAAGAAAGTGGGCCATTCCAGATAGCATTTATAGAGAGACCTATATCATACATTACATTATAGAGACCTAGGTCACATGGTTTAACTCTATATGATTATCCAGTTTTATCCCTATGCTTGAGGCAATTTTTCCTGTTTGTTGCTTCTACTATCTGGATAGTGTTTTATACATTTACACAATTTTAAAAAGTTGAAGAGAAACAAAGAAATAAAGTAAAAAGACTAGACATGTTGAATTCACCAGGATTCACCAACATATTTTGACATGTGTCAAATTAGATTCTGACTTAAATTGAAAACAGGTAACTTTTTTGTTCTGTTGAATTTGTAGGTGAAAATGCTCTAATTTAAGACAATTGGAGTTTTGCACCTTTTTTTTGATAATACTTTGGTAAAAATTTAGAATTGGTACTCCTGATAAGGAGACATGTTAAGAAAACAATTCTTACTTTAAAATATGTATAATGATCCTAGTTAACATATTATCAAAGGGGAGAACCTTTATCATCAAGTCTTTCCTCTTTTCTCTAACTTCAAAAAAAGTTCAATTTTCTCCATGCTAGAAATGCAATGTGTAAATCTTTTGAAATTGCTGCTATAAATTGCCAAATAAATTGTTCTTATAGATAGCATTTTCATCCCAGCTGAGTTCAACAGACAAGTTCCTGGCCAAGTTCATTTCAATTGAAGTTAGGTTTAGTTGTATTAATATTTTGTATTTTTGCCACTGCTCATTAAAAAAAAAATGGAATTAACAATGACCAGGATGAACGCTATCTATAGAACAATTTATAGTGGCAATTTCAAAAGATTTACACATTGCATTTCTAGCATGGAGAAAATCAATTTTTTTTCTTTTAAGCTGGAAAAAGAAGGAAAAATGAGGAAATACTTGATGATAAAGGTTCTCCCCTTGGATAATATGTTAACTAGGATCATTATACATATTTTTAAGAAAGAAATGTTTTCTATGTCTCATTATCAGGAGTACCAATTCTAAATCTTTACCAAAACTTCAAACTGAAACCCTTTTCAAACCAAAAGTCTTTAAATTAAGCCTTCTGGAGTGGAAAGAGTGTTATTTTTTTTTTACAAAAACTGTTGAATCATCAGTTCCTTTACCCTATGACTAAAAGTAGGTGAAACAAATATAAATAAAAATAGGTGAAACAAGTATATAACATGGGGAATGGACAAGGGAGGTGATAGAAGCAGTTATTGTAAAGCTTATGGTAAATATATGCCAAATCATATTATTGAGTTAGGAATAAAGTGAATACACCATTTGATGCCTTTTTTATGCTGATTACAAATAGAATAATCATTTCTATCAGAAATGATTTTCATCCCCCCCCCCCTAACCTAGCCTAACCCCCACCCCATATGTGCAAATATATATCCTGAATTGACATATATAGGGGGGGGGGGCTAAAATTCATTTCTGATAGAAATGGTTGTTATATTTGTAATCAGCATAAAAAAAGGCATCAAATAGTATATTCACTTTATTTGAAACTCAATAATATGATTTGGTATAGGCTATATTTACCAAGCTTATTAACAGTAACACAATAAATATTTGAGGCTATTCTGTGTTGTTATTAGTGAGAGAATAGCCTAGGCAAAGTTCTACCAAATCATATTAGCCTATTGAATTACGCATAAAGTGAATATACCACTTGATGCCTTTTTTATGCTGATTACAAATATAGTAATCATTTCTATTGCAAATGAAATTCAGCCCCCCCCCCCTATATATACCAATTCAGGGTATATATTTCTACATTAGGGGGGTGGGGGCAAATTTTGTTTCTGATATAAATGGGAGGTAATTTTAAACTTTACCCCCACCCCCCTAATGTAGAAATATAGGTCAATATATACCAAATCATATTATTGAGTTTCAAATACAGTGAATACACCATTTGATGCCTTTTTTATGCTGATTACAAATATAGTAAGCATTTCTATTGGAAATGAATTTCAGCCCCCCCCCCTATATAGGCTATACCTAACCTAGCCTAACCCAACCTAACCTAACCCTGAATTAGCATATATAAGGAGGGGGGCTGATATTCATTTCCAATAGAAATGCTTATTATATTTGTAATCAGCATAAAAAAAAGGCATCCAATGGTGTATTCACTTTAGTCCAAACTCAATAATATGATTTGGTATATATTGACCAAAATATATACCCTGAATTGGCATAGCCTATATAGGGGGGGGGGGCTGAAATTCATTTCTGATAGAAATGATTATTATATTCGTAATCAGGATAAAAAAAGGCATCAAATGGTGTATTCACTTTATTCCTAACTCAATAATATGGTTTGGTAGAACTTTACCAGAGAATAAGTTGAGAATTTGAAGAAAACTAGCTGAGGAGGCATGAGGATGAGGAGTAATAGGTTAACTATATAATAGGTTAAAGAGATTAACATAGGTTGAACTGAACTTCTTGAATGCAGGATAGCCTACTATGAGTTTAGAGAATACTTCCCTTCTTCAATTAGGCTCATTTAAGCAATTAACAACATGCCCCTAATTCAGTGGATTTGATGAGATACACAGAAATCAGGCTAATCACCATTTACCAACTTTTGAGAGTTGCTTTATCCTTTGTCATGAGCGTAATTCAACTGACCAGATCTTTTTTAAAAAAAAACACCTGGAATCCTAAACCGACTCCTTTCGGCTTCTAACTACAATTTCCTTCTTCTATTCACGTTTCACTCCAACTTTAAAATCAGTGCTAGCGTTGCCATACCCGAAAGAGAGGATTCCCCCTTTTTTAGCCTTTTTCTTAGGCGCTTCTCTTCTTCTTCTATTTAACAGCAGGCGGGCTTTTCAGTAACACTATTTAGCCCTTTTCCTTTTGCTTCACTCTGTGGGCTACAGAGCTACTGGCTTGATTGCCTCATATTTATTAGACATATTCAGATATCTTTCAGCAGATCTTTCGACTCTAGGAGTTCAAATATAAGATGATAGATGTCGATTTCTATACTCTGTGTGCAGGTATAGTTGGCTAGGCTCTTGGCTGATAGTGGGATTTTGTGGTGTTTGAAGTATTTTAACAGTTTAGAAAGCAAGGTATGTTGTGCAGACGTCAGCATATTACATTCAAATAGGCAATGGTCAATTGTTTCATTATTCATATTACAATGCCTGCAAAGAGGGGACAGGGGAATTGAACCACTTGAATTAGAAAGCTTATATGAGAATGCAAGGAAATTTAGTCCATTTGTTCCAGAACGAATTCTATGATAAATTTTAGAAAGATACTTATTGGGAAAGGGGGAAAGGATAGGATTAATCTTATTAAAATTAATATCTGATAGCCTCCATCGGTAAATATCTCTAATTGGGATTGGTCTCCCACTTGGCTGGTCAATATTTATAGCATTTTTTGCTATTTCATCAACCTGATGATTACCACTTATGCCAGAGTGGCTAGGAATGTACTGAAAGTAAGTTTTTATGCCACTTGAAGCAAGATTATCAATAATACTGAGACAATGATAAGTGTCAATGTCCAACTTGTATTGAGGAGCTGAGGCCAGCAACTCAAGGCTTGATAAAGAGTCAGAATAGATGATAATATTATTCGAATTTTCAATCAAAGATTGGTTTTGCTTAAGGTGTTCTAATGCCATGATTATGGCATTTAACTCAGCAGACATTATAGATAAATTATTAAATAATCTCTCGCCCATTGCAATTTTCAGGTGAGGAAGGAAAACACCACTTGCAACCTTCTCATTCATTTTTGACCCATCAACAAATATTTGGAAGTGATTTTTATAGGTAATTGTATTAAGTTCTGCAAATTTTTTCTGAACAAAAGCAATGGGGGGTTAAATCTTTATTCCATTTTGAAAATTCAGTATTTATTATGGGAAATGACCAATTCCATGGAGGGGATTGGGGGAAAGTAGGTGCAATAGACTTTGCTGGTACAGGGAACTTCTTTTGAATATTGGCATACTCATCTGCAATACCTCTATACATGGCTGGATTTCTTAACCAATTATGTAATGTGTGTGAGCTATTTGATTCAATTTTTGTAAGATGTTTTATCAAGAGAAAGCTACGTCTCTCCCTTATTGTTGTTAATCCACTCTCCATAAGCAGAAACTTGGTGCTTGTGGGTTTCCTAAGACCAAATATGAGACGTATTATATCATTTTGTGTTGTTTCAATTTTTTGCATCTGGGTCTTTGCACATGCACCATAGACAATGAGCCCATAGTCAATATGGGGTCTTATATGTGATTTATAAAACTGGAGTAAGGTTTTCTCCTTACAACCCCAGGGTGTGGAAAGAAGTCTTTTTAGTATATTTGCTTTTCTATAACATTTTTTTATTGTGTTTGAAATGTGGAGGTGGAAATTAAGTTTTTGGTCAAGCATGAGACCTAGGTAATTAATATTATTATCTTCTGGAATAGTTGTTTTATTTAGAGTTAGTGTTGCATTAACATGGTTTAGCTTCCTGTGAAATTGGATTATTTTTGACTTGGTGGGTGCAATGGGTAAATCTGAATGTTGAGAGAATTTTTCAAACTGGAAAAGTGACTTTTGCAGATTTGACTGTGCTATCTGAAAGGTGTTGCCAGATGACCATAGCACCAGATCATCAGCATATTGTAGATTCGTGTGGGGTAGGTTCATGTCCCAGAGATATAGGGCAACTAGGAGGCAACTGAGGACTGCTCCCTGAGGTAGGCCTTTGGATATTGTCTTTTGGGGTGAAGAGGCTGAACCAACACAAACAATGAAACTTCGCACTTCTATGAAGGATTTAATAAAGGATACTAGCTTGGGAGGTACTCCAGGGTTTGCAAGTTTATTTAAAAGGATTTGGTGGTTCACATTGTCATATGCTCCTTCAAAATCAAGGAAAGCTGCCACTAGGATATTATTTTTTGAGAAAGATTCATTTATTGCATTTGTTAGCAAAATGAAAGCATCTGTTGAGGAGTGGTATTTCCTGAATCCAGTTTGAGTGTGTGGGATCATGTTATTTTTCTCAACAAACCAGAGAAGTCTATGATGAATCATTTTCTCCATTATTTTCCCCATCACAGGTGTAATCATTATGGGCCTATAAGACTCAGGGTTATCTTTTGGTTTATTTTTCTTTAGGATTGGTAGGAGGGACGAACATTTCCATATATTGGGGAACCTAGAGGATGCCCAAGCGTGGTTATAACAATTTAGCAGTTCTTGTTTGTATGAAGGTGTGAGATTCTTTATCCATGTAGGGTGTATATTGTCATAGCTGCTGCTAGTTTTGGACCTAATATGATGTATTGCATTATTCAATTCCTGGATTGAAAATGGATTAGTTATGTACTCGGATCCTGGGCGTGGTTGGTAACTAGGGTTCATAGGAATTGTGGACAGATTGCTTTGATTGTTTGATGTTAGCTTATTAACAAAAAGAGTTGCAAATAGGTTAGCCTTTTCAATATCATTGTCATAATGGGTATTATTATGTATAAGCTCATACAGGAGTGGGTTGGGAGAAGTCTTTTTCCCACATATGTGGCTTATGACTTTATGTATAATTGGCTCATGCGTTTCTCTGGAGAGATTATTTGCAAAATTATTCCAGTATTTATAGTTAGCATCTATTATAGTCCTTTTTAGATTAGATTCTGCTTGTAATTTTTTTAAATATGTAGTAGGTGTTGGTTTTTTTATGAATTCTGTCCTAGCTGCCTTTTTTATCTTCCATTTATTTAGGCACTCATTTGTCTACCATGCTTTAGGAATTTGTTTAGGGAATGTTTTCTTAGGTGTTGTCCTGGGGATAGCATGATTAGCTGTATTTATTAGTAAAGATGTCAAGGCTTCAGCATGTGTGTCAACTGTTGTGTTAGAAATGCATGAACTTTGGGTGAAACTTGTAATTTCATCATTTAGCTTATTTTGGAAAATAGACCAATTTGCTTTAGTGTTGATATAATTGGAAGTATGAGAAGAAGTTTCAGCAGGTTCATTTAGGGAGCAAACTATAGCAAAGTGGTCTGTACACAGACTATCAATTTTATTTATGTAAATTTTGTTCAAAAAATTTAGAGACACAATTTGTAGGTCAATTGTGGAGAATTTGGCACTTTTGGGGTTAAAATATGTATTTAGGTTTGGAGGGGTAGCAACAGCTAATTCATTATTATTTGAAATCATATGCTCAATAAATTTACCAGCTTTATTTGCTGGTTTATTCCCCCACAAAAGGCTGTGGGCATTAAAATCACCACAAATAATGATGTTTTTTAACATATTAGAATTATTTATATAATTAAAGAAATCCTTGGCATCTGAAGTTTGGCCATTAGGGTTATAAAAGCTTATTATGTAGGTTTTTAAATTATTCAGCCAAACACTTATACCAATTACATCAACATCATTTTCAAAATCTGGAAAATTGATGCCACAAAATTTTATATTATTATTAACTAATAAAGCTACACCACCTCCTTTTCTCTCTGAAGATCTATCCTTTCTCAGGATAGTGTATCCCAGAGACTTAATTTGTTGATTTTGGGTTAAATGAGTTTCCTGGAGGCAAGCAATATTAATAAAATTATTATTCATAAATGATATTAGTTCATTTAGCTTATTTTCTGTGAGTGATCTTACATTCCATTGGAGTATTGATAAATGTTGTGTTGATGCATTGGGGGCATTTGACTTGGGGGTTTTGGTTGGTTTCATTAGAGGCTTTATTTGGTATTGTTGGGCAGCATTTGCTTCCATTGCTGCAAAGGGGTATGGGATTGCCTTCTCTGTTGATATTTGGAGTGTTAGAGCTCTTTTCTTGTATGCAGGGCATAATGATTTATTTGTAGATTCATGTGGGCCTTTGCAATTGATGCATGTAGGCTGAGTGTTGTTGCAAGTTGTCAGCTCTTTAGGATGGAAAGATTTACAATTACTACACTCTTGGAGAATTTCATTGCATTTGTTTGTTGTGTGTCCCAGTTTGAAACACTTCTGACACTGAATAGGCTTAGGTAAGGCTTAGGTAGGTTACTGAATACGCTTTTAGAGCCCAAATCTATGTTCTTCTTCTTCTTCTTCTTCAATTATAGGCTTCGGATGAATCCATTTAACCTTTTTCGTATTGTATGATTATGTCAGGGGTGTCCTGGGAAATCAAATATAGAGATTAGACTATTATTATTCAATAATAGGCTTTATACATCATTGATGAAACCACCTATATTTAGGCAGTTAAAGACAGCTTTGAACAATTCAGCATCATCAGTTGAAGAGTGTCTCCTTTGTGTTAGTTGGTCAATATTAGGGGTTAGCTTGAGGCGCTTGAGTATAGCAGATAAAGTTCGCCATTCTTTTTTATGGTTGAGAGTTGCCACAGGGCAACCAAAAAGTACATGGTTGATGGTCTCATCATAGGTTTGACATAGGCGGCAAAGAGGGCTGATTACTGTTGGAATGGTTGTGTTTTGATAGAGATAAGTTTGGCTGTTAAGGCCAGTAGCATTTGATCGTATTCTGTGGTACATCTTTGAGTCTTTCCGGGATGTAAATGGAGAAAGGTTTGGTGGACATTGGTTTGTTAGATAAATTTTTAGGCGCCAATGGTTTACATCTCTTACTGGGATAGGTCTTCCAGAAATTATTTCAAGCTGAAGGGCAGATTTAGCTATTTCATCTGCCTTGTGGTTCCCTTTTATACCCATGTGACTTGGGATGTACTGGAATTTTGTGGATATACCTTGTTTAAGTAGTTGGTTCAATAGTACAAGAGTGGTGGAGGTATCATTGTCTGGGTAGTCTGAATGTTCTGGTGATATTGAGGCAAGGGCTGATTTTGAGTCTGAATAAATTATAAGCGGGGTGTTTCTTGGGGGGTTTGGCATCTTTATAATGGTTTCCAATGCAATGTTGATGGCAGCTATTTCAGCTGTCATGATACTCACATCATTTTGGAGCCTTTCAGCAGCTGCTATACCTAAAGATGGGAAGTGGACTCCACAAGCAGTCCTGGAATCTGTTTTTGAGCCATCCACAAAAATTGGGAGGTGGTGGATATATCTCTGAGACTCAAATTCATGAAATAATGATTTTACATAGGCAAGGGAAAGGTCTGTTTTAATAGCTGGCGCAAACAAAAGGTTCACTTCTGGGTAGAGGTTAGCCCAGGAAGGTATCCGGGGGTAAATTTGAAATAAAGAAGATGAAGGTATGGGGTAGGTCATTTGGGTGGTTGCAAATTCCCGTGCAAGGCCCCTAAAAGCTCCTGGGTTTCTTAGCCAGTCATGTAATCTTTGGGAACTGTTACCTTCAATTTTTGTAAAGTAGCGGGCAAGTAGAATGTTTCTACGCATGGCAATAGAGGTGAGACCACTTTCACTGAGGAGGAAGTTGGTTTTGGTGTGATTCCTGAGGCCAAGTATAGCACGGATCATAGTATTCTGGACAGTCTCCAGACTGCATAGTAGGGTATTTGAGCATGAGCCATATACAATTAGTCCATAATCAATCTGAGATCTAATATAAGTCTTATAGAAATTTATTAGAGTTTTTTCATGGCAACCCCAAGGCGTATTGAGTAGCCTTTGTAAGATACGCATTTTCCTGAGGCATTTTATTCTCACATTTTCAATGTGGAGCCTGAAGGTTAGTTTTTGGTCTAGAGTGAGGCCAAGATATTTGATGTGTTGTTGCTCTTGGATGACAACACCATTTAGGGTTAGTAGGGCAGATTGGGGATTTCTCCTGTTATGAAACTGTACTATAGCTGATTTTGATGGGGCGGTGGGTAGGCATGAATTGTTGGAGAAACATTCAAAGGCATAAAGCGACTTTTGTAACTTGGATTGGGCTAGTTCAAAATCATTTGAGGTAGACCATAGGACTATATCATCTGCAAACTGAATATTTGTTTGGGGTAGGTTGAGATCCCATAGATATAGTGAAAACAGGAGACAGCTGAGGACAGCACCTTGGGGAAGGCCTTTGGAGACAGACTTTTTAGAATTGATGTAGGAATTTACTTGGAGAACAAAAGAGCGTTCAGATAGGTAACTTTTAAAGAAATTCACTACAGGTATTGGAAAACCCATTTTTGATAATTTTTGCAGTAGGAGTGGATGTTGGATATTATCATATGCGTTTTGGAAGTCCAAGAAGGCTGCAACCAGGATTTGGTTGTCTTTCAGACACTCAGATATGGCGTTGGTTAGGCGAACAAATGCATCAATGGAAGAATGATATTTCCTAAATGCTGTTTGGGTATGTGGGATGAGGTGGTTAGACTCAGCAAACCAATACAATCGTGAGTGGATTATCTTCTCATATAATTTTCCCAGAACTGGGGTAATCATAATGGGTCTGAAGGAGTTGGGGTCCTCTTTGGGTTTATTTTGTTTTAATATGGGGATGATGAGTGATGTTTTCCAAGCAGATGGGAAGAAGGAATTGCTCCAGGCATTGTTGAAGAGAGATAAGAGTACTTTTTTAAACTCTACTGGAAGGTGTTGGAGTAAAGATGGATGGATCTGGTCGTGGCTGCAAGTTGTTTTGGGTTTGATTGAATTGATTGCTTTATTCAGCTCAATCATTGTAAAATCTTGGAGTAGATACTGGGACCCAGGCAAGTCAAAATGGGGTGTTAGGCTGATCTGAGGTGGATTATGAGAGGTGTTTTTGAATTTCTTCTCATAAAAATCTGCTAAAAATTTAGCCTTTTCTTCGTTGGTTTCCAGCTGCTGACCATTTAGAGTTAGCTGGTAATGGAAGGGGTTCTGTGTGGAGAATTTGCCACACATCTTGTCTAGGAATTTATGAATCTTTGACTCTTGCGTTTTGTGGGACACTGATAAGAGAAAGTTTTTGCAAGCCTCTTCTTTTGCAAGTTTAATTGTTCTCTTAAGTTTTGCCTCTGCTTGTAGCTTTGCAATATATTTTCCAGTGGATGGATTTCTCTTGAAGGATCTGATGGCATTCCTTTTATTGTGCCAAGCCTCTTGGCAAGAGGATGTCCACCATGGCTTAGAGGGTTTGTTATTTTTCAGTGTTTTAGGGCATTGGGACTGGGGTATGGTAAGTTTTGCAGCATCAAGAAGTAGTGATGTGAGATTTTTGGAGAGTTGGTTTGGGTCAGTGGAGAGTGAAGAGTAGTCATGGTTTGAGAGAATGTGGGAGAAGTTTGGCCAGTCTGCTTTTTGCCACACATAGTGGGAAATGAAATTGTCAATGACGGCTGGGTCACCAATTTTTTGTGCATATGGCAAAATGGTCACTTAGGAGGTTGTCTATTCTGTTGACAGTAGTTTTATTTATTAAACTTGATGAAACTAATTGAAGATCAATAGTTGAATAACTCCCACTTCTTTTGCTGAAGTAGGTATTTAGGTGTCTAGGAGTCGCTAGTACTATATTGGTAAAATTGGTGAGGAATTCCTCTATGTATTTTCCAGCATTATTTTGAGGTGAATAACCCCAGATAGAACTATGGGCATTGAAGTCCCCAACAACCACTAGATTTGAATTTGAGAAATTATTAGAAATAAAATTGAAAAAATCATGTCCATTGTTATTGCCATTTGGATTATATAAATTAATAACAGTGACCTCCATGTTTGCCAGCCACAACTTTACACCAATTGCATCAATGTCATGACTGAAATCAGGGAGGCTTATACCACAGAATTTGAGGTGAGATCGTACAAGGATGGCAACTCCACCACCAATTCTATTGGAAGATCTGTCTTTTCTTAGGACATCATAACCAGGAATTTTTAGATTAACTGATGAGTTTAAATGGGTTTCTTGAAGGCATAGTATGTCTATGTTGTGTGAAGAAGTATACTTAAGAAGGTCAGTGATTTTATAGTCATTTAATGATCTCACATTCCATTGCAAAATTGAGGAGGATAGAGGTAACTGAGGGTTAGCCATTGATAGATAGATTTAGTTTATTGAGTATAGTTCTGAAATTTGTGTTGGCTGTGTCCTTAAGATTTTTTGGGAAGTAGGTATTAGCTACTCTTCTAGAATTGAGGATTTTTGATCTTCTGTGAGGGATGTTCTGGAGAGTGAGTTGAAGTTGAATATGTAAAGGCATAAGTTTGTAAGTAGATTTGGATTTTCTTCTGATATTTCCTTTGGCAATTTTGATGAGGTCGGTTTTGTAGGTTTACTTATAGAAGATTCAGGGTCTTGGTCTCTGGCTGGAAGGGGGGGAAAGTCTAAGGTATTGATTCCAGGGAATGTTTTTTGTGGTTTGGTCCTTGTAGCTTTTTGCTGTAGAGTTTTTTGATTAGGTTGTGTGTTTGGTTCAGAGAATTCAGGTGTATCTGCATTGTGCACCATGAGTTTAATTTTTGCAAACTGAAATGGGATATTTCTTTTTCAGACAACCTGAGAGCCATTGATCTTGCCTTGTATTTTGGGCATACAGATCTGTTGTCAGAAGAATGGGGACCTTTGCAATTAATGCATGATAATTTCTTGTTTGCACAGTTTGCTGTGTTTGGAGGATGGATGTTTTGGCATAGGTTGCACCTCTTCAGGTTTGTTTTGCAGTGTTGTTTTGTGTGACCCATTATCAGACATATTTCACACTGTATTGGCTTAGCCTTGTACTCTTTGTAGGGCTTTATCTGGCCAAATAGGGATATAGGTTCACTGAAGTTCTCTAGGGTGGAGTCCAGGGTGAAAAGGTAGGATTTAGATGTGTATATGCCATTATTGTTGGGTTTTCCAAGTCTGGTGACTTTTGATACTGATATTTTTTGGCCTTTGCAGTTCATAAGGCCATCCTTTAAGTCAGTTTCAGGAATACCATTAGGGATATTGTATATGACAATTTTTGTTTGGGCAGGGGGAGGGCAAATCCATTGCTTTGAATGGACCTTAATGCCTCCAAGGGAGTTAAGTGACAAAAGAGTTGTTTTTGCATTTTCAAAGCCTGCTTGAATAGATATTAATATTGAACCATCTCTGTTGATGTTGAGGTTGAAATTAATTTTCAGGATTTTGAAGAGCTCAAGTCTAATTGTTTGGATGTTTTTTATTTGGAACATGGTTTCAGGAGAGGTAGGAAGAATGTGGATGAAGTGCTCTTCTTCCAAAAAAGATGGGGGTGTAGTACAAACTGTCTTTAATGGGGAGAAACTGGTGTACCGTTTTCTCTTGGATCTTTTAGGAGTGACTGTTTTGAAGCCATCATCATGGAGAATTGAGTCCTCAGAGTGGACAGTGACCATGGTTTCATTGGAGTCTGAGTCCTCAGAAAGGTCACTTGGTAATGGGGAGATGGTGCCTAGCATTTGGTAATTAATATCTCCCTTCTCAGGGGGTAATTTCATTGGGATCATGGTTGAGATAAATTCCCCACTTTATATAAATAAAAATAATCAAGAAAACTTCACTTGATAGTCCTGTTTTCACAAAATTTTCGAATTCTCTAACACAATTATTTTTAATATTCTTCTTCTTTTCTTCTTTTTGGGTTACTTTGTTTTTTACTTTTGCCACGCTATTTGTTCTTGTTCTTTTTTTTTCTTTTTATCTACTGGCTAACCTTAAATATAATTAAAAAGAAATCTTGAATTACAACTTTCATGAGAAGGTAGCTCAGTAATTTTTACAAGAATCGGTAAAGAAAATAAGCGATAGAAAATGAATTTTTCAAAATCGCAGTTGGAGGTAGATTACGCAGTTTAAAGCAGCAAATAGTTGATCTTTTTAGTTTTATACTGTCAAAAAGAAAATCAAACAATTACGTAAATTTATCAGACCTCATTTTCAAATCAAATTTGTTCAAATTCCTTTCTTTTACTCCAAAAACCACCGCAACTCATTTTGAAAACATACGAGGTTTTCCTCAGCCCAAAAAAACATAAAAAGAGGCCGATATTCGACAACCAGTAACACGTGACCATATCAGGCTTATTAAAATCAGTTAAAAGAACACTTACAAAATTGATTCTCTGAAAAAACTGAAAAAGGTAAAAAAATGAACAAAGAGAATTTTTCTACTGAAAGTGGTGACTAGCATTAAAACTTAAAACGAAAATAAATTAGTCCGTACTTGAGAGCAACTGCCCGCTCCTGAATACCCCTCTCTTCACGCTTATATTTTAGGAGTCGTTCTTCAAGAAATGGGACAAAAGGTGGACCTTACCGTAAAGTCGGATATTGAGGAAAGAGTAGACCCACCCCTCACCCTTATACATAGAATAAATTGTGTTTGTTTTAAAACTTAATGTTGCTCCTTACAATTAGTAGAGAGAGACTTGTTTGTTTTTTTATTTAATTTCTGATTCATTTTTTTTAAAAATACTAGGAAATCTACCTCCCCCTCCATGGAAAATTTCCCTCCACCCACAAAAATTCGTCCACAGAAAATTTCCACATAGAGAATATTTCCTGGTGATAGTTCTCCATGGAAAATCATTTAGAATTTTCAGAATTTTGAGACACGTTGAACAAAATGGCTAAATATAAATTTTGATTGTAAGTGTCTTGGGAAATCAGGGGCTTGGGGTGGGGGAGGGCATTTACCGTCTGATCACTTTCGACTAATACAAAAGGCACTAGTCTTCTCAATTTCTAATCGAATGAGCCCTTTTTGAAGCGTCTACGACAAAACTTTCTATAAAAACCTTATATGCCCGAAGGACATAATTTACGACCCTTGTCCTAAGGGCTATGGGAGGGGGGGAGGAGAGGGCTGTCATCCTCAAGACATAATTTCCAGGCCTTTCAAATATGTCGAACAAAATAGGCATATCAAAACATTGATCGGAAATGTTTAGGGAAGTGATGGGCGTGGGGGGGGGGGAGAGTGATTCTCCTTCCAATTGCTCTCGAATGTTCAAAAGGACAATAGCCCTCTCAATTTCCAATCGAATAAGCCCTTTTTCAAGCTTTATGAACAACGCTTCCTATAAAACCTTATATGCCCCCAAGGTATAACTTACAACCTTAGCCCTGAGGGCTGTGGGGGGGGTGTCATACTCAAAGACAAAATTTCCAGACCCTTCAACTACGTTCAACAAAATGGCTATATCAAAATGTTGATCGGAAATGTTTGGAGAAATGATGGGCGATGGGGGGAGGGGCATTCGCACTCGGACCGCTTTTGAATATTAATAAGGGCACTGGCCCTCTCAATTCCCAATTGAATGAGCCCTTTTTGAAGTTTCTACGACAAAGTTTTCCATGTAAAGCTTATATGCCCCCAGGGTATAACTTACAACCTTTGCCCAGGGGACTGCGGGGGGTTTGTCATCCTCAAAGACAAAATGTTCGGATCTTTCAACTACGTTGAACAAAATGGCTATCTCAAAGTTTTGATTGAATGTGTTCTGACATATGGTGGGCATGAGAGGAGGGTTAGTTGCCTTCCAATCACTTTAAACAATTAAAAAGGGCACTAGCCCTTTCAATTTCCAATCGAATGAATCTTTTTGAAGTTTCTATGACGACACTTTCTATAAAAACCTTAAATGCCCCCAGGGCATAGCTTATAACTCTTGCCCTGAGGGTTGTGGGGGGTATTGTCATCCTCAAAGGCCTAATTTGCAGAACTTGAAACTATGTTGAACAAAATGGCTATCTCAAAATTTTGATTGGGTGTGTTTGGGAAAATGGTAGGAGTGAGAGAGAGGGGGGGGTGTTATTTGCTCTTTAATCACTTTCGACTATTAAAAAGGGCACTAGCCCTTTCAATTTCCAATCGAAGAGCCCTTTTGAAGTTTCTACAACAAAGCTTTCTATAAAAAACCTTATATGCCCCCATGGCATAACTTTAAACCTTAGCCCTTAGGGCTGGGGGGGGGGTATCATACTCAAAGACATAATTTCCAGACCCTTCAACTACGTTCAACAAAATGGCTATATCAAAATGTTGATCGGAAGTGTTTGGGGACATGACGGGCGCGTGATGCATTCGCCCTCCGATTACTTTTGACTATTAATAAGGACACTAGTCCTCTTAATTCCTAATTGAATGAGCCTTTTTTGAAGTTTCTACGACAACACTTTCTATAAAAAGCTTATATGCCCCCAGGTTATAACTTACAACCCTTACCCTGAGGGCTGTGGGGGTGTCATCCTCAAAGACGTAATTTCCAGAACTTTCAACTACGTTGGAAAAAAAGGCTGGCTCAAAATTTGATTGGATGTGTTTGGGGAAATGGTGGGCACGAAAGGAGGTTTAGTTGCCCTCCAATCACTTTCTACTATGAAAAAGGGCACTGGCCCTTTCAATTTCCAATCGAATGAGCCCTTTTGAAATTTCTACGACAACACTTTCTATAAAAACCTTATATACCCCCAGGGCACAACATACGACCCTTTCTCTGAGGGCTGTCCGAGGGAGGGGGGTTGTCATCCTCAAAGACCTAATTTCCAGAACTTTCAACTACGTTGAACAACATGACAATCTCAAAATTTTGATTGGATGTGTTTTGGGAAATGGTCGGCGTGAGAGGGGGGTCAGTTGCTCTCCTATCAATTTCGACTTTTAAAAAGGGGCACTACACCTTTCAATTTCCAATTGAATGAGCCCCTATTGAAGTTTATACGACAACGTTATCTATAAAAACCTTAAATGCCCCCAGGGCATAACTTACAACTCTTTCCCTGAGGGGTGTGGGGATTTGTCATCTTCAAAGAAATAATTTCTAGAACTTTTAACTACATTGAACAAAATGGCTATCTAAAAATTTTTGATTGGATATGTTTGGGGAAATGGTGGGCGTGAGAGGGGAGTTAGTTGCCATCCAATCACTGTCGACTTTAAAAAGGGCAGTAGCCCTTTCAATTTCCATTTGAATAGGTCCTTTCGGAGGTTTTTACAAAAAGTTTTCTACAAAAACCGGGGATAACTTACAGCCCTTGCCTTGAGGGCTGTGGGGGTTGTCATCCTCAAAGAGATAGTTTCCAGAACTTTCCACTACGTTGAAAAAATGGTTAAACCCAAAATTATTATTGGATGTGTTGGGAGGAATGGTGGTTGTGAGAGGGGGGGGGGGGGTTAGTTGCCTACCAATCACTTTTTACTATTAAAAAGGGCACTAGCCGTTTCGATTTCCAGTCAAATGAGGCCTTTTTGAATTTTCTACGACAACCCTTTATATATAAACCTTATATGCCCCCAGGGCAAAATATACAACCTTTATCCTGAGGGCTATTGGCGGGGGGAGGTTTTTTCATCCTAAAATACGTAATTTCCGGAACTTTCAACTACGTTGAGCACAATGGCTATCTCACAATTTTCATTGGATGTGTTTGGGAAAGTGGTGGACGTTAGAGAGAGATTAGTTGCCGTCCAATCAATTTCGACTATTAAAAAGGGCACTAGCCCTTTCAATTTCCAATTGAATGAGCACTTTTTCTACGACAACGCTATCTATAAAAATCTTATATGCCCCCAGGGCATAACTTACAACCATTGCCCTGAGGGGTGTTTGTGATCCACAAAGACATATTTTCCAGAACTTTCAACTCTGTCGAATAAAATGGCTATATCAAAATTTTGATTAGATGTGATTGGGGAAATGGTGGGCGTGAGAGGGACGGTTAGTTGCTCTCCAATCTTTTTCGACTATTAAAAAGGGCACTAGCTCTTTCAATTTCCAATCAAATGAGCTCTTTTTGAAGTTTTCTACGACAACACTTTCTATAGAAACCTTATATTACCCCAGGGCTTAAATTACAACCCTTGCCCTGAGGGCTCTGAGGGGGTTATCATAGGCAGCGCAATCGCGCTGCCTAAGTAAAGAACGATGTTAACACAATGTATTATTTATTATTTTTTTCCCTTTAGACCTGGGCCCATCGTATCGAAGGAATTGTTGTAGAAACTTCGAAAAAGGCTCATTCGATTTGAAATTTGAGTAGCTTGTGCCCTTTTTAATAGTCGAAAGTGATTGGAAGGCAACTAAAATCCCTTCCACGCCCATCATTTCCTCAAACACATCCAATCAAAATTTTGAGATAGCCATTTTGTTCAGCGTAGTTGACTTCCAGATATAAATTTTGTTTTTTGAGGAGAACACTCCCCCACAGCCCCCAGGGCAAGGGATGTAAGTTAAGCTCTGGGGGCACATAAGGTTATTATAGAAAGCGTTGTCGTAAAAACTTCAAAAAGGCGCATTCGATTGGAAATTCAAAGGGCTAGTGCCCTTTTTAATAGTCGAAAGTGATTGGAAGGAAGCTAACGCCCATCTTTTCCCCAAACACATCCAATCAAAATTTTGAGACAGCCATTTTGTTCAACATAGTTGAAAGTTCTGAAAATTAGGTCATTGAGGATGACAACCCCCCCCCCCCTCCCCCAGAGCCCACAGGGCAAGGGTTGTAAGTTATGCCCTGGGGGCATATAAAGTTTTTAAAGAGAGCATTGGCGTAGAAACCTCAAAAGATCTCATTTGATTGGAAATTGAAATGGCTAGTGCCCTTTTTAATAGTAGAAAGGGATTGGAAGAATACTAACACCCCTTCCACGCCCACCATTTCCCCAAATACATCCAGTCAAAATTTTGAGATAGCCATTTTTTCAACGCAGTTGAAAGTTCTAGAAATTATACCTTTGAACAGGACACTTCCCCAACAGTCTTCAGGGCAAGGGTTATAAGTTAGGCCCTGGGGCATATAAGGTTTCTATTAAAATCTGTGTCATGAAAACTTGAAAAAGGGCTAATTTGATTGGAAATTCAAAGGGCTAGTGCCCTTTTTAATAGTCGAAAGTGATTTGAGGGCAACTAACCCCCTCTCACGCCCAACTTTTCCCCAAACACATCCAATCAAAATTTTTAGATAGTCATTTTATTTAACGTAGTTGAAAGTTTTGGAAATTAGGTCTTTAAGGATGATAAGCCCCCCCCCCCCCAACACAGCCCTCAGGGAGAGGGTTGTAAGTTATGCCCTGGAGGCATATAAGGTTTTTATAGAAAGCGATGTTGTAGAAACTTCAAAAAGGGCTCATTCAATTGGAAATTGAAAGGACTAGTTCTCTAATAGTCAAAAGTGATTGAAGGGCAACTAGCCCCCCTCTCACGCCCACAATTTCCCTAAACACATCCAATAAAAATTTGGAGATATCCATTTTGTTCAACCTAGTTGAACGTTCTGGAAATTAGGTCTTTGAGGTTGATAACCCCCTCAGAGCCCTCAGGGCAAGGGTTGTAAGATATGCCCTGGGGGCATACAAGGTTTTATAGAAAGTTTTGTCATAGAAACTTCAAAAATGGCTCATTTGATTGGAAATTGAAAGGGATAGTGCCCTTTTTAATAGTCGAAAGTGAATGGAGAGTAATTAATCCCCCCCCATGCCTTTCCCCTAACGCATTTAATCAAAGTTTAGAGATAGCCATTTTGTTCAACGTACTTGAAAGTTCTAGAAATTATTTATTTGAGGATGACAAACCCCCCAGAGCCCCCAGAGCAAAGGTTGCAAGTTATGCCCTGAGGGCATGTAAGGTTTTTATACATAGTGTTGTCGTAGAAACTCCAAAAAGGGCTCATTTGATTGGAAATTGAAAGGGCCCTTTTTAAAAGTCGAAAGTGAATGGAGAGTAATTAATCCCCCCCCCCCGCTCACGCCCTCCCTTTCCCCAAACGCATTCAATCAAAGTTTAGAGATAACTATTTTGTTCAACGTAATTGAAAGTTCTAGAAATTATTTATTTGAGGATGACTAACCCCCCAGAGCCCCCCGGGCAAAGGTTGCAAGTTATGCCCTGGGGGCATGTAAGGTTTTTATACATGCTGTTGTCGTAGAAACTCCAAAAAGGGCTCATTCGATTGGAAATTGGAATAGCTAGTGCCCTTTTTAGTAGTCGGAAGTGATTGGAAGGCCACCAACACCCTTTCCACGGCCACCATTTCTCCAAACACATCCAATCAAAGTTTTGAGATAACCATTTTTCAACGTAGTTGAAGTTCTGGATATTATCTCTTTAAGGATTACAACCCCCAGAGCCTTCAGGGCAGGGGTTGTAAGTTATACCCTGGGGGCATATAAGGTTTTTTACAGAGAGCGTTGTTGTAGAAACTTCCAAAAGGGCCCATTCGAATGGAAATTGAAAGGGCTAATGCCCTTTTTAATAGTCAATAGTTATTGGATGGCAACTAACCTCCATTTTGTTCAACGAAGTTGATTTCTAGATAGAAATCCTACTTTTGAGGAGGACACTGCCCCTACAGGGCAAGGGTTTTAAGTTATGCCCTGGGGGCATATAAGGTTTTTATACAAAGCATGGTCATATAAACTTCGGAGGGGGCTCATTGGATTGGTAATCAGATGCTCTAGTGTTCTTTTTAAGAGTCAAAGTGATCGGAGGGCAGCTACCCCCCCCCCCATACACACACGTCGTATTGTCTCAAAATGCATGTAATAGAAATTTTGAGATAGCTATTCTATTCAAAATGGTCTAAATATCACATAACAAGGCCTTTGGGGTTGAAACAATCCCCAGAGATTAGGGGCAAGAGTTGTAAGCTATGCCCAGGATGTATTTAAGGTTTTTATGGAAGGAATGGTTGTTTAACTTTAGAAGAGGATCAGTCTTTCTCTCTGAAAAGACTATGTCAATATAAAACGAACAGAAATTAATTAATAAAAACTTTTTGAACAAAATAAGTTTTTTAAAAAATTAAAGAACTGCATTAAACCAAAACGAACAAAAATAGAATCAAATAATCTACCAAGAATACAGCTACCACAAATCAGTATCAATAAATAAATGAAACCCAAAAACAAACAGAAATTAAAATAAATAAGAGTCAAACTCAAAACAATCAGAAATTAATATGAGTAGGGTTCTAAACCCCAAGCTTTCTAAAAGCTAGAATATAATTTGCACTTTACTGAAAAATTCTTTTAAATGTTTTCACTTTTCTAACTTTAAGAAATCAAAAATCAATTTCGATTTTAAGGAATAAATATCAGCTGACAATGCAGATTTTTTTTCCAGTAAATTCATTTGAATTTTTTTCAGTAAAGTAAAATTATATTCTGAATTTTAGAAAGCTTAGGGCTTAGAACCCTACTCATCTTAATTTCTGCTCGTTTTGAGTTTGATTTGAATTTCTGTTTGTTTTTTGTTTCATTTATTTATTGATACTGATTTGTGGTAGTTGTATTCTTGGTAGATTATTTGATTCTATTTTTGTTCATTTTGGTTTACTGTATTTCTTTACTTCTTTTTTTAAAACTTATTTTGTTGAAAAAGTTTTTTTAATTAATCATCTTCAAAGACCTAATTTCCAGAACTTTCAACTACGTTGGACAAAATGGATATATCAAAATTTTGATTGCTTGTGTTTGGGCATGAGAGAGGGTTTAGTTGCCCTTCTATCACTTTCGACAATTAAAAAGGGCACTAGCCAGGGGCGTCGTTTGGGGGTGGCAAGGGGGGGGGGGCAGTTGCCCCCCCAACAATGTGGAGAAAAAAAAATATACATCCCATGTCCTTTGATTATCCAGATATGGACCACTCTTGTCCCCCCAATAAAAGTGCCGGAGATTCGCTCCTGGCACTAGACCTTACAATTTCTAATCGCATGAGCCCTTTTTAAAGTTTCTACAACAACGCTTTCTATAAAAACCTTATATGCCCCCAGGGCATAACTTACAACCCTTTTCCTGAGGGCTACGGGGGGTTGCCCTTTTTTAAGTTTCTACGACACCACTTTCTATAAAAACCTTATATGCCCCCAGGGCATAACCTAAAACCCTTGCCCTGAGGGATGTAGGGGGGGGGGGTAATCGTCAAAGACCTAATTTCCTGGAATTCAAACTACGTTGAACAAATGGGCTATCTCATTATTTTGATTGGACGTGTCTGGGGTAATGGTGAGCGTCAAATGAGTTAGTTGCTCTCCAATCTCTTTCGACTATTAAAAAGGGCACTAGCCCTTTCAATTTCCAATCGAATGAGCCCTTTTTGAAGTTTCTACAACAACGGTTTCTATAAAATCTTATGCCCCCAGGGCATAGTTTACAACCCTTTCCCTGAGGGCTGTGGGGGGTTGTCACCCTCAAAGAGATAATTTCCAGAACTTTCAACTATGTTGAAAAAAATGGCTATCTCAAAGTTTGGTTGGATGTTTTTGGGGAAATGGTGGACGTTAGAGGGGGGCTAGTGTCCGTCCAATCACTTTTGACTATTAAAAAGGGCACTAGCCCTTTCAATTTCCAATTGAATGAGCCCTTTTTGAAGTTTATACGACAACAACATCTGTAAAAACCTTATATGCCCCCAGGGCACAACTTACAATCTTTGCCCTAAGGGGTGTTGGGGATTTGCCATCCTAAAAGACATAATTTCTAGAACTTTCAACTACGTCGAACAAAATGGTTATCTCAAAATGTTGATTGGATGTGTTTGGGAAAATGGTGGGCGTCAGAGGGGGGTTAGTTGCACTCCAGTCTCTTTTGACTATTAAAAAGGGCACTAGCCTTTTCAATTTCTAATCAAATTGGACCTTCTTGAAGTTTCTGCAACAACACTTTCTATAAAAAGCTTATATGCCCCTAGGTCATAACTTACAACCTTTACCCTGTGGGCTCTGAGGGGGTTATCATCTTCAAAGACCTCATTTCCAGAACTTTCAACTACACCGAAAAAAATAGATATATCAAAATTTTGATTGCTTGTGTTTGGGGAAATGGAGGGCGTGAGAGGGGGGGTTAGTTGCCCTCAAATCACTGTCAACTACTAAAAAGAGCACTAGCCCTTTCAATTTCCAGTCGAATGAGCCCTTTCCGAAGTTTTTACGACAACGCTTTCGATAAAACCTTATATGGCCCCAGGGTATAACTTAAAAATGGCAATCTCAAAATTTTGATTGGATGTATTTGGGGGAATGATGGGCGTGGGGGGGCTAGTTGCCCTCCGATCACTGTCAACTACTAAAAAGGGCACTAGCCCTTTCAATTTCCAGTCGAATGAGCCCTTTCCGAAGTTTTTACGACAACGCTTTCGATAAAACCTTATATGGCCCCAGGGTATAACTTACAACTCTTGCCCTGAGGGATGTGGGGGGTTGTCATCCTCAAAGACCTAATTTCCAGAACTTTCAACTGCGTTGAACAAAATTTCTATCTAAAAATTTTGATTTGATGTGTTTGAGGAAATGGTGGGCGTGAGAAACCTTATATGCCACCAGGGCATAACTTACAACCCTTGCTCTGAGGGCTGTGAGGGGAGTTTCCTCCTCAAAGACATAATTTCCAGATAGACGGTTTCTACGACAACTCCTTCGATATGAAGTTCCCTGGTCTAAAAAAAAGAAATAAATAAATAATACATTGTGCCAACATCGTTCTTTCTACGATGAGGTTCAGAGACAACGGATAACATTTTCAAGGCCATTCTTTTTGGCCTCGGCGGCAAAAACAGACAATCGGGAGGATCTTTTCAAGCCAATTACAAAACTAGACTTTGGCCCATTTCTGAAGAGGGAAAGGAGTTTTTTCCACGTATGGAATTTTCGCGCCTTAGGGCCCGCTTTTTAAAGGAATTTACTGATGTAAGTTTTAAGCTTCCAGTAAATTTGTTTTCACACCGATATTTAAGTCAAATCAATTAACCCAATTTAGGTTAAATTGGACATTTTGAGGCTATTTTCGTTTTCTTTTTTTGTGGGGGGGGGAGACTTATTCCCTTACTAATTTTTTCTGTGCATAAGAACCCCGTTGCACCACTTACTGGTCAGAGAAAGTTCAGACCGTATAAATATAGGAATGTTACATTTGGGGGTTCCAAAGCCCAGGGAAGACATTTTTGTTTCGCTTTAAATCACGATTCAGGGCTGCAAGGGCACTTATTTCAGGCCCAAAGGACAAGTACTACATTTTTTTTAAATTTTGGCCCACCTGGCAAACGGGTGTCAGTTTAACGAAAATTTTGTTAGCCCATTTTTAGGCCACCTCCCTCTCAAATAAAACTTGTGGTCCACTAGGAGAGTAAACAAACCAGAGAACCCAGAATAATTCATTTTAATTCAGAAAAAAAGTATTTTAGCCAAAGTTGAAACAGAAAAAGGTCGAAATTCCGCATCGTAGCTAAACATCGTTTCGTTTTCAAGAAAAAACTTGAAATTTTTTTCTAAGAATGGACGACTGCAATTTCCAAGATAAATAGGACATTTGGGTCTTTTTGAAAATAATATACGGACAAACCAAGGTTTTTCAGTTGTTTTTGTTGGTTGAATTTACATGGTTCAACCCATGAGTCCCACTATGGCTGAACTTTATCTTACAGACTTCTTTACTACTATCCTATTACTACATTTTTGCAAAACTTGCAAAACACAAAAAAAACATTAAAAAGAAAATTCCGATTTGATGTAATATTGTTCTATTCCCTTCTATGGGAAAGACCACAAATTGTACGAAAAAAAAAATAAACATCCTATCTTTTTGTGTGTCAAAACTAGAATAAGTCAGTGTCGATCGACTACAAACAAGGAAACAAAATACAAGAGGTACAAATCTATTTTTCGCAATTGTTCCACAGTTCGCCTTTCTTTTGCCTTCTGATTCTTATCACCTTTTTTTAGAGATCTTTTGTGAGATTTTATAAAAAATATCTGAAATGATGTACCTTGTTTTCTTGGGACAATTTTTGGATGCTTCAAAATCCTACTTATCATGCGTTTAAGTTTTGGACATTGAAGACTTATGATTCTGTTCAAATTACCCAATGAGCAAGAACTTTTATTGGAAATTAGGCATTTCCACATTTCTGCTCGAGTAGTTTCACAAATCTACTTTTCGTTGGATACTTTTGTTGGATACTTTTCGTTGGATACTTTTATGTTGGATACTTTTATATTTTCGTTGGATACTTTTCGTTGGATACTTTCGTTGGATACTTTTCGTTGGATACTTTTCGTTGGATACACAAATCCACTTTTCGTTGGATACAAATCCACTTTTCGTTGGATACAAATCCACTTTTCGTTGGATAAAAAAACAAGCTTCTCTGTTCAAAGAAACGGAAATACCAGAGAAGTAGAGGCATAACCGAAACGCATATTTAGAATGGAAAATCAGTTTGAATGAAATAGCTAAAAACATGCTTTAATTAATGAAACAGCTTTCATGGGTTGTTATATGTTAAAACAGATCCAATTTATACAGAATACTCTTTAGCTCATATCACATTTAAACATACAATACAAGCATTTCTTACATCTATCACATTTGCATCTAATATGTATCTAATTTTCACCAGTCGATGCAAATCTGTATCAGTAATTTCCACAGGATGATTCTGAAATAGTGTAATAAACCAGACACACAAGAAAACCATTGAAAAGCAAAACCTAGTTCAATATTAAATATTTCTATGTACTTGTGACTATAAAGAACACGAATCATTAAGGGCCTAGCTTTTATAATTGTAATTGGCCTAAACTCGTGCATGCACTCTTTGATGCGTTTTCAAATGTGCTGCTTGAGAAAAGTTCTTATGGCATACACCACATTTTAACGATTTTTTTTACCCGTATGCCCTCTTTGGTGCCTCTTCAAACTATTCGCAAAGATAAACTTTTTATCACATATATCACATTTAAAAGGTTTATCACCTGTGTGCTGTGTTTTATGCGCGTTCAAAGAGTCACTTCGAGAAAAGCATTTCTCGCAAAGATCACATTTGAATGGTTTCTCCCCTGTATGTACTCTTTGGTGCCGTTTCAAATAGTCCGCTCTAGAAAAGCTTTCCTCACATTCATCACATTTGAATAGTTTCTCAGCCAAATGCACTCCTTTATGCGTTTTCAAAGTTGCTGCTTGAGAAAAGGTCTTGTCACAAACATCACATTTAAACGGTTTTTCACCCGTATGAACTCTTTGATGGCTATTCAAAGTTTGCGCAAAAGAAAAGGTCTTGTCACACACATCACATTTAAACGGTTTTTCACCCGTGTGCACTCTTTGGTGCCTGTTCAAATAGGTAGCTTGAGAAAAGGTTTTGTCACATACATCGCATTTAAAAGGTTTATCACCTGTGTGCTGTGTTTTATGCTCTTTCAAAGAGTCACTTCGAGAAAAGCATTTCTCGCAAAGATCACATTTGAATGGTTTCTCCCCTGTATGTACTCTTTGGTGCCGTTTCAAATAGTCCGCTCTAGAAAAGCTTTCCTCACATTCATCACATTTGAATAGTTTCTCAGCCAAATGCACTCCTTTATGCGTTTTCAAAGTTGCTGCTTGAGAAAAGGTCTTGTCACAAACATCACATTTAAACGGTTTTTCACCCGTATGAACTCTTTGATGGCTATTCAAAGTTTGCGCAAAAGAAAAGGTCTTGTCACACACATCACATTTAAACGGTTTTTCACCCGTGTGCACTCTTTGGTGCCTGTTCAAATAGGTAGCTTGAGAAAAGGTTTTGTCACATACATCGCATTTAAAAGGTTTATCACCTGTGTGCTGTGTTTTATGCTCTTTCAAAGAGTCACTTCGAGAAAAGCATTTCTCGCAAAGATCACATTTGAATGGTTTCTCCCCTGTATGTACTCTTTGGTGCCGTTTCAAATAGTCCGCTCTAGAAAAGCTTTCCTCACATTCATCACATTTGAATAGTTTCTCAGCCAAATGCACTGCTTTATGCTTTTTCAAATATGCTGCTTGAGAAAAGGTCTTGTCACACACATCACATTTAAACAGTTTTTCACCCGTGTGCACTCTTTGATGCCTGTTCAAATAGGCAGCTTGAGAAAAGGTTTTGTCACATACATCGCATCTAAACGATTTCTCACTAGTATGCACTCGTGATGAAAAGTGACCTAAAAATTCAAAAAGTCTACCAAGTTAAAAAAAATAATTATTAACGAGGAAGAAAGAAAAGAATGCACATAATTTTTTGAAGTCAAACATATTTTGGAGTAACTGCAAAGCTTAATACTACGCCAACCTAGTGTTGTAAACGGTAAAATTGGGTGTTTTACGTATTTTATCATAACTTTACAGACCCAGTAAAATTTATATTTTTACCTATTTTTCGTATTTTGCCGGTATTGTACGTATTATACTGATATTTTACAGATTTTACTGTCATATTTTACGGCATTTTGTAGCATCGTGCAAAACTACCCAAAGGCTGGGAGAAACAGGTTTGGATACGATATTGTTACTGTGGTTTTTACTTTAAGAAGCAGGGCAAAAAAATAATAAAATTGCTAATTGCACTCATTAATTTCGTTGTGAAGTGTTTAAGATTGAATGATAAATTGGCATTTTACTAGCCTTCTCTTACAGCACATAACCGTATTTACATTTGTTTGTTCTCTTTTAATGAACAGCTTACGTAATATTTCCACTAAAAAAGTTACAGAAAGCAATATTGTTTGGCCTGTGGGTCTGAAGCAATTTTATCCAGTCAAAAGCGTAGAACAAACTTAGCCTTTTTCGGCACCGACTGGATAAATCGGTGTCAATTTAAAAGAAAACGGCGCCAATTTGAGCGAGAAATATTTTCTAGTTTACGTTGCCGATTTGCAACAACACCGCCGAATTTCATCGTGGCCATAAAAAAGGTAATCATCAATAATTTCCTACTCTTCAGCATGAAAATCGAAAGGTCTGAATAATAATAAAAATAGTTAAATATTTATTAATGAAAGAATTTAGAATTTAAGTAATTTTTTTATGAAATAAACATTTGAGAATAATTTAAATTTTAATAATAAAATAATTATTTAAAATATTAAATATTTAAGAATGAAAGAATTTAAAATTCAAATAAAATTTGTCGATGAAATAAGTATTTGAGAATATTATAAATATTAATTATAAAAGAACTTAAACAATAATAATAATAAAAGAACCAAATAATAAGTTGAGATCAATGATGGAACTACTGATAGGCTGCAGTTGACAACTAGTGTCCGTGTTAATGATTTTCAGTTTTGAAAACCTCGCGTAAAAGGTATTTTCTGTACTGCTATTGTTTGCCCACTGAGCTGCTAAAAGGAGTGCCCGAAAAAGTATATTCTAGCCTTAAGGTCCAAGACAAAATTGGCATTTATACCGAACTTTTTTTTGCTCTTGCTCTACTTTTTTTTTGCTTTACTCTAGCGCGGGCATAAGCATTCCACCGTTGCATCAGTTGAGAATAATAGATCATAAGTCTTTTTTTTAATTTTCAATGAAAAAATTTAAGAAAAGACAATTCACCCCCCCCCTATATATTGAAAAATACATTATATGTCCATCCTCTATATTTGTAAGGATCAATTACACGATTAAAGACTGTACACTGTCTTTAATCGCAGACATAATTTTTTTCAGGTAATATTCCAACATTTAAAAATGATATCCACCTCTACTTTAACACACTCTATTGTTCTGATACGCTTTGTTAAGTCAGACAGCCTTTTAGCCCCAAGACACAGTTAGTATTTTTTTTTTACAGAGCGTTTCTTAGAGGGTGTATAGAATAGTACTGCGATTGACACAATTGGGCAAAAAAAAACACCCAAAGGTAAATCAAACGTCAATGGCAGCAATGCAGCCATCTATTGTAAAAACAATAAACGAATGCCGAAGGCCAACATAAAAGATCTTTTATATTAACGTCAACGCCATGGGAGTAAAAAATTTTTTAGTTTTTTTTTAACAACTGATGAATGAGCGTGATAGCAGAGGGTATATCATAAAAAAGAAATAAATTAGAAGTCATCATTGATTTTTTCAAAGATTTTTCAGTTTTTATTAAGATGGGAGAGGACGATTGAAAAACAAATGCTAGATAATTCGATTGCGGAGTGTCAAGAAATTCAAAGAAGTTTAAAATGTCAGGGGATTGAGCCCAAATTAGCCCCTGCCTTCGACCCTAAGTAATTCAATACCTATTTATTATAAATGAATAAAATGAATATTAATTAAATTTATGTGCCCCAGACTATATAGTATTTTAACAAAACTTGAATTCATTTACGTTGAAAAAATTTCTACCTATTGCTTCTCAAAATAGAGAAGGGGTATTACCTTATTAAGCCAAGGAAAACCACAACCTTTGAAAGTTTTCATTAAATGCTGAAAAAAGGACAGGAAAAAAAAGCTCAACTTCTCTTCTAGATACAGGGCAACTCTAAAACAGCAATTTTACCCAAAATTTTCCTTGGGAATACCTTATTTTTACTAATTTTACCTTATTTCACCAGTTTTACTGACGGGGTTTTACTTTGCAGTATTTTTTACAAAAATACGTCAACCTGGTAAACAATGTGCTTATAAGTTTCATAAACCTTGTTTATAACATTAGCGGTGAAGTTCATCATTTACGTCTTCATTTTAACTATTAATCAAAAACTTTAGTCACAACTAGTGATAAGCAAGGTGAAAGATGTCACCAAGACATAAAGGCTATGGAGGATTGCTACTGAAAAAGGTGAGACCAGGGGGCTCTTGATTAGAAATTGTAAGTTCTAGTGCCCCTTTAAGAGTCAACAGCAAGTGGAGGACAATCAACCCCGCACTCGTGCCTGTTTTCCAAAAATTCTTCCGATCAAAATTTATATGTAAATACTTTGTAAAAAAAAACAAAAAACTAAAGGTAGAGTAAATATACTTCCGAAGTTGACGATCCCCCTTCATACCTCGGGGCAAGGGCTATACGTTATGGACATTAACCGTTGTTAACATACATTGTTTATATGGAAGAAGCGACGTTCAGACTTTGGAGGGGACTCATTAAGTTGGAAATCGGAAGTTCAAGAGCCCTTTTAAAGAAAACAAAAAGCATTAAGAGGGCAACCAGCTCTTCCCCCAAAAATGCATCAAAATTTTAAGGTAAATTTTGTTCATAGTTTTCCAAAAGTCAAATGATTATAATTCATTAGTTGACAACCTTTTCCCATAGCTTCCGGGGCAAGGACTGTAAGTTATAGAATTTGTTTTTTATTAACATGTAAGTATTTACTAAAAAAAGAAAGCATGCTTGATCCTAGATAATCAATAAAGCTTAGAGTATTACGATGAAACTTTAAGGAAATGTTGAGGGTGATTCCGAGAACAGTCAAAACAAATTATGTGTTGGGTGTCTCTGAGAAGGGAATATTAGCAACGTCTAAGCAACAGTTATGCATATTAGGTTGTAACTTTCGAGGTATGTTGAAGAGAGATCGGAGGGAAAAAAGGATCCCCCCCCTCTACCTGTCCTTTTTAGGTCAAAATTTCAGATTTCTCTTCTAAGAGTAGTATAATCACATCAATTCTCAAGAACTTAAGTCCACCATTTAAATAGCCATTAGAACTATTTTTCAGAAATTTAAGGACATTATCGCAGAGCAGGGTGGGCGACTTCACCTAGACATAAAGACTATGGGGAACACTACCAAGCAAGGTCAAATGCTTATATGATGGCAGTTTACTTTTTAAGTTTGAAGCATGTTACAGCAAACTGCGCTAATGAAAATCGCTATCGCTATCAGGAAAGACGGGATGCTCATATGATGGAAGATTGCTGTGTCACTTTGAAGAGGGTATTCAAACACAAAAAGGTATCACGCAAAAAAGCTTCAAAAATTTCAAATAGTTGTTTTAGCAAAACGTTTTAAGGTTTATTTGTGACTGTGCATTTAATTTAGTTTCTGCAAGGTTATCTATGATTTTTTGTTTCGTTTACTGTGTTATTAACCTTGTTCATTATACCCGTATAAAGAATCAGCAACAAAAGCCACGGAACTGAGACCACCGTTTCCTAGTGATCTTAGTTTTTGGTAAACAAGTTAGTAGAACGATTAGCCTGATTTGTTAATGGGCAAACTCACCCCCTCCGTTCCAGAGAGGGGGGTTATTACTCTTCTAAACTGTTAAATGTCTAGAGCGCCCTCTTCTATGAATCTTGGACTTTTTTGATCTACACTTACAATAGGTATTAGAATACTAAGATTGGAAGCGTTCTGTAATTGCATTAAAAAGCCCATACGTTTTGTGATACTTAAAATATTTTGGCACTATCAAAGAAAAGTTTTTAATTTAAAAATAAAAAGAGGCATAGAGATGAGCATTAGATATCAAATAATCTATTAAGGCTTATTTTTCATTTAAAACAAAATTCTAACAAAGTTGTTTTCAAAATTTTCTATTAAGAATAATCGAGACAATAGCAGCAATAGCCTCGTTTTTTTTTAAACCGATTTTTTAGTTAATATGGACTGTGGTTCGTCCTTTACTAGGTTAGAGCTGCCGCTGTAATAATGGCACAATTTGGTGACAGGCCTACTGTTATAAATTTCACCAGTTTATACACAAATACACAATTACACAATTTTTTCACATATATTCACAATTACCAATTTTTTCACAAATACACAAGATAATTATACAGCCCAATTCATTATATTCAGATCTGTCCATTTATCGGGTCATTAGATAATCCCCAGAGATACTTCATGGACGGTATTCCATAATAGGACAATGTTCAACGAATAGTTGATTTTGTTTTATCCACAACTTCTCAGAGATACTAAGGGTAATATACCGCTTAGATTCTTTATGTAATAAAATAGTAAATTGTTTTTTTTTTAAGAAATCTTCAATTTGTGCAAAACTACTCGCAAAACTTCTACAGTCAGAAGGGTTTGAGCAAGTTCAGTTACTGGTAGGCTATGTAGCTCTAATCTACATATATTAAAAGGTTTCTTATAAGACTCTTATGATTTCATGACCAAGGTTGTGTTTTTGGTAAAACGTCAAACATTACAGGAACACATTTCCATAAATTTAGCAAAATATGTAGTTGCAAAAAGTGCAAATCAATATTTTTTCCCGTCTTACGTCTCAACTTTACTCATCACTTCCATCATAAAAACCTGACATTAATACATTCTAAGACAAGGCTGGCAATACAAGACGAATGACAAACAAGAAAAAAATAACATAATTAAACAACCGAGAAAGAGGGTAATATCAATAATGTAAATTATAGAAATTCTAAGTTTGCATTTACGGCAATGTTTTATGAACCCTATTTAATATATGAAGGAACCCTCTTAATATATAAAGATCAAAGTTACATAGCCCAAGCAACAACTGAACTTGTTTAAACCCTTCCAAACTGCAGAAGAACTGCAATTAGTTTTTTTACTAATATTTTATCTGAGTAGTTTAATAAAAGTAAAATCCAAACTACTAATTAGATTTTTTTTTTATATTAAAACACATTAAAGTCACTTATATTTTAACAATCATTATATTGTATGCTAAGGCAATAATCAATAAGTTACTTCAGGTTCACTGTTAAATTCGTGATAAATTTGAAGTAAATACATATTAAGGGTAAGTCTCTCAGTTGATTCATACGAATGACGATATGACGAATGACGATTTATACGAATGACGAAAAAATTTCCACCTGGAATATACCCAAAGTATATGCCATCAGATGTTTCATACAAAAGCTCGTTCGTACCGACACCATTGAAAAAGCATTTCAAGAGGATGGCACAATTATTGTCGTAGAAAGAAAAAGAACTTCAAATTTCAAGACAAGGGAGGATCTGTAAGTAAAATTTCACTGTTATGTTTTCGTCATTTTTACGATGAAAAGTTGACATTTTTATGTCAACTTCTTATCAATCGAAGAAGATCGACTTCTGGTCTTTTCAGCCAAATTTATTTTCAGTCTATTTCAGCCCAAATTAATTTAAAACTTTACGTGTTTTTGATTTTTCGAAAATTGATTTTGGGGTTTTAAAATTTTCCAAAAATCGTATTAATTTTCGGTGCGAGAAACTCATTTTTTCGCCCAACCAGTTGAAACTTTTAGGGTATGTGTGGCAACTTTTGCCAGAGCAACCAGAAATCAGAACACAAGTACTAAAATCCGTCTGAAATCTTTAGCCCTTTTCACAAAAAATGTATATTAAGTTGGTAAGCCTATTACTTGCTTTCGATGTATTTGAGGGTAAAAAAATTCAGTTTCGTTTCATTTGTAGAGGGATGCGCAAGTAAGTGTAGACATTAAGCGACCAATTATAATTTTCATTAAGCGGTTAGAATCTTCTACTAATTAGTTTAAGATCATTAGCTAAGTAGTTCCAAGACCATTATTATCTTCAGAGGTTATGGGTTACACAGTTCTGCTGACTAATGTACCTTTCTTTTATTTTTAGCAGCTTCAATCCTAAGTAGTAAGATTAAGAAAAAAAAAAGAATTTCGTAGACCACACGAGTTGTAATATTAAAATCTTGCACCCCTTTCTCTATTTTTCATATGTTTAAATTTGATTATGAAAAGCAACGGATATATTTAGAGTGTCATAAATTACACGTTCTCACAATTTATTTGAAAGAGTAGAAACAGTAACAAGATTTTTGGAGTTAGGCATAGATGCATAGGATTAATTAGATAATGTTGGATGTTTTAACCCGTAACGATAAAAACAATTAATAAGGACAAGTTTCAAGAGACTAAGTCCGTTCTACCATCAACGTCTTCGGCAACTACAACTCAGTATTCCTCATAGCCCATATATTCCAACAGATATATCTTTTTAATGATGTAGGGGCGTAGGGGTTAGGTGCATGGGGATAAATGCCCATTAAATATCCATGGCATTTTAAACCTGAGTAAAACATAACTTTCTTCTGTATTATTAAAATCCATTGGGGCTCATAAGGTTCTTTTAGGTATATATTTAAAACAAATTGTTCAACAGGGGAAAATCACTTAAACCCCTTTACTTTAAATTCAAAACAGATGGTTTGAAGCAGTAAACCCCTAAAACGGACCTTTCAACTCTTTTCTGATTTTCTAGATGTGACTTTTCTTCAAGTTAATTGGTACCCCTCATACCCGAACATTCCAACGAAGTTATTTTTATAAACCTGGAGAACATGGGGGTATATGCCCCATGAATACCCTTTGAATTTTATATCAGAGTAAAACTTGAGTTTCTACGTGATTTTTAAATCCAATGGGACTCGTTATATTCTTCCAGCTGTGTATTTAAGACAAATCACTCTACAAACAAACTTTTGACTTTAACTGACAAATAGGTACTCTATTTTCATTTGAAGGTATTTTTTTAGTAAATTAATATTAAACATTGAAAATTTCTGTTAGGCAGTTCAGTTTATAACGGCTAATTTTCTGCTTGCTTCAAATTTAGCTTGAAATCAAAATAACAGAAAGATTTATATCTTAATTTATATAGAGCTATATACAGTATAAAAGTGGATAGCAAAAACCATAAGGAGATCTACAGCTTTAGGGCTTTTTGAAAAACCCTAAAGCATTTTGAAAAACATTTTGAAAAATTGTGAAGCGTTTTGAAAAACAATTTTTACAAAACTACTTTCAAGTTAAAGTTTGAAAACTTTCATTTAAGACCACAAAAATGGTTTGGCAAACACCTGCACATTGGAATAAGATAAAACAACTTCCACTGTTTGAGATATACCTTCATTTTCAGAACATGTGGGTCCTGATTCCTGGGTTTCATATTCAAATTTACATGGTCCTGAAATGCTGGGTATAATGAGCAAAAGTATATCTTCACGTTTCGGAGACAAAAAATGGTTTGGAATGTGGATGGGCTTTTCACTTTCACCTGGTAAAGCATCATCAATTTCTAAAACAAAATTTAAATTGAACAGACATAGAAAACATCCAACAATAAAGCTTACTAAACAAATCCAACTGCTTTTTCTTTTAGTTATGTTGAAAAAAATACACAGACGTTACATATATATTGAATATTTTTGTTACATGTAAATTGACGTTACATGCTTTTTCTTTTTGTTACATGTATATTGACGTTACACGTATACTGAAGATACATATACGCATTAAATCGGATATGTTTGCAGTTTTTTTTCACAAATCGTTGATAAAATCTGCTTTTTATAAAGCAAAAGAAAACCTGAAACGTACATCAAAATTCGGGGAAATACATAAAAAATAAAAGGTCCTGGATTAGGGTAAATTAACAGTAATTAATTGACTATGAACAATTTGAATATTTAATAATGAAATACAGCTAAAAAAAAAAAAAAAAAAAAAATGTCACTGAAATCTCAAATCACCCCGTTCACCTGCGAGTCCAGGGGACTTGTAGGTCATTTGTCAATCTTAAAACAGTCCACCTGAGACTCTAAGCAAGCAAACCTATTAGGCTTAGGTCACTTGTTCACATCCGAGTCCAAGCAAATTCAGTCTCCCGTTTTGCATACAAGTCCAGTTGACATTGTCCGTCATGAGTCGACCCAAAAATCTCATCCCCATTGCAATTTCAGTAGGCTTTCCCAGTAGACATAGCTCATATAATGAGAAGAATCTTAGTTGCGCAATTGTCTTCAAAGTCCTCTGGACATGGTCAGTCATAAATCTTTGGAAACCTCCTTTCATTTGGGATTTCCAATTCCCTTCAAATGGCTAATAGAAACTTTTAGACTATTTGAATTACCTTTATTCCATAACTATCTACTTTAGTTCTGCCCTAGTATAGGCTAGATGAATGGATGATAGACTGTCTATCAACAAGTGAAATTACATTTCTATATAATAATGAAAAAGGCTTATGCCAGCTTTGCCTCTCACTCAGACTATCAGACTGTCTTGGCCTTTTCTTCAATTAACTATCGCTATTAACTTCAATTAACAAATATAAATGTTTTTACTTTTATAACTTTAATATCTAAAAAAATATTAGCATTTTGATTACTAAATATCAGTATATGTATATAAACTGAAGATGCACATTCATTTGTATTTTTTTCAGTTAAGTGCAAATTATGTTCTGGCCTTGGGAAGGCATAGGGATTTTGAGCCCTACTCATGTTAATTTCCGCTCGCTTTGAGTTTGAATTGGTTATTTATTGTAATTTCTGTTCGTTTTCCGTTTCATTTATTTATCGATGCTGATTTGTGGCTGCTAATGGCAGCCGCGTGGGCGTCAACAGAGGGGAAGAACGAGAAACACGCTCAGACGCACGTACGATCGTGATCTACGCAGTGCTCACACATCACTACAGCCCCAGTGGGAGGATGTACTTGCCGCAGCGCCAATACGTGACGTTTATCGAGGCTTTTTCGATACCCTATGCGCCCCAGATCATTCAGGAGGACCTAAGTAACTAAGTAAGTAAGATTTTTGGTAGTTGAAGGGGTAGGGCGCAAAAGGGGTGTTAGTTGCCTTACAAAAACTTTCGACTATTAAAAAGGGCGCAAGCCACTCCAATTTCCAATCGAATAAGCCCTTTTCGAAATTTCTACGACAACTCCTTCGATACGAAGTGCCCTGGCCCAAAGAAAAAGAAAATAAGTAGATAATACAATTATGCCAACATAGTTCTTTACTTAGGCAGCGCGATTGCGCTGCCTATGATTAGCCATGGCTACTAGGAGATTTTTAAGATTTGATTTTTCTAGGCTTAAAAGGTGACACCCCTCCTAATTTTAAAAAACCAACAGCAGGGCTCCTACGCACTTTTCTGCTCTAAAAAAGTTGAAAAAGTGAATTGTGGCAGAAAAAAAGTGACCAAATAATGACCAAAATAATGTCAGTTTACAGTGTCGGAAGTACATCTTCTAAAATTCTCGAAGATGTTGTTTATCATTCCTAAACCTTTATTTTTCATTGTGCTTCTCTTTATCGTTTATTGCTATTTACTTTGTATATAAAGGTACAATGAATCACAAAAAAGAAACTTCAATAGGCACAATATAAAAAATCCCATTCAGATACATGCATAAAACTGAACGGCGTCACCGACCATGAGATCTATTTCTTAGACTTCTATTTCAGCAGCGATGTGATGAGAGTTTGCTTTCGTTTGTAAATAAAATCAATTTTTTATCTGTAGCTGCAACGCCTTTGGTATGACAGTTAAGTTCATCTCTTTCTGCCCAAGAAGTATCCAGGATAGCCTGGGTGACACTGATTTCTTCTAGTTTATTGCGGTCGATTGCTTTTTTTCTGTCTATCATCTCCCTGCCGCTTTGACAGTTTTTCCTTTCCCTTTTCTAGCTCTCCTAGGAGTTTACCTTCTTCGTGATCAGCTTCTCAGTTCTTTCTCAGAGCCCAACTCTTCAACTTCAACTTCTTTTTCATAGCCCTCCTCTTGAGCTTTCTTACGTTCACTATGAGCTTCAAGATGGGTCAAGTAGCTGGATCGAGCTCCCCGTGCAGGCTTCACCGCGTCATGTGCGATAGGAACATTCTCAGGCTTGCCTCCAAAAATTTTCAACCGGTTAGTAAATGTTAGCTTTGCATTGAACATTCCTTCTCCCATTGCTGTTCTCTGTTCAGACATAATCTCTCCTAATAGTGAGAAACTTCTCTCAACATTTGCAATTCCATGAAATAAACAGAATGCTGCTTTGACAACGCCTGCAAGGTTTGGGTACTTAAATTTCCCAGACGAATCTTCACAACACAGCACATTTGCCCAATATTCGTCAACTCTCGTCGTAGCTGCCAAGTCTGGATTCTTCTCAAACTGTATGAGCTTCAACTCCTCATCCAAAACCTCTAATTTTGAGACACCAACTTGCAACTTCATAGCTATGAAATCAACATCTTTCGACCTTCTCGCTGTTTTTCTCTTTGTTTGATAAAAGTATCTGAAGCTCTTCAAGGGTTTGGCAGAGTTGCTGTTCGAGTAAAAAGTCTTTTAGCAAAAATGAAGAAACTTTGAAGTTTCCACGTACCCTCATCAAGAAAGATTTTATGACGTTTTTCAACATCTTTCAGCACGATGTCCGCTAAGCTCATCACTCAAATAAAATTCCAAACATTAACTAAGGGATTTCAAAACAAACTTCCTTTTTACAGGATCCACAATTTTGTATTAATCTTTTGCCTAGATCTTTCCAACATTTCTAATTTTTACCTATTTAGTTTAAAATTTTGAAATTTTCAGGATATTGAAGGTGGAACTATAGTTTTTCAATTTCAGTTTAAATTATCTTTAGTTAAAAACAAAATATATAGCTTACATAACATTCCTGCCAGGAAAGCACAAAAAAATATGCTCAACTAGAGCAGGACATTAACTAATATTAGTTAAAAACAAACAGAAACAACAAATTAACTGAACGTATCAAGAAGAAAAAAAGAGGAGAAAAGTAAACCAGTAAATAAATCAACCTATGGCTTCAACTTTAAAGGTAAAAAAAAGAAGAGAGAAAAAGCAATAGGGAGCGAGAAAAAAGGGAAAATAAAAATGCGAAGAAAAACAAACCTGGAGGAGGACGGCACTAAAAACTTTTTCTGTGATGACCCTTCGCTGCTCGCTTAAAGGATATAAGATTGTACAAATTCCGGATGTCTAAGGGGAGTGAATTCCAAATAATCAGAGCAAAAAATCTAATTAAAAAAGAAGCTCTTTTCATAGAGGGCGCTTCTTGGACTATGTCACAAGAATGTCGTGTGTCGTAAGTGTATAAATCTGGATTTAATGTAAACAGATTTTGAAATGAAGATGGAAGGAGGTTATTGAAATACTTGAAACAAAAAATTTGCAATTTGGAAATCTCGAGTCTTGGATACATCAAATGTCTTTGTAAATTTGAAATGTAGACTGATGTCATCTGTGTGTTGAACAGGTGATATAATTTGAACTACCTCATTTAGAATGATATGAACTCTTTCCTAAGAAGAAATGAAGTTACTTGCCCCTATGGAGCAGCCGTAAGACAAACGGGGATGAAAAATAGAAGGATAAATCATTTTCAGGATTTTGTTAGGGAAACGAAATTTAATACGGAGGATGACTCCAAGGGACCTTGAAAGTTTATTGCCTACTCATTTTGCATGTTCTTTTCACGTAAGATTCTCACATCCAAGATAACTACTGGTTTTTGCTCTATTTAATATATTATTAGCTACTTTTAATTTTGGATCTTTTGAATTGACGATATTCTAGAAAATAATACATAGTTTGTCTTACTGTAATTCAGTGATAAATAGTTCGAATCAGCCCATGAGATAAATTCAGTCAGAGCTGTTTTCATTTTTGTAAACGAACAAGGTAGATTTTCACATGCAACAAAAAGAAGTGTATCGTCTGAAAAAAGTATTACGTTGGCTTCAGACAAATAATATTTTACTTGGTCAACATAAATAAGAAAAAGTGTGGATCCTAGTACTGACCCTTGTGGCACTCCACAGGGTATAAAATGGCGCTCAGATGTTTGGTATACATTATGCAGAACTTGAGCTCTTACTAAAATACGAATGAAACCATTTTAAAGGTACGTTATGTATCCCTATTGATTTGAGAAACTGAAGTAATTTGTCATGACCAATAGTATCAAATGCTTTTTTAATGTCTAACAATAATGCTGCCGGTATTAGGCCTTTATCAAATGCATTGTTAACCCAATCAACCAATTTTAAAATGGCAAGATTCGTTGAAAGTCCTTTCCGAAAACCGAACTGCGTTTTGCAGAGTATATACTGCTCCTGGAGGTAATTATATATTCTTTTATGAAGCACTTTCTTATAAACCTCGGAAAAAAAGGCAGAATGGATAGGGGCCTGTAATTGCTCGGGTCATTTTTTTTACTTTCCTTTATGAATGGGTAATACACATGCTACTTTAAGCCTTTATGGAAAAGTTCCCTTTTCAAGTGACAAATTTATTAAATAAGTTAAAAAGGAGTTACAGTTTTTTAGTTACTTTAACTATTTTTAACGACATTTCATCAAATCCAGAAGATTGTGATTTCATTTTAGTAATAATTTCATTTATTTCATTGTCATCAAATTTCGTAAACAGGAATTCAGAAGTTACATTTCGAGGTGGGAGTTTGGGGACAGGGAGGGTGGGGGGAGGGTCTCAATGGTCTTTTAGCAGGTTCATGGAACAGTTTTAAACCTTCCTCTGAAAAATACTTGCATAAATTTTCTGCAGTTTCTTTCGGATCATTGACAATTTCATCACCAAAAGTCATCTTTTTATTTGCTCTTTTTCTTTTCTATGGCCCAGTACTTCATTAACTTTTGTCCAGGTCTTCTTCATATTTCCTTTAATTTGGTCAAATTCCTTTTCGTAATATTATTTTCAGCATACCTTTTAATTTTATTCAGTTGACATCGGTGTTCTTTGAAAATCTGTAGTTTCTGATCTGTTGGGTCATTTAAATAATCTTTATACAAATTATTATTCATTTTTAGAGAAGCAAGGATAACAGTCGTCATCCATTCCTTCCTTGGAATATTTTTTTTTCTTTCTTACCTGTTTAATTGAACAACACTTACCAAACTCCGTAAGAATTGTATCCAGAAACAAATTATAAGCCTCATTTGCACACTTACTTTCAAAAACATCCGGAAAATCAACATGGTCTAAATTTTCAGCTAGTTTTCTTAAACTATTTTCTGATAAATCCCGATATTTAAGCTTATTTTTTGGTGGCCTGATATTTAATATGTCAAGTTTGCCAATTAACATAAGCTGGTCTGATCCATCATTAATATGAACGTCGGCCGAACAATCTTTCAATAATTGGCCATCAACAAAAATATTATCAATTAGAGTTGCCAAAGACTTCGTTATTCTCGTGGGAATTGATACTATAGGGCATAAAGAAGACGACAACAGTATGTTATAGATTTCAACATGGCCATCTGAATTCAACAGATCAATATCAAAATCACCGATTATAACTGTCTTTTTATTTTCTCTTGTAACTTTAGACAAAACCCTTTCAAAAACTTCTATAAAATCATTATCTGAAAATGATGGTACTTTATATTCTATTCCCATTATCAAATTTTCCGAGCCTGACGACCTTGTTTCAATACAGAGTTTCAGCTTTACCTTCAAGCCAGAGTGAAAGGTCATCTCTTACATCCACATCACTTCTAATCAAACATCACTTCATCACTCTCAAACAATCCAAATCACTTCTCACTCATCACTCTCAAACAATCCACATCACTTCTGACTCATCACTTCATCACTCTCAAACAGTCCACATCACTTCTAATCAAACATCACTTCATCACTCTCAAACAATCCACATCCCTTCTAATCAAACATCACTTCTCACTCATCACTTCATCACTCTCAAACAGTCCACATCACTTCTAATCAATCATCACTTCATCACTCTCAAACAATCCACATCCCTTCTAATCAAACATCACTTTTCACTCATCACTTCATCACTCTCAAACAATCCACATCACTTCTAATCAAACATCACTTCTAATCAAACATCACTTCTCACTCATCACTTCATCACTATCAAACAATCCACATCACTTCTAATCAAAGCTGCTGGTCCTCCTCTCTGCATAAGAGAACGACCTTTATATTCAAATTTATACCTTGGAACAGAAAAATCCATTACATTCACATTCACGTCATTTAAAAAGTTTCACATAGGCCTACAACTAAAGGTTGGGATTTAACAAAGTCCATTGCTGACAGAAGTGAACATTTGGCTGATCGAAACTCTTGACAGTTCTAAAAAAGTAAAGAATTACCCTTACTAGAATCCCATCGAAAAAGACTCCTAAGTTCAACGTCTGCACTATCTTTTGTACATTTTGCCATCTTTGTCCATCTTTCCATTGTGATCCATCAAATGAAATGTCTCCGAATACATCATCCCAAACTAGCCTATTTACTTCGTAATCTTTTAAACGATCATGAGACCCTAACATGAACTAACCGTAAACAGTAAGGAGTAAGGAGAACAAATATAAAGAAAATTGTCACAATTTGAAACATGGTTGTGCAAAACATGGTTGTGCAAAACATTGAATTTAAAAGCCGCTTCCTGTTTTAAAAACGGAAGACGTCGTTATCTACATACTTAAGGTGATTTAAAAGATAGTGACAGTCATGGCCTCTATTTTACTATTTGTGGGGTTACACTCAACTCGACTTTGCAAAGGGAGAGAAGGGTCTTTTACAGCTATTTCGGATAAAAATATTATTTCAACATCAAAATCGTGAGTACACGTTTGACCATAGCCCCACATCTTTGATCAGTTTGAATTTCAAAACACTTTTTTCCTATATTGCTTGTAGGCAGTAGCGTATATTAGGGAGGGGCTACAAGAGCAACCCCCTCCCCCAGAGATATCCTCATAAAAGGGAAAAGGAAGATTTAAATACAATCTCTCAATAGGGAAAACAGCGCTGTCGTGGTAGTGACAGGGGTACCAATCTAAATGAAAAAGGTTTTCAATTAGATTGTAAAAACATAAGCAAAACTAAATATCTAGAAGATCAAAAGGAAACTTGGTTCGCCATGGGTAAACAACAGGTACCAGCAACAGCTTTTGGAAAATATTACGTAAGAATACAAGGTTAAAATTCAATTTCAGCACCCAGATTTGTATACTAAACGTCATTTGGGACGAATTTCGGACCAGTTCCAGTTGTTTATGGTGCAAAACAAGTCATAAATCTTGGAAAACAACATTTTTTTTGCCTGAAGTAATATGTTACTCCGAACAATTCCTTCAATTAATTTGGGAGCACAATTTCTTTATTTAAAGGAAAAGAAAAACGAGGGAATGGAGAGAAAGTTAAAAAAAAATGTCTGATACAATATTTTCATTGATAGCCCGATCCGCGTGTTGCGCGAAGCGCATCATGTGAGAAAAAAATTGGACCATGGTAAAATTTATTGATTATTGGTACATTTTTCAGACAATTTGCGGTACTTTTTGTTTCGTAGCATCCAATCTAACCTGGGAATACTCGTATGTTATGGCCCTATCAAGTCCTTCTTTAGTGACACAACTTTTAGACAGAATCGAAACTGCTAATATCAGTACTGAAAATACTGAATTGTACCAAATTTTGGAAAATACACCAAATTGCGTGTGATTGTACCAATAGAGGTGAAATATGCTAAACTGACACAATTGTACAACTAGTCACAATATTTCAAGGGGAGATGTGACAGGTTTGCCGTGTTGCCAACACTTCAAAACACAATGTACCACAAATGGCACGAAAAATATACGAAAGACAAAAAAATTGTACCATATCCCAATTTTGTTTTCCGCGTGTTACGCGGAAAATTTTGAAACTATCTATGAAAAGTTTGTCTAAGTCATTTTTTTTTTCGACATAACACCTTTAAATTAGGTGTTGTTTTCTTAGACCACACTGCCGTTCTAAGACGAACAAATAAACTTTCAAATGGGGATAAATCCATTTAATTAGACAGTGAAAAAACAGGTACATAAGCCCAGACATTTCGGTCACATATACAGCGACCGTCTTCAGTAGAAATACTAAAATAATAAAATTGAAACTAGCATATTTATATGTAACAAAAAAAAACTTTTCGGGTCATTCACAAAATAATGAACTTCCGGATTATTCTCAGAGAGAGTTCATCGACAAAGTTCATTCAAAGTTCTTGATGTAAATTTTCTTCTTTAATCTTGCCCAAATGTAAAACAAATTTCCAATGAAAGTGGTAAAGCCTTCCGTGTCTTCTAATTGCAAACCAAATGTTGAGTTTTTAGATGTTTACTGGGTTGGTCTCATTTCCCCATATATACGACGTAACACCTTTAAACTAGGTATAAAATAGGTACAAAAGTCCAGATATTTCGGTGACATATACAGCGACCGTTAAAAAACTAAATTAGGTTAAAAAAACAGGTAAAAAAGTCCAGATATTTCGGTCACATATACAGCGACCGTCTTCAGTAGAAATACTAAAATAATAAAATTGAAACTAGCATATTTATATGTAACAAAATAAATAACTTTTCGGGTCATTCAAAAAATAATGAACTTCCGGATTATTCACTGGATTATTTTCAGAGAGAATTCATTGACAAAGTTCATTCAAAGTTCTTGATGTAAATTTTCTTCTTTAATCTTGCCCAAATGTAAAACAAATTTCCAATGAAAGTGGTAAAGCCTTCCGTGTCTTCTAATTGCAAACCAAATGTTGAATTTTTAGATGTTTACTGGGTTGGTCTCATTTCCCCATATATACGACGTATCCCAATTTTGTTTTCCGCGAGTTACGCGGAAAATTTTGAAACTATCTATGAAAAGTTTGTCTAAGTCATTTTTTTCGACGTAACACCTTTAAATTAGGTGTTGTTTTCTTAGACCACACTGCCGTTCTAAGACGAACAAATAAACGTTCAAAAGGGGATAAAACAATTTATTTAGACAATGAAAAAACAGGTACAAAAGCCCAGATATTTCGGTCACATATACAGCGACCGTCTTCAGTAGAAATACTAAAATAATAAAATTGAAACTAGCATATTTATATGTAACAAAAAAAAAAAAATAACTTTTCGGGTCATTCACAAAATAATGAACTTCCGGTTTATTTTCAGAGAGAGTTCATTGACAAAGTTCATTCAAAGTTCTTGATGTAAATTTTCTTCTTTAATCTTGCCCAAATGTAAAATAAATTTCCAATGAAAGTGGTAAAGCCTTCCGTGTCTTCTAATTGCAAACCAAATGTTGAATTTTTAGATGTTTACTGGGTTTGTCTCATTTCCACATATATACGACGTATTTTCGACGTAACACCTTTAAATTAGGTGTTGTTTTCTTAGACCACACTGCCGTTCTAAGATGAACAAATAAACTTTCAAATGGGGATAAATCCATTTATTTAGACAATGAAAAAACAGGTACAAAAGCCCAGATATTTCGGTCACATATACAGCGACCGTCTTCAGTAGAAATACTAAAATAATAAAATTGAAACTAGCATATTTATATGTAACAAAATAAATAACTTTTCGGGTCATTCACAAAATAATGAACTTCCGGATTATTCACTGGATTATTTTCAGAGAGAGTTCATTGACAAAGTTCATTCAAAGTTCTTGATGTAAATTTTCTTTTTTAATCTTGCCAAAATGTAAAACAAATTTCCAATGAAAGTGGTAAAGCCTTCCGTGTCTTCTAATTGCAAACCAAATGTTGAGTTTTTAGATGTTTACTGGGTTGGTCTCATTTCCCCATATATACGACGTATTTTCGACGTAACACCTTTAAATTAGGTGTTGTTTTCTTAGACCACACTGCCGTTCTAAGATGAACAAATAAACTTTCAAATGGGGATAAATCCATTTATTTAGACAATGAAAAAACAGGTACAAAAGCCCAGATATTTCGGTCACATATACAGCGACCGTCTTCAGTAGAAATACTAAAATAATAAAATTGAAACTAGCATATTTATATGTAACAAAATAAATAACTTTTCGGGTCATTCACAAAATAATGAACTTCCGGATTATTCACTGGATTATTTTCAGAGAGAGTTCATTGACAAAGTTCATTCAAAGTTCTTGATGTAAATTTTCTTTTTTAATCTTGCCAAAATGTAAAACAAATTTCCAATGAAAGTGGTAAAGCCTTCCGTGTCTTCTAATTGCAAACCAAATGTTGAGTTTTTAGATGTTTACTGGGTTGGTCTCATTTCCCCATATATACGACGTATTTTCGACGTAACACCTTTAAATTAGGTGTTGTTTTCTTAGACCACACTGCCGTTCTAAGATGAACAAATAAACTTTCAAATGGGGATAAATCCATTTATTTAGACAATGAAAAAACAGGTACAACAGCCCAGATATTTCGGTCACATATACAGCGACCGTCTTCAGTAGAAATACTAAAATAATAAAATTGAAACTAGCATATTTATATGTAACAAAATAAATAACTTTTCGGGTCATTCACAAAATAATGAACTTCCGGATTATTCACTGGATTATTTTCAGAGAGAGTTCATTGACAAAGTTCATTCAAAGTTCTTGATGTAAATTTTCTTTTTTAATCTTGCCAAAATGTAAAACAAATTTCCAATGAAAGTGGTAAAGCCTTCCGTGTCTTCTAATTGCAAACCAAATGTTGAGTTTTTAGATGTTTACTGGGTTGGTCTCATTTCCCCATATATACGACGTATTTTCGACGTAACACCTTTAAATTAGGTGTTGTTTTCTTAGACCACACTGCCGTTCTAAGACAAACAAATAAACTTTCAAATGGGGATAAATCCATTTATTTAGACGGTGAAAAAAACGGGTACAAAAGTCCAGATATTTCGGTCACATATACAGCGACCGTCTTCAGTAGAAATACTAAAATAATAAAATTGAAACTAGCATATTTATATGTAACAAAATAAATAACTTTTCGGGTCATTCACAAAATAATGAACTTCCGGATTATTCACTGGATTATTTTCAGAGAGAGTTCATTGACAAAGTTCATTCAAAGTTCTTGATGTATTCCACTTTCCACTTTCATAATGTATCCAAAGTTCCACTTTCATTTCCAATGAAAGTGGTAAAGCCTTCATTATTCGTTCAATTATTCATTATTTTGAAGCTCATTATTTTGTGAACGACCCGAAAAGTTATTTATTTTGTTACATATAAATATGCTAGTTTCAATTTTATTATTTTAGTATTTCTACTGAAGACGGTCGCTGTATATGTGACCGAAATATCTGGACTTTTGTACCTGTTTTTTCACTGTCTAAATAAATGGATTTATCCCCATTTGAAAGTTTATTTGTTCGTCTAAGAACGGCAGTGTGGTCTAAGAAAACAACACCTAATTTAAAGGTGTTACGTCGAAAATACGTCGTATATATGGGGAAATGAGACCAACCCAGTAAACATCTAAAAACTCAACATTTGGTTTCTAATTAGAAGACACGGAAGGCTTTACCACTTTCATTGGAAATTTGTTTTACATTTTGGCAAGATTAAAGAAGAAAATTTACATCAAGAACTTTGAATGAACTTTGTCAATGAACTGTCTCTGAAAATAATCCAGTGAATAATCCGGAAGTTCATTATTTTGTGAATGACCCGAAAAGTTATTTATTTTGTTACATATAAATATGCTAGTTTCAATTTTATTATTTTAGTATTTCTACTGAAGACGGTCGCTATATATATGACCGAAATATCTGGACTTTTGTACCTGTTTTTTCACTGTCTAAATAAATGGATTTATCCCCATTTGAAAATTTATTTGTTCGTCTTAGAACGGCAGTGTGGTCTAAGAAAACAACACCTAATTTAACGGTGTTACGTCGAAAATACGTCGTATATATGGGGAAATGAGACCAACCCAGTAAACATCTAAAAACTCAACATTTGGTTTGCAATTAGAAGACACTGAAGGCTTTACCACTTTCATTGGAAATTTGTTTTACATTTGGGCAAGATTAAAGAAGAAAATTTACATCAAGAACTTTGAATGAACTTTGTCAATGAACTCTCTCTGAAAATAATCCGGTGAATAATCCGAAAGTTCATTATTTTGTGAATGACCCGAAAAGTTATTTATTTTGTTACATATAAATATGCTAGTTTCAATTTTATTATTTTAGTATTTCCACTGAAGACGGTCGCTGTATATGTGACCGAAATATCTGGACTTTTGTACCTGTTTTTTCACTGTCTAAATAAATGGATTTATCCCCATTTGAAAGTTTATTTGTTCGGCTTAGAACGGCAGTGTGGTCTAAGAAAACAACACCTAATTTAAAGGTGTTACGTCGAAAATACGTCGTATATATGGGGAAATGAGACCAACCCAGTAAACATCTAAAAACTCAACATTTGGTTTGCAATTAGAAGACACGGAAGGCTTTACCACTTTCATTGGAAATTTGTTTTACATTTGGGCAAGATTAAAGAAGAAAATTTACATCAAGAACTTTGAATGAACTTTGTCAATGAACTCTCTCTGAAAATAATCCAGTGAATAATCCGGAAGTTCATTATTTTGTGAATGACCCGAAAAGTTATTTATTTTGTTACATATAAATATGCTAGTTTCAATTTTATTATTTTAGTATTTCTACTGAAGACGGTCGCTATATATATGACCGAAATATCTGGACTTTTGTACCTGTTTTTTCACTGTCTAAATAAATGGATTTATCCCCATTTGAAAATTTATTTGTTCGTCTTAGAACGACAGTGTGGTCTAAGAAAACAACACCTAATTTAAAGGTGTTACGTCGAAAATACGTCGTATATATGGGGAAATGAGACCAACCCAGTAAACATCTAAAAACTCAACATTTGGTTTGCAATTAGAAGACACGGAAGGCTTTACCACTTTCATTGGAAATTTGTTTTACATTTGGGCAAGATTAAAGAAGAAAATTTACATCAAGAACTTTGAATGAACTTTGTCAATGAACTCTCTCTGAAAATAATCCAGTGAATAATCCGAAAGTTCATTATTTTGTGAATGACCCGAAAAGTTATTTATTTTGTTACATATAAATATGCTAGTTTCAATTTTATTATTTTAGTATTTCCACTGAAGACGGTCGCTATATATATGACCGAAATATCTGGACTTTTGTACCTGTTTTTTCACTGTCTAAATAAATGGATTTATCCCCGTTTGAAAGTTTATTTGTTCGTCTAAGTCATTTTTATCCACATTCATCCTCCGTTCCTTTGTTTCTCTTTCTCTTCTAGTAAAGAGGAAAACAAAAACAATAAGAAAATGTCCATGAAGGCAGAAAAGGATATAAAGAAGAGAGAAAAGAAAATGAAAAAATTGAACAAAAATAGCTCGAATAAATGCAAACATTAAGCTGAGAGTCCTTGACTGATAATATCATTAGCACTTCGGATTTTTCTTGTGTTTGGACCCTGCTTAACAGAAATCGTTCCTTCTATGGACCATGGCTTCTTTGAACCGATTTTATTGCGAGCAAAGTCAAGCAACTGTTTCCTCTTTCTAGTTAAGTACTCCGACACAAATATACTTATTTTCGCTAGGTTCAATTTAGCTAGGAAAACGGATTCCGCGACATCCTGGTTACGAAATACAACGGTAACGGGAGACACGTCAAAACTGTCCGGACTGGATGAAGATTGGAACCGACAAATGTTCAGTATGTGCGAACTTGCAGTATCCGATAGTCCCATTTTGTCTCCGATAATTTCTTTTACTGCCGTCTCAACGGCAGTAAACTATACCCATATAGTTTAAGCTGAAAATTATTCCGGGAAATTGAAAGGTCATTTAACTGAAGTAAAAAAATAACCAATTAGATTACTTTTTATTTCTAGCTAAAGGGTTGCATAAGGGTGACAACACAATGTCTACTAGGCTCTTTATATTTGACAAATCATCAAGTAGTTTAGCATCTAACTTCCTAACACTGCTTCAGTACCCTTTTTGTTCAAGAGACGTCGAAACAGCACAAGTACGAATCAGCACTGTCTGTAACAAACTACAACTCTGCCTTAATAGTATAAAGCAGCTTGGCAATCAACAGATACGAGTTCTCAAATCTTTTGTTTTTCTCAGAGATAAACTTCAGAAAGTAATCAATCAATGGTTTCCATTCTTAGAGAATCCTTGCAAAGCTGAGCCAAGGTGGGCACAAATTTTATAAATCCTACAGTTGTTAGCTTCATTTCTTTCTGTATCTCCCAAAAGCCGTCTAATCTAGCCGGCCAGCCTCGAAAGAAATAATACCCTGTAATCACCTTTGTCCGCAATGGTTTTTAGTCCTTTTCGGAAAGAATTATGAACAACATGGTTCCTGCATGTCCCAATATCCAACAATCCTTTGCTTCGATCACCGGTTATTTAAACTTTTCACTGTTCATCAAGTGCCAGACCTTTTTATTAACAAAAGTTCTATCACTCCCTATCATAAGAATGTTTTTGAGGCTTAAATTGGCGTCATGAATTGCCTTCACAAGCTCGCATTTTAAATCTTCTGCTTTGCATGATCAATGAAATAGGTCATGTAATAATAGGCTAATAATAGGCAAATGACGACTGACAGCCTTGTTCAGTTTTTCAGACCAGAATCTTACTCGAACCCGAAGCTCTTTCTTACCAGCTCCGTTTCTCGTCTCATCAAACTTACTAACGTAGTAGGCACCATTTAGATCATCCAAGATAATCACCCTAAAGTGAGGCGACGAAGTCTCAGTTATGATGTATACAAGCGTATTAGCTCCAAGAGTTAAGACCTTGGGCATCCAAAACGCAAACATAGCTTTGAGGCTAGTTGCAATACCATCAAAAGATACAAGAGGAAGGTTTGACGAGACCGTTCTCAGCGCCCAGAAAGGTTCAGCTTTCGAAGTGTTGTCCTTCAAACAAATAAACAAAGAATAAGTGAGGATTGGCAAAGAGTCCCTATTAGCGTTAGCGTGAGAAGCTACTACCATCCGTAGCTGCAAAAGATTTAACTTATTGTAAACATTTTTGCCGATGACCCTCTGTACTAGTGTGCTGCTCCAGAGCTTGTATGTCTTTTGAACAGCTCAATACACAGATACACAAGGAGCAGGAAAAGGCAGCATTATCACTGATCACTTCAGTACACCAATCTTTACAGGGTCAACCTGTGGGATTGTCTTCTGATCCCACAGAAGATTCCTTCAAAAATATGTACTTCCTCATTGTGCAGGTCTCACTTCAGTATGAAGTTACTGAAAAAAAGGGAAATAAAATATAAGCTCAATTATATATAAAAATCAAAAACTAAACTATCTTTACTTTATCATACGTTTGATCCAGATAAACCCCTTTTCCATGAAAATTGCAATCTTTACATGCATCTCGGTTACAAATGTAAAAATTCTTTAGAAAGTTTTAAACTTGATGAGGATTCAGATGTTCCACCAAATGGGATAAACCTTAGAATTACTTCAAATATACTATGCAAACTGATCTCTATCTGCCTCCATCTGAATGGACATCAGCAAATGGCCTAATCTCGAACACCAGTGGCAAGGGTTGACAATCCCTTTTACTGCTCTAACTTACATGCAACAGTAAATAGATAAAATTAAAACAAAAACCAGAATAGCACTTCTAAGGGGTACAAGAAGACAGCCCTCAGCCATTTATGCTGCAGCGGCAACCAAGTCTTCCACTGCTAAACTTATATCAAATTAAGATGATGAATAGGGAAGTAGCCTTACTATTTTGGTTGAAAATCAAATATTGGAACTTACCTTGTCAGCTGCTATTGTTATTTCTGTCCATAAACAAGCACCTAAATTAAGGCCAGCTACATAGTTGGGGACAGAATCTAAGAGTGAACGCCACAAAGTGTGATAAAAATTCTTTTTCTCAAATCATTCCACTCTAAACAGAATTTTGCATTGGCCTGGATGTACAAATTCTTGAAAAGAAAACCACCATTTTCAGAAAAAAAGTGACCTTAGTGACCATTTTTCGACCAGTGACCAGCTTTAAAAATAGCAACTTTTAGTTGAAACAGTGACCACGTAGGAGCACTTCAATAGGTAGAAATTATCTTTATATAAATGAATTTAAGTTTTGTAAAAAAAACTATTGAGTTTAGGGCACATAAATTTGATTAACACTAATTTTTTATTTATAATAAATAGGCGTTGATTTGTTCAGGCTGGAAGGCAGGGGATAATTGGGGTCCAATCCCCTAATTGCTTCAAACTTCTTTGAATTCTTGGACACTCTGTAATCAAATTATCTAGCTTTTTTTTTACAATCGTTCTCTTTCTTCCCAACAAATCAGACAATCTTTTAAGACTTCAAATTTACATCTTTTTTATGATATACTTCTGCAAATACAATCATTCATCAGCAAAAAAAAAAAAAACTCCAAGTGTATTCCCTTCCATTTTGTGTCGCTTACATCTAACATCTTACATTTAACGCGTAGGCGTTAAAATAAACGGTCGTTTATTTGCCCTTTGTTTATTGTTTTGATAATAGACGGCTGCACTGCTGCCGTCGACGTTGGTTTTACCAAGCGTTTTTTTTCTGCCAAATGTGTCTATCGCAACACTATTCTATACACCTCTTAGAAACGCTCGGTAAAAAAAAACAAGTGTATTTCGGGGCTAAAAGGCCGTCTGACTTAACAAAGAGTAACAGAACAAAAAAGTGTATTAAAGTTGAGGTAGTTATAATTTTTAAATGTTGGAATATTACCTGCAATAAAACTATCTGTACAGTTAAAGATAATCTAGTCTATAGTCTTTAACCATGCAATTGATACCTACGAATATAGAGGAGGGAAATACAATATATTTTCCAATGTGTAGAGAGGGAGGGGGGGGGGAATTGTCTTTTTTTCAATCGTTTTCATTGAAAACACAAACAAAAATTATGAATTATTAAATGAATTATTATGACCAATTGACGTTGCATTGTTTACCGCCTAGTGTGTCCACGCTAGAGTAACAACAGAAAAAATGCTCGGTAAAAACACCTATTTTGTCGGTAAGAACACCTTATATTATTAAAATTTATATTATTTTAAAATATTCATTTCATTAAAAAGTTTTGATTACATTATAAATTCTTTCATTATTAAATATTTAACTGTTATTATTATTTTTAACATCATTTGATTTTCACGCTAGAGAGAAGCAAATGATTAAGGATTACTTTTTTTTATAATCACGATGAAATTTGGTGCCGTTTTTTTTTGCAAATCAGAACCGGATTTACCAAATCGGTGCCGAAACCTAAGTCTATTTTAGGCTGAGAACTGGGTAATATTGCTACAGACCCACAGGCAAAATTATATTGCTTTCTGTAATTTTTTTAGTGGAAAGATTACTTAAACTGTTCAGTAAAAGAGAATAAGCAAATATAAATAAGGCGATAGGATGTAAAAGAAGGGCTAGTCATATAGCAATTCATAACTCAATCATAAACACTTCTCAACGAAACTACTGAATGCAATTAACAGTTATGTAACTTTTTATTCGGCCTGCTGTGTCTCCAGTTAAACTCACACTAACAATACCATATCCAGACCTGTTTCGCCCAGTCTTTGGGTAGTTTTGTACGATGATAGCTAGTAGGTGTAAAAAAAATATATAATATACCGGTAAATTATCAGCAAAATACATAAAATATCGGTAAAACACGTGAAATACCGGTAAAATAATTAAATAGGTAAAACAGAAGCATTTTTTTCCTCCTTTTGTTAAGCGCCTTCTTTATTATTCCCTTATCCATCCGTATATATTGTATTGTAGTAGCGTTTGACATGGAATATTTCCTTCTATTGTTCGGCCAGTACGAGTTCTACAAAACAACGCTGTTCGGCTGTTAGATGGCCTACAACCCCGGAATTCGGTAAGAAACGCGTATGAGCGTGTAAAGTTACTGCCAGCTTCCGGATTACGCGAGTTGTATACACTTCTATTCATTTTTAGGATTCAAAAGGGCATAAACCTCCCGTGTTTTGATAGCTTAGCAAATCTGAGATCTTCCGTCCATGATTATGATACTAGGTCATCTGTAGAGATTAGTATTCCGCTGGTTATTTCGGCCCAATCGATGTTTTCTTTGCTTCATAGGGGGATGAGAAGTTGGAACTATCTTTATCAAAATATAAAAAATATACGTGATATTTCTTCGTTTAAGATGTAATTAAAGGGATACTTTTTAGTAAGTATGATTTTTTTTTAAGATATTGGTAAATATTTATGGCTCCTGGGGATGATGATTATGATTATGAATATGATTGTAAATTTAATGAAAATGTTAAGGTGTAAGGTTTGTGGTGCTGTTTGGGGACTGTGGTATAGATTTTTTTTATTTTTTTTTTTTGGTAATGTTAGTGTATTTTTGCTACCCCCTTAGACAAGTTTTTACTTCTTGGGGTGGCCGCTAAACTGATGTCAAATGGTTTGTTTGTTTAGAATAAATCTCTCTCTCTCTCTCAGATACAAATACCAATTTTACCATAAATTTACAATTCCATAAATTTACGGTAAAAGAACCAGTTTTACCATTTACAACACTAAAGACAATAAAACCATTCTGAGAAGCATCAGCACATTGAAATAAGAAATAATAACTTTCATCTTTGTCCTTTTTTTGTCAGATAAAATATTATCCGATAAATTTAATTCTACAAATATAAAAAATTTGAGATGTACCATACCTTTATTGTCAAAACATTTAGGTTCTGATTCCGTGTTGTCATATTGTAATTTACATGGTCCTGAATTGCTGGATAAAGTAAGCAAAGGAGCATCTTCACGTTTTGGTGACACAAAAAGGCTTGGAATGTGAAAGGACTTCTCACTGTCATCTGATAAAGTACCATCAACTTCTAAAACAAAATTTAAATTAAATAGACATGGATAAAATTAAACAATAAAGCTTAATAAACAAATCCAACTGCTTTTTCTTTTATTTATGTTTAAATTACAAATAAACAGATGTTAGATGTATATTGAATATATATAGCCTACACATTAAATCAAATTTGTGTGCGTTTTTTTTCATAAATTGTATTTATAATATGCTTTTCGAAAAAACAAAAGGAAATTTTTAAACATTAAACGAAATTGACATAAGATGGAAGGTCCTGGGTAAGGATAAATTAACAGTAATTGCACAAGAAAAAAAAATTGAGTATTCAAAAATTAAATACACCAGAAAATTAAATATTTTTTGTCACCGAAACAGACATTTTTTGAAAAATTCCAAAATGCCAATCGATTTCTGCTTTAAGTGGATAAGTTCTCAAAACGTAAAGAAAACAAACTGTAGCCTCCCAAAGTTAAGCATCTGAATTCAACTAACTTTAACTTCTCTCATACGTCTTGTAACTTGAAATTTCCATTTAAATTCAATATTAGTTATATTACATTTATTAAAAAAAAAAATTGCTGCCCCATTAATGCCCTGATTTGGTGGTAATATTTTGCTAATCATACCTAGACAAGAGAGAGAGTGAGACGACATTATTCCTGCCAGATGATTCATTGTCTCACAAAACTTGATATTTATGACGAATAAATTGACTTGATATATGGGAAAAAATGGAGTTAATGATACACAAAATATCCACTTTTATTAGCCCTCGGCCCTTAATGGTTAGACCCAAGTGTGTATGCAGATACACTTTTTTTTTGCTTTGGCCCACATAGTGATTAAGAAAGATAAAAAGTGAAAATTATTTTCTAGAGTAAAGCAGCTTTATTGTATTCTGTAACAGAAAATTTAACTATATAACTTACCTTTTTTAATAATAGTACCCTCAGAAGTTGTGATGAGTTCAGCCATATCAGAAATTTGAGGCATGTCCATAAAAGATCTTGGAATGGAGTTGATGCAATTTATGAAATGAATAATACTATGATGAACACTTGGACACAGCACTCAGATTTTAGTCAAGAGAGTAGTGACAAAAGTCTCTGGAAATACAAAAGCTATAATGATTGATCAGTAATAATGACTTTCATCAATGATAACCACAGCTGTTAGCTAATCTTAACACAGTTGAAAGCACAAGTTCAACTCCTTCAGCAGTCAAAAGCATTAGAAATGTGATTAGTTTCTTATTTTAACCCTAGAAAGGTAAGCTTCCCACAAAGTTAAATAGATGGTAAGCTTTTGTAAAAATTACTACTTGAAGAAACATTAACTTCTAAAACTCCTCATAAAAGTATATTTTAAAAGTTTCTTTATTTAAATTTTTAAATAATTAAATTTTTAAATAAAACTTTTTAAAAGTTTCTTTATTTAAGAACAAGGTGATAAAATTCCAAAATTGTCTTTTTGATGTAACTGCAATTAAAGTGTATTTTTGGTTAAAACTTCATTGCTTAAAACCCTGGTTGGAAGGCCTATTACTCATTTCCAGGAGTCAATATCAAACTGTTCCTACATATAAGGCTTCAAGAATATGTGACAATGGATCTAAAACTCAATCAAAAACAAATTATGAAATTGCCTTGTATTCACTTATTAAAAAATTTAGTAATTACTGTACCTTTTAAAGCATTTGAAAAATCAAACCTAAACTAAAAATCAAGCATTTAAACAAATAAACCAGAGAAATAAGTCCTTTATTTTCTAATATCTACTAAAATGTAACAATATTTGTCTAAAATTATTCAGAAGAATTAATTGACAGTTTGTTTTTAACAAATAAGGGCAATCTTCCCGGAGTCCACTTATGACAAGGTGTAAATTTGCCTTTGTGTTTTGAAGAAGTTTTCAGAATTTTATAGCATTTCCTATTGAAGAGGTTGCATCAGCGTTGCAATCCTACTTTCTAGAAGGTAAAAGGTAAAGATAAAGAAGACGGCATTGGACTTTACAGTCCCTACCGGCGGTGCTGATCTCCGTTTCTTGGCCCTTCAGCCAGGAGGTGCAATGGGGGGTTGGGGGTCAACCATCCTATGCTTTCGCACACCCTTCCTGTTTACCTTCCCCAGATTTCTCCAGGTACCCATTTAGACCTTGGACGACTCTGGCTGAACTTACAGTCATACCACTGACCCCGTCTCAAACCAAATAACTGGATACACTAGGATTCGAACCCTCGCCCTCTCGGACAAAGAATCCTAAATCCAGCGAACTTTCTAGAAGAGAACACTATAAAACGATAAAAGCTACTTTAAATTTTTTTAAACACTAATATAATCCTTAAAGTTAAAGTGATAAACTTTACCATTTACCTACATTGTTAAAAAGCTTCCCTAAAATATTTATTTTCACTGAGTTTTACGTATTCAGCTTGGTACCTTTAAGCAAGCAGCATAAAATTAAAAGAATCGACTTTAAAAAATGTAAAAACTATGTTAAAATTATGTTATTCTAAAAAGTGTTTCACTTGCTCTCACCCATCCTTCCTAATCATCAGATATACAGACCAAATTATATATTCTCAATGAAATTTCCTGCTGCTTGGTGCTGTTAATGTTATTGGTTTGCTTGGAAAGTTAATTTAAAGTCACACATGGAAATTCATGGAGTTTTGGCTCAATAACTTATCCTATGAAAGGGGGAAAGAAAAAGGGAGGTTCTGTTAGGAACGACACAGTCAAGTATTTTAAGAATTTTTAAAATTAGTTTCTACAATTTTATAGTGTTTGCTTCTGAAGAGAAAACTACTAAAACAAAATGCTCAACTCTTTTTTGAATTTTCTATGTCACTCTTCTTCAAATTAAATAGTAAACAAACAATGTTAACACCATCAAGCAACAGGAAAACTACTGGGGAATATACAATTTGGGCTATATGTTTAACCATTGCTGGGCAGGGAGGAGTGGTAAATGAAGTGTTTTCTAGGAGCTCAAAAAAAGAAAAAAAATTTCCCTCATCAAAAATAATTCCCCTCCTCTTGCTCCAATTCCTGCTTCACAAAACCTTGGAATATACTTCAAAATTTCTCCTAATATCCCCTTTGATATAAAGAAGATAACTCTAATAAGGGCTACAATTTTTCAAATTGTTAAAATCAATGTTTTCTTTAAACATTAACCGTGATGGATCTTTACTAATAGCTCTCCAAGATTATAAATCAGCAGAAATACTACTTAGCTTAAAAACCCTTCTTAACATCCCAATAAAGCCTGCTCTATGGACCCCAAACCACTACCCAACTAAAGTAGTGGTGTACAATATCCCTAGAGAAATACCCATTCAGGAGCTAAAGGATGGGCTCTCTGACATAACTGGTAGCCTGATCCCAGTTGCAGATGCCACCGAACTGGGCAAACCAGAATGCTAATGACCAAAAGCCAATCAAGTCTTTCTTATTCACACATAGAGAAAAAAACGATATCCCAGGCCAGATATTGTTCTTTGGACAATGAAAACTCACAAGCCCTACAAGCCAAAATCAATCCAGTGCCAAAAATAGGACACACAACAAATAAATGCATTGACATCTTACAAACCTGCAGTAAAGGTAAGAGTTCCCATCCGAAAGGAATGGTAAATTGTAAAAATGATCAGCCTACTTGTATAAACTGCAAAGGCCACCACGATTCTTCCAATAAAACACTATGCCCTACATATAAAAAACGAGTACTACCACTTCAAATAGCAACAGAGAAAGCTATACCTTACCCATTTTCAGCTCTGGAAGCAAATGCAGCCCAATCACACCATACTAAACCCTTTATGAAACCACCCAATACTTTCACTCACAGAACACCCAACCCAAAGTGACAAGCACCCCCACAAGACTTCCTCAAAACACCCCAGCTCACATTCCTATCAGAGAGAATCACCAAGGCTGATCCAACTAGCCTCCACATCCAATGAGAAGAGGTTCGCCTGGCCACCCCTCCCAAGCAGAGAGGAATCGGTAGCATTACCAGGAATCAATCCCCCAAATTAATGACAAGCCGGATGAACAATCAAATATTTAAATAAATTAAAAGCAGAGGCTAATATAATAAATGCTAAATATAATTATTGGAATAATTTTGCAAATACTCTTTCTAGAGAAACACGTGAACCAACTATACATAGACTCATAAGCCACATCTGTGGGAAAAAAAACATCCCCCAGCCCACTCCAATATGAGCTATTATACAATATTACCCATTATGATAATAATAATGAAAAGGCAAACTTATTTGCAACTCTTTTCTCAAATAAGCTAGCATCAAATAATAACAGCAACACCACCCCAATCTCAATAAATCCTATATACCAGCCTTGCCCAGGCTCAGTACAGCCCTCCCATTCTCAATTCATGAACTGAATAATGCAATACAACAAATTAGGGCTAAGGCTACAATTGCCTACGATAACATACACCCAACATGGATAAAGAATCTCACCCCTTCTCAAAAACAGAAACTCCTAAATTGCTGTGATCATTCATGGGCTACATCTACATTCCCCAATGCTTGAAAATGTTCATCCCTCCTACCAATATTAAAGAAAAATAGACCCAAATATGACCACGAGTCTTACAGGCCTATAATGATTACTCCTGTGCTGAGAAAAGTAAAGGGGAAAATGATTTACCATCGACTCTTTTGGTTTGTTGAGAAGAATAATATGCTATCTCATACTCAAACTGGTTTCAGAAAACAACACTTCTTGACAGATGCTTTTATCTTGTTAACAAACGCAATAAACGAATCCATATCTAAAAATTATGTCCTAGTTGCTGCATTCCTAGACTTTGAAGGGGTATATGACAGTGTGAACCACCAGGTCCTTTTAGCTAAACTTACAAGTCTTGGATTACCCTCAAAGCTAGTATCCTTTATAAAATCCTTCATAGAAAATTGAAGTTTCATTGTTTGCATAGGTTCAGCCTCCTCACCCAAAACTACAATAACCGAAGATCTTCAACATGGTGCAGTCCTGAGCTGCCTCCTCTTCTCCCTTTTTCTCTGGGATATGAGCCTTACACGCACCAATTTACAATATGCTGATGATCTGCTATTATGGGTAACTGGCAACACCACCTTTGAGATTGCAGATTCAAAGTTGCAAAAGTCATTTTTCCAATTTGAAACATTTTCTCAAAAATCTGATTTACACATTGCACGCACATACCAAAATCATCCAATTTCACCATAAGCGAAATAATAGGGTCGTTTTTTAGCACTAAAAACTTGCATCTTCCTGCAAAGTTTATCGCTTTTAACTCATCTTAGTTCTAAGATTCTACAGCTCACTGATGTTAGCAAAAAGTGTGAAGAACGCCATTTTTCTGCAATATAGAACAATGATGAAAGAACGACAAAAGATGTAAGTTCAAAGATTTCACTTTTAAGCGTTATCTGACAAGAGATTTAAGATCTTAGCAGAATGATGAGTGAAAAAACAGCCCTAATGTTAATGCAAAACTAACTCTAAATGGAATAATTACTCCAGAGGACAATCAAATAAATTACCTAGGTCGCATACTTGACCAAAAACTTAATTTCCACCTTCACATCACAAACATAATAAAAAAATGCTATAGGAAAATAAGAATAATAAAAATACTACTACCCATACCCTGGGGTTGTAATGACAAAACTTTACTCCAATTTTATAAATCACATATACGACCCCATATTGATTATGGGCTCATTGTTTATGGTGCTTGTGCAAGGACCCTGATGCAGGAAATTGAAACAAAACAAAATGACATAATCTGTCTCATATATGGTCTTAGGAAACAACAAGTACTAAATTTCTGCTTACTGAGAGTGGATTATCAACAATAAAGGAAAGACAAAGATTTCTTTTGATAAATTATCTGGAAAAATTGAAGCCAATAGCTCATATACCCTGCTAAACTGGTTGAAAAAATCCATCCATGTATAGAGGCATTACAAATGAATATGCCAGCAATAGACTTTGCCAGCAAAGTCTATTGCATCTACATTTCCCCAACCCCCTCCCCCCATGGAGTTGGTCAATTCCCATAATAAACAATAATTTCTCAAAGTGGACTAAAGAACTTACCCCCCCTTACCTTCATCCAGAAAGAAATTGCTAAATTTAATCATAGGCAGCGCGCTAGCGCTGCCTAGGTAAAGAACGATGTGGACACAATGTGTTTTTTTTTTCCTCCATACCCGGGCACTTCGTATCGAAGGAGTTGTCGTAGAAACTTCGAAAAGGGCTCATTCGATTGGAAATTGGAGTGGCTAGTGCCCTTTTCAATAGTAGAAAGTGATTGGAGGGCAACTAGCCCCCCCCCCCCCACGCCCATCATTCCCCCAAACACATCCAATCAAAATTTTGAGATAGCCATTTTGTTCAGCGTAGTTGATTTCCAGATAGAATGTATATTTTTGAGGAGGACACTCCCCCACAACCCTCAGGGCAAGGTTTTAAGTTATGCCCTGGGGGCATATAAGGTTTTTATAGAAGGCGTTGTCGTAGAAACTTCAAAACAGACTCATTCGATTGGAAATTCAAAGAGCTAGTGCCCTTTTTAATAGTCAAAAGTGATTGGAGGGCAACTAGCCCCCCCCCCACGCCCACCATTTCCCCAAACACATCCAATCAAATTTTGAGATAGCCATTTTGTTCAGCGTAGTTGATTTCCAGATACAAAAAAAAGTTTTTGAGGAGGACACTCCCCCACAGCCCTCAGGGCAGGGGTTTTAACTTTTGCCCTGGGGGCATATAAGATTTTTAAAGAAGGCGTTGTTGTAGAAACTTCAAAAAAAAGCTCATTTGATTGGAAATTCAAAGGGCTAGTGCCCTTTTTAATAGTCAAAAGTGATTGGAGGGCAACTAGCCCCCACCCCGCACCCATCATTCCCCCAAACACATTCAATAAAAATTTTGAGATACCTATTTTGTTCAGCGTAGTTGATTTCCAGATAGAAAACATATTTTTGAGGAGGACACTCCCCCACAACCCTCAGGCCATGGATTATAAGTTATGCCCTGGGGGTATATACGGTTTTTATTGAAATCTTTGTCGTAGATACTTGGAAAAGGGCTCATTCGATTTGAAATTCAAAGGGCTAGTACCCTCTTTAATAGTCGAAAGTGATTTGAGGGCAACTAACCCCCCTCTCACGCCCGCCTTTTCCCCAAACACATCCAATCAAAATTTTTAGATATCCATTTTATTTAACGTAATTGAAAGTTTTGGAAATTAGGTCTTTAAGGAAGACCCCTCCCCCCGCAGCCCTCAGGGCAAGGGTCGTAAGTTATGCCCTGGGGGCATATAAAGTTTTTATTGAAAGCGTTGTCGTAGAAACTTCAAAAGGGCTCATTCAATTGGAAATTGAAAGGGCGAGTGCCTTTTTTAATAGTTGAAAGTGATTGGATAGCGACTAACACCCCTCTCACGCCCACCATTTCCCCAAACACATCGAATTAAAATTTTGAGATATCCCTTTTGTTCAACGTAGTTGAAAGTTCTGGAAATCAGGTCTTTTAGGATGATAACCCCCTCAGAGCCCTCACTGCAAGGGTTGTAAGTTATGCCCTGGGGCATATAAAGTTTTCATTGAAAGCGCTGTCGAAGAAACTTCAAAAGAGCTCATTCAATTGGAAATTGAAAGGGCTAGTGCCTTTTTTAATAGTTGAAAGTCATTGGATAGCGACTAACGCCCCTCTCACGCCCACCATTTTCCCAAACACATCCAATTAAAATTTTGAGATATCCCTTTTGTTCAACGTAGTTGAAAGTTCTGGAAATCAGGTCTTTAGGATGATAACCCCCTCAGAGCGCTCAGTGCAAGGGTTGTAAGTTATGCCCTTGGGGCATATATGGTTTATATAGAAAGTTGTTGCATAAATCATAGGCAGCGCGATCGCGCTGCCTAAGTAAGAAACGGGAGCACTCGAGAACGAGACAAGAAACGGGGACTAAGTATAGAGGAGGACACTCCCCTACAGTCCTCAGGGCAAGGGTTTTAAGTTTTGCCCTGGGGGCATTTACGAACGATGTTGGCACAATGTATTATTTATTAATTTTTTCCTTTAGAGCAGGGCACTTCGTATCGAAGAATTTGTCGTAGAAACTTCGAAAAGCGCTCATTCAATTGGAAATTGGAGTGGCTTGTGCCCTTTTTAATAGTCGAAAGTGATTGGAAGTGGACTAACACCCCTTCCACGCCCACCATAGTAGAGATGGGGGTGCTACTCCGATCACTCACCCCTGCTGCCACCTATAACTTTTTTTACATAGTTTATGTCTGTTTGTTGTCAGTGAGAATGGAAAAACAGGAACTTTGTCACTTTCATGGACTATAGAGTCATTAGGGAGAACACGTGGTTAATGGGGTCAATGTTATTGTTGTTGTTTTGGGCACGCGATAGAGTCATTAGGGAGAACACGTGGTTAATGGGGTCAATGTTATTGTTGTTGTTTTGGGCACGCTCTCAGCGAATGCCAAGGTCAATGTTGTTGTTGTTGTTCAATGCAGATGTTATGAGTTTCCGGGAGATCGCGTGTTTCCAATATTTGTTGTTCGAGCCAAATGTTACGAGTTCCCGGGAAACAGTCAGATCGCGTGTTTCCAATATTTGTTGTTCAATGCAAATGATATGAGTTTCCGAGAGATCGCGTGTTTCCAATATTTGTTGTTCGAGCCAAATGTTACGAGTTCCCGGGAAACAGTCAGATCGCGTGTTTCCAATATTTGTTGTTCAATGCAAATGATATGAGTTTCCGAGAGATCGCGTGTTTCCAATATTTGTTGTTCGAGCCAAATGTTATGAGTTCCCGGGAAACAGTTAATTAATGTCTGACAGATAACGTAAAGTTAATTAATGTCTTTGGATTTCGAACAGAAATGTTTCCGAGAAACAGTTAGATCACACATGATGTCATGATTGTTTGAATTGTCTCCGGCGCGAAGTTTATTAATGTCTGGAGTTCTTCCAGAAGAATCGTTTCCGAGCAAATGTTTTGATCTTAGCGCGCGAAAAGGTTTCCAAATAATTGAAATAAGCCAGCGCAGGGATGCCAAACAAAAGGAACACGCTGAATTACGTTTAGGGATTATTTGGGCGAAACTGTTTTAGACAGGTTATGGAACTATTTCGACAAAACAGTTAGAGACATTTTAAAAGATGATTTTTGAAGAGATTTTAGAAGAGAATTTAATGGTGAAACTCTGTGGTCGTTATAATACACAAGTTTCATTTGAACAGTGTTGTGAGGTCCTCTACCCCAACCCCAAAGGGTTCCGATCCTCCTACCCCAACCCCGAAGGAAGCGCTCGGTCCTCAAAGGTCCCCCAAGCTCCCAAAGAGCCCCAGCCCCCCAAACGCCCTCCTCAGACCCTCAAAGGCCCTCCCCTGGTCCTCAAGGGCCCACCAGACCCCCAAAGGTCCTCCGGACCCCAAACGCTCTCCTCAGACCCCCAAAGGCCCTCCACTGGTCCTCAAAGGTCCCCCGGGCTCCCAAAGGGCCAACCGGCCCCCTAAGGGCCCCCGGGCCCCCAAAGGTCCTCCCCCGGTCCCCAAAGGTCCACTGGGCTCCCAAAGGCCCTCCCCCGGCCCCCAAAGGTCCACCGGACTCCCAAAAAGACCACTCAATCCTCAAGGGCCCCCGGATCCCCAAACGTCCTCCCTGGGCCCCAAAGGTCCTCCCCCGGTCCCCATACATGCACACAAAAACTTACACACACACAAAAACTTACACATGAACACAAAAACTTACACACACACACACGAAAACTTACACACACACACGAAAACTTACACACACACGCCAAAACTTACACACACACACACACAAAAACTTACACACACACACACACACAAAAACTTACACATGCACACGAAAACTTACATGCAGACAAAAACTTACATGCACACAAAAACTTACACACACACACACACAAAAACTTACACACACACACACGAAAACTCACACACACACACGAAAACTTACACACACACACAAAATTACACACACACACACACACAAAAAAAAACTTACACACACACACACACACAAAAACTTACACATGCACGCGAAAACTTACATGCACACAAAAACTTACAGGCACACAATAACTTACACACACACACACACACACACACACACAAAACTTACACACACACGAAAACTCACACACACACGCCAAAACTTACACACACACACAAAAAAACTTACACACACACACACACACAAAAACTTACACATGAACACAAAAAAAACTCACACACACACGCACAAAAACTTACACACACACACACACACACACAAAACTTACACACACACACACGAAAACTTACACACACACGCCAAAACTTACACACACAGAAACTTACACACACACACACACACACACACACACACACACACACACACACACACACACACACACACACACACAAAAACTTACACACACACAAAAACTTACACACACACACACACAAACTTACACACACACATACAAAAAACTTACATCCACACACAAAAGCTTAGACACACAAAAACTTACACACACACACACAAAAACTTAGACCCACACGCAAAAACTTACATGCACAAAAAAACTTACATGCACACAACAAACTTACACACACAAAAAAACTTTCACACACGCACAAAAACTTACACACACACACAAAAACTTACACACACACACACATGAAAACTTACACACACACGCCAAAACTTATACACACACGTCAAAACTTACACACACACACACAAAAACTTACACACACACACACACAAAAACTTACACATGCACACGAAAACTTACATGCACACAAAAACTTACATGCACACAAAAACTTACACACACACACACACACACAAAACTTACACACACACACACACACACACACACGAAAACTCACACAGACACGCCAAAACTTACACACACACAAAAACTTACACACACACAAAAAAACTTACACATGAACACAAAAAAACTCACACACACGCACAAAAACTTACACACACACACACACACACACACAAAACTCACACACACACACACGAAAACTTACACACACACGCCAAAACTTACACACACAAAAACTTACACACAAACACACACACACACAAAAACTTACACATACACACGAAAACTTACATGCACACAAAAACTTACATGCACACAAAAACTTACACACACACACACACACACACACACACAAAACTTACACACACAAACACACGAAAACTCACACACACACGCCAAAACTTACACACACACAAAAACTTACACACACACACACACACAAAAACTTACACATGAACACAAAAAAACTCACACACACACGCACAAAAACTTACACACACACACAAAACTTACACACACACACACACGAAAACTTACACACACACACCAAAACTTACACACACAAAAACTTACACATGCACAC